>RCIC01000008.1:4265000-4812500 GCA_018883505.1 Ceratosolen fusciceps
GCCTCGACCCATACGCACACTGCCCGTATTTATCGTAACCGGAAATAATGACTTGTATCCTCATATAATAATTGACTGGCTTCATAGTAAGCTAATTGTAGATAGGGATTGTCTACGTTTTTTCTTTCTCTTTCTTTCTCCCAAGCGAATCCTATGAGCCTGAAATGTTGTATGGACCCGTCTCACCAACACTACGGGCCTATTTCATTCCAATGAAATTAATATAGTTCCAAAAATAAATCGTCTCTTACGAAGTAGCGGGGCTTACATCTACCCTTTAGGTTATTGTACCTAAAAGCTCAGTTGGGCGATGGGGGCGGGGCTAATTGCCCTAATTCACACTCGTTGTTTCAATCTCAATAGCGCGAGTTGTATCTTATATCGTCGTACACCTTCGTATTCGTTAACGTATTTATTTAATCACGTATAAACGAGGCGCCCGAAGGAATCTCCTCCCTCAACTAATTGCTTCTAGAGAGTACACGATTACATTGTTCAATTAATTATCGAAATAATACGTAATTGTGCGCATAGCGAAAGGCAGGTTCGCCGTAAAAAAGGAAAAGCTTTATGGTCACAGGCGTACTGGAAATTTCATGAAGGCATTAGCCGATGGATAGCCATCGAAGCCTCTAAATATAATGATTCTTAGATTATTTCGGATAACTGGTAAAGCAGAGAGGTTTTGCAATGATTGTATCTAAAAGTGCGAGGGGGGATCGTAGCAGCCCTGGGTGTCCGCTTACGAGAAAGGACTGTTTGAAAGGCGAGGTTTCGCTGGGCAAAGATACGTACTTTAACATGTACGTGCGTTTAATGTGCCCAGAGGTGCGCTAAAGCCGTACGTATGCGACTGGGCGTGTGCGTGCGCGTGTGCGTGCGCGTGTGCGTGTGGCTCGCGATGATTGAGCAACGCCCTAATACGATTATCGACGCTACGCTCGGTCTCGCGCGCAGCAGGTGCATCTGAATTCGACTCTCGATAGAGAGAAAACCGGGCGTCCCAGACAGGTCGACCGGGCCCAGGGCAAATTTTTTTCTCCTTTTCCCCGAGACGTATTATTTCTTTCTCCGTGGAGCTCGGCCGCGTGTATCCGTGCATGCGTGTCGTCGTCCCGCGGATGGGATGCCGGTGTTAGTGGCCAGGGCGGGACGGGGCGGGGCAGGGAGGAGGCAGGAGAAAAAAATCAAGATTGTCTGAATTTCACAGGCTCTCGGGCGCTCGATGGGAAAACGGATAAATCGTCTTTGTTTTTTCTCCCGTATCGCCGCTGCGCCGCCGCCGCCGCCGCCGCCACCGTTGTCGTCGTCGTCACCGCTACCACCGCTACCATCGCTACGACCGCTACCACCGCTACCGCAGTCGCTGTAATTAACGTGAAACTTTCTGCGAGGTTTGACGGTCGTACCGACAACGCATTTCGCTGCAATAGTTAATGACGGACCTTTTTATTGGGATTCGACGATTAAAGTTCCTCTTGCGTTATTGGCAGGCGCTCATTTGTCCCGACGTCAGTTACCACTACATAAGCAAACGAAACACAAAGAAGTTCGACGGCCGTCCGTTCGTCTCGGGCGATCGCTCTTTTCTAAATAATCTCGTTATTTCTGCTAAAACTCGATCTAGCCGAGCCGTAATTGTCCTTGCGCAATCCCGGTCTCGTGCATCCGAAAGCTACCAAGTCGAATTGTACGTAAGCAACAACCGAACATCAACCGAACATCAACCGAACAACCGACCGAACAACCGACCGATCAACGTACAAGCAACGCAGCCTTGTCACAGTCAAAATCTCGCTCGAAGGTTGATCTGATCGATATCAATTTTTTCTTACCCCTTCCATCGAATCCGCTGGATTTGCCGAGCTACATTTATCGATCTCCAAGCGGAGATAGTTTTAGGTTGGCAAGGGAACTTGCCTATCTGTAGGAGTGCGAGAGAGAGAGAGAGAGAGAGAGAGAGAGAGCGGATGGAGACACGGAGAAATTTCAGGGAACACCGCTACTGAGCACGAAGTTAGATATTAGAGATTAAAGATAATTAGAACTTAGGACAGACGCTGTCACTCATTTCGCTCGTCGCTCTCATATAGTCGTGCGCATAATAAGAGCGGAAAAAGTTTCGGACTTTTTTTCCTTTTTTTTTTTTGTTTTGCTTCTTCCTCATCGCTTTTATTCTTTTATAGACGTGCTAGACGCTGAATGTATTATCATCGCCTATGATCTTCGTTTTGACTTCTTTTCCTTATAGCCACGCGCTTATCTGTACATCTTGCTCGTGATTAAGTCAATTCCTACTCTTATGCATTTATTATAAGTACGGTTTATGTTTATTTATATGCTTTTTATTTCATACTTTCTTTCCAACTCGTCGACGTTTACTTACTGAGACAATAAAATAAAAGAAAATAAAAGTCCCCTCCCGCTTATTTTATTTATCTAAAAATGTGAGTTTACCTTTTAACTTATCAAAGATTATCTGATATTTTTATACCTTTTAATCTGATCTGAGATAGAAATATTGATTGATTTTGAGATTTAACGAATTATAATAATGCCTGCTGCTCAGTCACATTGCTCAAAGGGTTTTATACGTCCGTATTGGGGGGAAAAAAAAAAAAAAAAAGATCATTTTATATTCAACACTCTTATGAGATTTTCAAATTCTGGGTATTCACTCTCAGAAATTATTTATAACTTTCTATTTGACGTAAGCGCACTCTTGTATTATGCAATGACATTTCAAATAACATCCTTTTTCTTCTGCATAAGGAATTCAAACCCTCGGTATAATTAGAAAACTTATTTTTCGATATTTGAGACGTACTTTAATAAATGAAAATCGACCTGTGCTAATTAAAAATTTTCATTATTCTTAATTGTTGAAATTTCATATCTGAATAATTTATATAAAAAGAAGCTTTTTATTCAGTTTGCTATATTAATTTTCTTGTGCACCTAATAAACTAGTAAATTTAGCTATTAACGGAATTTCAACCCAGTTCTATCTGTTTTCATATTTCAGTCTGAAATTACTTATTATTTATTTAATAATTGCTTATTTTCCAAAGGAAAGCGTAATTTAAACTTATCGTAATAAACGCTGAAAGATGTAATTAAATGAATTGATGAAGCACGAAAAGTTCCTCTCAATATTTTAATAATTTCAATAAACTCCTATTTACTTATTAATAATATTAATGCTATAACAAATATATTATGATTGTTATTAAGCAGAAAAAAATTTATATTCAATAGATTTCATTTAAAAAGTCGTTATGAATTCAATTGATTTTTTTTTAAAGAAAATAATTTTTTTATTTGTCCAATACAGTCCACGACAAGTTTAATAAGTATAAAGAGTACATAATTAATTTAAATATTTATAAAACAAGTTATCTTTGTTATTTGTTTGTAGAAGCCACATCGCATCCGCGTGTATGCATTACGTAAATACGCTTTAGAAGAAAAGATTCTCCCACTTATGACAATATACGTATTAAAGGCCGCTATTAAATTGTATGAAATTTTTTGTAAATATTTTCAAAGAAAACGTCTGATAATTCGGAGAATTTTTCGGGCCAAGAATATTTTCGTATGTAATATTGTAAATTGTTGTGAGACGGGTTATTGGGTTACTGCAAAATGATTAAGTTAAACAAATTTTTCAAGAAATACCTTGCGTGATTATATTTTTATTATTTCTCGTCGTGTTCTTATGTGAGGCTGATCATGCTATTTAATTTGAACAAATGTATCAAAGCATATTCCTGTTTAACTTATTTTTCTACTCCGGCATATATATTATTATTATTATTATTATTATTATTACGAAGTTTTTCGACTGAAGTATACACGAACGTGCATATGCCTATATATATGTATATATATATATATATATATATATATTTAAGCTGCTCGGGTTTTGTTTCAAAGCTTTCAAAACCTTAAACACATAATTCATATGAAGAAATGAAATATTTGTTCAAATGTTTCAAACATAATACTGCGTATTGTATTCTGAGCATTGTACTTTATTTTATAAACTCACACGTAACACACACGGAGAGTTCATGCATGATAAAAATAAAAAGAGCCATAGCATCGGTGGCCTCAGTCCGTATTTAATGCGACCAATTTTTCTCCGATCTAATAAAGAGGTTACTTTTATTATATTATTATACAATGCATTGACAACAATGAGCAAGCAAATATACACGTGTAGATAAAGAAAGAAAGAAAGAAAGAAAGAAAGAAAAAAAAAAAAAGAAAGAAAGAAAGAAAGAAAAAAAAATTAGATTATGTAATAATCTACGGGAATCTTATCGTTGAATTGTATTTAAAATATAAATAACGCACTCGTGACAAATAGCAATACATAAATTTACAGTTTCAAAACGATGTTTTCATGATTAAAGAGATAAGCTACGACACTCGAGAACTTGTAAATAAAAATCGATCTTTCCAATACATGTCGCAATCCCTTAACGAGGATGGACATAGATCACAAGCGATCATTTATATTAACAAAGGGTTTAATGCATTTCCCCGCCGAATTAAAGTACTGGCACTAGGTGCGTGAGATTTCTCTACCTGTCGTGCCTTCCTGTACAATAAATAATACATGCTCACAAAAAACAGTGTGCACGCTATCGAATGAGCCAGAAGTCGAGCAAAGAGTTTCAATGGTAAACAAATGAAAGCAAATAGAAGGACGGCAGAGGGAAGGGGCGAGCGCCGGAGACTTTATCGCCGACGAGCCGACGAGCCGACGAGCCGACGAGTCCCCGGGTTCCATCGTCCCGTCCGCATCTACGTGTCTCGTTGGTGTCTCGGTCTCATCCGCGTATTTTCGTACGTGGCCCACGAGAGCGGGAAGCGGCGCTGCGCCGGCTTACGTAAAAGCGCGCAAACCTCGCTGCTCGGGACACCGGAACAGAAAGACTGCGAAGAGTATGGGACGAGCGGTTGTCAGCAGGACTCGGGTCTGGCTTCCTCGAGACTATTGGCCGCCGCTTGGAAAATCCGGCTCGAAAAAGCGAAGCGCCGCTCCCGACACTCGACCGGCAATTAATTGATAAGCCGCACAGTTTACAAAACTCCCGTTCATCTCTCCTTCCTCTTATTTTTATGCAATCTAGGCATCCGCTCGCCGCATTCTTAAGCTACTTAACGAACAATGGCTGAAGCAAGCGGCTCACTGCTCGCCGGCGATCTCGCACGTTGGATTTATAAAGCTCGGCACCGAGACAGAATTATTAGCGATTTTCGAGAGCATTTATTTCAATATATATATATATATATATACATATATGCACCGCTTTCACTTATAATTCTCTCTTAATAATGATATCTGTAGATATTTGGTGATCGTGACTGCGCTATGTTGATAAGGACCAATTTCGCGACCGCTCTTTAAAAGCTCAGGGTATTTAGGAATTAGACAAAGAGATATTATAGACCTTCCACAGAGTTCCAGTCGATCCGATCATTATCGAACTCCGCGTTGCATAACGATTTCTTCCCCCCTCCCTCAACCCCCCCCCCTTTTTTTTTATCTTGCCTCTTTGGTTTTGAAGGGTTTGAGGGCCGCGCGTATTAGGATCGAGAAAGTGTCGAATGTCAAAATCAATCGACGGATAAAAGAAGAAAAGAATGGAGGGAAGGTTATTGCGAGAACCACGAAGGCAAAAGCCGATAAATCATTTGCCCCAGCTTTCGGTAATAATGCGGCTAATAGCGTAACAGGCCAATAAGGTCCAGGTAATGCGTCGTAAGATACGACGGGTAATGAAAAATGAAAATTCCAAATGGGTAATTATGGGCGTCGGTTGTGACAATGGCTGACGGCCAATGGCTACGATTATCCTCCTTATACTTTAACAATATTTATAATTGGACAAATCATCGCGAGGAAGATAAGCCGTGGAAGTGGTACGCGGGGAAAGCCAGCTTAATAAAGGACGGGGAATGGGTAATTGAGGCGAGGGAGGGGGAAGAGGAGATGAAAAAACACAAAAAAAAAAAAAATAATAATAATAATAAAAATGGGCCGAAAAGAAAATGGACCGTGAAAAGCTCCCGGGGACCGGCGCCCGTCCGCGGAAATGGAAGAGGCCGACAAAAAAGTGCCGCGCTCGTCGAGGCCGCATAAGCCTCGCCTCCCGGGGCCTGACCCGATTATTAGCCGAGGAGGAGAGCCACGGATAAAGTTGCGCCTCCGCTGCTATGCGGCCCGCGCTCGGCTCTCAACAGACCGTACGAACAACGGTTCTGGCATTCCTCGCCGGCTGATTCAGCAGTTGTGGCCGTGCGCGTCCTTTGACTTGGGGCGAGCGGCTCCGGGAGTGCGAGCGAGAGGGGTAGCCTAGCGAGCCGAGGAACGACAGAGAGTCAGCGAGAGAGTGAGAGAGCGAGAGAGAGAGAGAGAGAGAGAGAGAGAGACAGAGCATCGGCAGAGGGGCATTGCGCCGAGGAACTCGTGGAGAAACCGGGACCGGGGAGCGGGCGGACGGCCTGGCAGCGGGAAGGGGGGAGGGGTGCAGAGGGAGAGGTACCTAGTTGTATAGGTAGGTAGCCGGCATTCTCATTGCGCGCTCGAATATAGGATTGCAGTGTATGTGCGCGCTGCGCTACCTACGGGTCAAGGCCTTTCGCGGCTCTCCGTGCGCTCCCCGTCTCCTTCTCATCCTCCCCCGCAGCCGCCACCGACGCCGACTCCTACGAAGCTTTTTCCAAATCGACCCTGTCCACATTCGAAGGAGAGCTCCCGCACTTTTTACAATGGACAACGGGAGACCAGAGACATGCTCCTCTCTCTCCCCCAACCCTCCCCCCCTCCTCCCCAACACCGCCCACCAATAAGTAAACGACGGCTTAGGCTCGGATTCCTCGACGACAGTACCTCTATTGCCGGCTCTAGAGCCCATCGCGGCTCAGCTTCACTCTACGCCTGAAACTGTATCATACGTTGTTAGCCTCGCAACTCTTAATACTAATAAGAATATGTTCCCCCATTCGCTCTGCCGAAACGAGCGCCTCCTTCCATTTTATGTTTTAAAATTAATTTACAACTTTCATAAATCTAGCAAATAGAGACATAATTATCCTATATTAGTCATATGAATTATTAGTCAAGCTATTTAACGAACCATTTCTTACTCGCGATCCTTCCTCCTTTACACTCGCGCGCGCGCACACTAACGCACACAGAGAGATGTACACGCATTTTTCACTCACGTCGCACTCTACAAAGTATATAATTATGCTTATTGTAATTATTATTATTATTATTCTTATTATTATTCTTATTATTATTTATATTATTATTTAACGCCAGGTTAATTGCGTGTAGGCAATAAAAATGTGTGCGTACATTTAAAAGCATTGTAATACGAACTAAGCTTCCATTAATTAATTTTCGTATTTTTGTAATTATCCGACTCAGGTGTTCCATAACGTTATTTTTTTTAACCACATTAATATTACATAAAGAATTTCTGTAATTCTATATTTAAATGCCTAAAGTTAAATGATTTTTCATATAATATTTTTGAAACCTATGGATTTGTCGTAATATCAATTTTCTTTCTAAAACTCTTGTACTTTACTGTTTGAGCATTAATTTTAGTCACAATATATTCAACCGTTTCCGACATACGCTACCTTTTAAAGAGCTAATTCTTATTTTAATTCAAGTTATGCTTTACGTAAGTAATTTTGTAATGGCTAGGATTCAAACACATCAGAGTATTTGAATTAAATATTTTTCTTTTCTTTTGTAACTTTCCGCAATCAAAATAATCATCTTCCTGATTTGTAATTAACTGTCGGGTAATTTTTTTTTAGTTTGGAAATGTACTTATGGAAATCCTTTTGGATCCTCAATTCATTCTCTCCTAAATTCCGGATACATATTTGATAAATTAATTTTCATAAAAATATATCAACACTATCCGTAACAATAGAATTGATTTTTTTTCTAAATTATATGTATGGATTTATTTATAAAGTACAAGTAAATGAAGAAAGGCTCATTCAAGTAATTCTGTATTGAATTGTCAAGACACGGCTTTTTTCTGTACTTTTGCCTTTACGATCTCTTTTTTTTTATACAACATTTTTGTCTACTTCACGTTTAAATACTATCACGTGCTCTAATTAACGTTATTCGTAGAACGTAGGTGTCCGCGCCAGAATGCGAGAATCCAAGTATTTCCAAGATATTTTATTTCAAAGCATTCTTTTGATTTTCGTTCGGATAACTAGGTAAAAAAATTATTACAGCACATAATTATACTTCTATCGTATTGCAGTGTCCGTAGCCTTATGTCGCACTTACTTTACAGTCCCTTCAGGTCTTTTGTTATTAAAATTACGGTGAATTGCAAGGTTTTTTTTTAGCTTCAATTAGTTCTTGTTTTATAATAAAACGAGAAAGAAACATTAAAAAAAAAAAACAACAACAACTACAAAAAAAAACAAAATGAAATGAAATGAAATGAAATATAGGTCAGGTTCGTATTGAATTTATTATATATATATATATATATATGTATATATGTATATATATATATTAAAGAAGGATGTTCATATTACTCGTACGAGTTCTCGTATCCGTGAAATAAAGCTTGTAATCCGAAACTGGTGAAATCTCTTGTTAATTATACATAATGCA
Source organism: Ceratosolen fusciceps (assembly GCA_018883505.1). NCBI lineage: Eukaryota > Metazoa > Arthropoda > Insecta > Hymenoptera > Agaonidae > Ceratosolen > Ceratosolen fusciceps. The sequence continues at coordinate 4,273,678 of RCIC01000008.1, forward strand.
TTGATGATAATCAAGGGATTTTCTACTTAAGGACTTTTTCATCGAAATCAATACATTATAGGCCAGATATTTTTTCTTTCATCGATGGGCAATCACTAAACCCTGACCTTCCGAGCCTTTGTCCATGATGTATAATTATTAGACGTATATTAGACAGCCGGCAAGCATTTGACACTTCTCTGCCGTAAGTACGTTTACCTGCAATTACGTGTATTCTCTTATAGAAAGTCTAGCGCGTATGTACCACCACATCATGTCGGACGAACGTTAATTTACCAATGATTTATTAACGGCTACGCGGACTTTCCATTTGCTTGGCATTTTCCGAACTCAGAGCTACAATTTTCTTTTATTTTCCTTTCAAAATATTATTTTCATCATAACCATCCCGGCCTTTACGTGACTTCATTATACACAGCATGTGAAATATTTCGGCTCGATGTGACGATGTCTTACTCACAACGAATAAAATTTATGTACTTGTTAATAAGCATGGTTTACCTCGCCGGATTACAAGCCTTTTATTTTTAATATAATTATTATTAAATTATTATTTTCCCGCTTAAATGATGCCTTTAATATTTTAAATCTGCAATATACTTATCGCATCGACTAATGTGAGTTTTGAAAAACATTTTTCTCCATTCTTCCTTAATTTCATTGGTGCAATAGCTTTCCTAAAATTCATTGTACCTGCTTGCAGATGCCAACATGTGGGATAACTCGAACTTTATAAAAATATATATTTAATTGCACCTTCAAACAATTTGAATTTCATTGAATTTATCAAAAGTCGTAATTAATGCATTAATTAATATTGTATACCGAAACGTATAAAAATCTCGGCTTTTTCAAATATATTTTTTATTCTATTTAAAATGACGTTAGAATTGAATAGAATATTATTGCAAGGGGCTGGTTCTTCGTCATAATATTGCATAGGAATTTTCAAGTGCACGAAGCAGATATTCTCTTTTATTCTAATTTTTACTCGCGCATGATACGATGATTGCATAAGAAGCGCGGGAAAACTTTTAAAACATTCCGTGGCAGTGATTCTGTGCAAGTGTATGATAATCGAGTGAAATTCGCTCTGCGCGTTGTACTTATAACACACACACACACACACACATATATATATATATATATATATATATATATAGAGAGAGAGAGAGAGAGAGAGATAGAGAGAGATAGAGAGGGAGGGAGGGAGGTAGTGAGAGAGGGCGAAGAGGGATGTATTTTTAAGGTTATACAATACGGTGTAATTATAGAGGGAAGAAAAATGTATTTAACGGAATAATTATAATGATTAGATATCGAATATAAAACGTCGAATATAATGCTCGCGAGATAAATGACGTTGCGAGACCGAAGTTGCGCGGATGAAGTTAACCAGTAGTAAAGGTCCGTGGAGGTTTTATTGCGCGACATCCGCATCGAAAGCATTTCCCACAAGGATGGAGCGGTTGCTCGGTCCGAGCCGCTGCCTACTTTGACGCTACTCTTTATATATATGTATATGTAGGTAAGTACGTATGCGCGGAGGCATGCGTATTTATGTATAGCGTTTGAAGCATCAGCGAAAGAACCGTGAAAGTTGGTTAAATAACGTGAAATTAATATTTTTATAGACTAGGGCCTCGCGACGCCAGATTCATTATCTGCTTGACACTCGCGGGCTCCTCGAGCGCTCTTCCGTTGCCATAATGCTGAGATTCCTCGATGCCCCGACGCCCCGTACCGCACCCGTCGCACCATAATCCATTCGAGATCGCGATCTAGCTCGGCGAATAGCGAGCATTCTTTCCTTTCGGCAAGGGAAAAGAAGGCATCCCGCGCTGGGAAGCGTATGCCGTGTACACCCGGCGAGTACTCCCGACGGGAGCAGTCCCGCATGGAAAGCCCCCGATAAATAAATCAAGTACCGAGATAACGCGGCTACCAATAGCTCCTGGCCCCGGAATCCGACCATCAGCCATTCCCGCCCATCGGTCCGCTACAACGGCGAGAAGAAAAAAAATGCATTCGCATCAGCGAGGGAAAGTGACGCGGAGGCGCACGTTTTTTTTAGAAAACTGTTGCTCGTGCGTAGCGGAGGAGAGTCGCTCGCGATACCGATCCCCATACCCCCCCCCTGTCCCTCACCCTCACCCTCACCCCAATACCGCCTTAGAGACTGACTACTACTCCCAGACAGACAGACAGACAGACAGACAGACAGAGAGAGAGAGAGAGAGAGAGAGAGAGAGAGAGAGAGAGAGAGAGAGCACAACGAAGGAGCAAAAATTCCCACCGAGCTCATCTCTCTCTCTCTCTCGCTCTTTCTCTTTGTAGAGCCAGCAATTGGTTTTCGTCGGCTTCTCTCAACTGAAAACTTCGGCTCGCCGAAGGAAGACATAGTTTTCACTTTTCTTTCATTTTTTTTTTTTTTTAATTTTATTTTCATCCCGCCTTCGGTATTTTCGGACCGGCATATATAAGGCGGGGACCCTCGCTCCTTCTCGCAGACCTTCATAAAATGATTTCCGGTGCATCGAGAAGTATAATTGGATGTTTTTTTTCTTCTTCTTCTTCTTCTTCTTCTTCTTAACGACGGCATGCGAATTACGCTCTTAATGAACGCTAACGTGAGAAAGATCAAACTCAGCGTTTTCTCGTTATTTTACCCTCGGACGCGGCTTCGCAACTCCTCCATCCCCGATTTCGATAGCAGGACTTTTTTTCGCGCCATTATACGCTCTCACTCGTCGTCCCTTAAATTTTTACCGATAATACACGGCTCGATAAGCCCAATAACCCCCCGCCCCCCCGCCCCCACCCGCCCATTTACCAATCAGTAATTACCGCCTCTTCGGAAGGCCAATTATTTCCAGAATTTTTCTATTACGGATCTTATACAAAACGTAATACAATACGGAGCTTCGCCCCAGTCGTTATTTTAACGGGAGAAAGATTCGAAAAAGATTCCGACTCCTCGAAATTATTACGACTCGAGGCGTAATGAGCATATTCCTAACGAGTTACAATAAAATTATTAATTTAAAAGGGAAAAAAGTTTAGTGATCAGTCGTTTCAAATTATTATATCGTTCTCTCTCTCTCTCTCTCTCTCTCTCTCTCAGCGTACGGTATTTATTTCCTGCAAATCAAATAAATTAGCTCCTCTATTTATTCAACTTGACATTTATACTTTTTATAGTTATAGATCCACGATGATTGTTACATTTTTAACTTACTTTTTATGGTTTTTATTAAAACCATGTTTTAACAATTTTCAGCTTCGATTAATATTTATATCGTTAAATATATTTTATTGAATAAATAAATCAGGAATGAAGTGCTTTATTTGATTTAGTTATTTAGATTACTATTCTGTTTAACGTAACATTCTATTATTGCAATATGTATTAGATTATTTAAATATAATATACATTAATAATAATATTCATACATTCGCAAAGTTTTTACTTGACTGTAAGAAGACTTTTGTAAGTCCGACATGAGCTTTGAAAAAGTCAAATCGGTACACATTTATTTTTTAACTATCGCTGATATTGATTTCATAGGACGATTTTCATTATAAAAGTAAATTTATAGTTAATGCGTTTCAGAACATTTTCAGAATTAATTATCTATGGAGAACTCACGAATCCTATGTAGAAATGGCGGTGGGGGGAGGGGAAGGAGGGAAATAATATGTTTATGATACTGGAAATGAAAATTATGGTCATTATGAAAATTTTTTTCCTTCTATATAATTCTGTAGAATATTAATAATTAATAAGCGTTGATATCCTATAGATAAATTAATTAATTTTAATAACACTTTAGAAAGTTTATATGGCGTGTATTATATAAGCATCATTATGAATAAATAGTTTTGTCTAGCATTAATATTAATTACGTACCAGTAGCAATGCTAATGTAGTGGATAAGAAATTGTTCAATTCCTTAGACAGACGTGCTTTTCATTATTCTAATTAAATTTCCTGAATGATTTATAATAAATGCTGTTTGCTATAAGTCGTATTATAAAATGAAACTGTATTTCACGGAAATCCATTTTCCTCTTTTATGTTTTTTTGTTCCCACATGTTATAAAGCGGCTGCGTGAAGACACATATCGTTCGTTGTCCACTTCTTCTTATGATCTGAGAGATGTTATTCCATTGATAAATTTTGTAGATATTACTTGGTTTTTCCAAATTCATGAAATACTCGCTAATGCAAATAAACTTTTGTCGGTTTATTTATTGATTTCTTATTGAGTTTGTCTTACGCTTCTGTATTTATGACATCGTACTGCTTTTCGCAAACTATTCTTTCACGATTAATTTATGATTTTTTTTTGTACAAACCATATTAATGATTAATGTAGATGTTTATTAAACTAGACTGTAAAAAATATAAGGATAATTTTTTAATTTCTACTACTTTTTGTATTTATACGATTGTTTCCGTAAACAGAAAAATTCTATTTAAAAAGTATACTAGATATAAGAATATTTGATTATTTTATAAGCTATTTTTATAAACACTTATCAAGTCCGTGGTTATAATTTTATCTTATTTTAATAACGGTTTATTTAATGAAAGTTGCACAATCACGTAATTATGCAAAGGTGGAACATACCAGAACAGGTATTTATTGTCTTTTTTAATCTCGATAAAAGGAGAATAAGAAAACTTAATCTTTAATAATGATAATATTTTATGCCTAATCAATGTATTTTACAATACAAATTATAGGCTTATGAAATATTTCTGAAATATTAACAATATTTTTTATTATAACAATTTTTTATGTATTAAAGAGTATTTTTAGTGTCGATAAATTAATAAATGATATAATTCTTATATAAAAAGTAAATGTGACTATAAAATATAATATATTATCTAAAAAATTATATTACTAGATACGGAAATAAAGAAATTGTTATAAATAGTTAACAATGATAGTTTTGTAATTATATTTTTATTTATTTTGCGTAGGCAGTTTTATGCCTGTAAAGCATTTATCACTTAATTTTTTAATTTAAAACGAACGTCTCGATTCCTCGGTATTGGTATTATTATTTATTAATTTATTTATTTAATTAATTAATAATTTATTTATTTAATTATTTATTTATTTATTTATTTTTATCAATTCGAGCATTCTATTCGGAGGATAGAAAAGCAAGCGATATATCATGGGATCATTAGTAATTTTTTTAAGTGCATCAACTAGATAATAGCATTATTTTAAATATCCAGAGATGACGCAACGGGAGAGTGAAGGGTTAATAAGGTTATTTCGATACATCCTTGAGCAAGGCTGTCACGAATAAAGTCGTTACAGAAAATATATCAAGTTTTACGTGTAACTAAGCCACCGCAAGTCCAGTTTGGTAAACAGTCTTTTTCTTATTAATATAATATTTTCATTGCGACAGAAACGCGCATATTTAAGGTACTCCATATAAAATACATATCGGGGGTTTTTTTTTTTTTTAAATAAATATTCCTTTATACTCAAGTATTTAGGGAATTGCGTAATATCTCTTAGTAAGCGTAAATTAAGCAAAAGTCATTATTGTGTTAAATGAATATCTATTTATTTATACACATAAATATCCTCATTTGCCGGTATGTAATTTTAGAAGAGTAAATATTTATACTCACTATAGTTTTATTTCATTTCAATTATATAATGTATATTTCTGATATTTCTAGGAAATATATAATACTGCCATAACAGCAATTACTTATTGTTACGAGTTAATTTCAATGAGCTAACTATCTAGTACGTACTATAACTTAATATTTGAAAAATTTATTAGAAAGATGTTTGAATTTGAATTTAGCATAATTATTTCTTATTATTCGCTTTCAGACTTATCTATTTGATAATTCGAATTTACGGATAAAGAGGAAAATCTGCATCAAATTAATTATTTTGTATTATCTGTAAAATAAATTATTTTACAGTAAATTTACATTTTAATTGTAAATTGTTAATTTAATTGTATGTAAATGCAATTTCATAAAATAACATTTTAGAAACGGTGAAAAACTTTGTCTAAAAATATTTCTATTATTTGAAACCTGATAAAATACTGTAAAGGGAATGAGCTACAATTTATTATTGTTTAGATTTGGCTTCATTCAAATTCAAAAGCTTAAACGCAATCCACGTTTCCGGATCTATATTAAAAAAAAAAAAAAAAAAATCTCTTTTATAATTATCCAATGATAATTCGAATAATTTTATTGTTTTGTATACAATAAATTATAATAATATCTGGTATTATTTCTTAAGGCTAGAAATAACAATAATAAGTACTTTTTAATGATATTACGTAAAATCTTAATGCAGTAAACGTTTCATCGTAATTTGATGTTTAGAATATGATTATTTGATGTTTAGAGTATTCGAAAATTTTAATGTAATTAATGCGATTAAACCAATTATGGAAAACTATTTTTGAAAATCTTTTATTGTACGTAATTTTTGTTGAATATATTTACTTTCTATACTTTTTTCTAAAAATACCCAAAAATACTTGTATGATTTGTCTCAAACTTTTGTTAATAGAAATTATTCACATTCTTAAAATAATTAAAATAATCATTTCTGTTACATAAATTAACGAAGCTAGTGCAATGATACTTAATATTTGTCAATATATGTTAGAAATGTATTTAGAATTTATGGAAATGGTGTGCGTAAATTAGTATTGGAAATAAATAGAACGCTGTACGTGTAAACTATTAACCGACAAACTCTTCTATTTAATTTTATTTTTGCGTAATAAAGCATTGAAACAATAATCCTTGTACCTTCTTGTATACATATTCTTTTTTTACTTTTATAATTAATATAGTGCTATCGGCATTAGTATTCAATCGTATTTGAAATATTTAATATTCATAAATCAACAGGAATTGTTCATGATATAAAAAAACTTAGCTTTAATTAATCTCATACTATGATTACCTCGGCGCAATGAATGCTGAACAAAAGTTCTATTAAACTAATGCTTTCTTTAATTAAATTATTTTTTAAATCAAATCTTTGATAACCGTAAAAAAGTACGATATATGATCACTTTTTTCCATTATGCTTTTCGTATTTCTTTTACCTTTGGTTAATGAATGTCCTACTTTAATAAGAAAATTCAATTTACAAAATATTTAAATAAAACGGAGATCTTTTTAAATTATATATATATATATAATGCTATTTCATAATTCGTATTTATTAATTAAATGTATTGAAACTAATTATTTATTTGTTTTACAAAGAGGTGATTATGTATAAATAAAAAAAAAAATCTAAAAATTCAAGTATATTGAAAATATATTAAATGAAATGTTATTCAGCGGTAAAAATTATTTATGAATACGAAATAATTTGAAACTTAAGATCTAAGAGTTGTATATATATATATATATCTGATTATAATCTTATTATTTATTGAGTTGTGAAAACATTGCCACCACTTTATCATGATGAAATTAAATTGGTTGTAAACTTTCATCTCTTATATATATATATATATATATATATATGTGTGCACGTGTGCGCGCGAGTGCGTGTGGATTTCATTATTTATACCTTAATGCTCGATGTAAAGAATCGGAAGGAATGCGCATGATAAATGCGAATAATAAAGGTAGTGCAAGTGCTTTAAATTATCCTCTTAAATAATGGATATTAGAAATAAGGCTTACGTACGATCTCTTGATATTCGTAATATTTTGATATTTTGGAGGTACGTAGGAGTTTGGTCGGCCCGGTCATTGTGAATCCGCTATTATAGCGATATTATTGGATCGACGGGATGTACAGGCGCTATGTATTGTCAGAGGCTTAAGATATGGAGGAGGCGCATCGGCTAAGGTTCCGTCAGCTAATAAAGTTTAATGCGCGTATCCGCCTCTGAATCCATTTATTGCCTCTACACTTACGCGCGCTCGTTCGCGCGTGGTTTTGTTGTTTTCGCCTACGTATATAGCGCGTTATCAGGACGCGGAGTTATACCACGATCATAATGCGCCTGGGAGCAAGGCTCTTATCCGCGTTGCGAGCCCGATCTGAAAGACGCGATTGAATAACGAGATAGATAAGTAGGCGCAAGACTCGCGGCTTTCGTTCGTTTACACCAACATTTTTATGCCGAGGAAGTCATTGTCGTCCGACTTCGAAGGTCCGAATGGCCGCCGATACGGCGGCGGAGGGCGGAGGAGGAGAGAGACCGAGTGAAAGAGCGTGGAAGGGGAGCGAGGAAGGGGAGCGGGGCGGGGCGGCGGCCGACTCCGTCTTTCGTTCCCTCGGCCGACAATATTAATGAGTGTAACCTGGATCAGGTGTTGCCCGAGACTCGCTTTATCCCTCGGCTTTACTAATTTATTTATCAATTGTGCAACTTGGTCAGTTTCGTATCTCTTACTGACCGATTAATACAGATTGCGTATTAAAATTGTTACCCGCCCGAAAACATGTATACGGACATGTATATTTTTCAGCATAACAGACATTTCCTCAATTTACTATACTCTGTCTGTCTCCATCGAATTCGCGTCTTTTCTTCTCTCTCTCTCTCTCTCTCTCTTTTTAATTTTTTTTTATCCCAGCCTCAACTATAGCAAATGCGAATGTTTTATAAATTTTACTTTAATTTAATAAATATAACATTTTTTTTTTTTTTTTACTTTTTTTACAATAGCTTCAACGATTCAAATCAACGAATTCGCTTAGCAGGGAATTCGATGGTTCGACAATAATTTTTCTCAGCTTGCTCTTGCCAATAAATAATTGTATTTATAGAAATTGACTGTTTTATTGTAAATCTGAAAAACAGGAAATTGAGGCAAAGTATATATATATATATATATATTTTAAAACAGGATTAAAAAGAAAGTGTAATAATCATTGCTTTTATTGAATGAACTTTTTTCACGAGCGCTCGCACCATCATTATTAGTAATTTTTAATCAGTCATATAATGTTCGGCGATGGATTAGAAAACTTTATTTCGATAGGAAATAAAGCTCGTGATAAGTGTATTAAAACAATAAGAATAATTAAACTGATTTAGCGAAGGAAATAAGCGGAGTGAGATAGTGATTACGTCGACAAGCCAGCGGACTCACGGCTGTATTTTACCTTATATTTGTTATGCACGTGTGTACGTACCTACAGCTACATACATGCGTGCGTGGATATTGTCGGGAAGAAAAAAAAAAAAAAAAAAAAATGGAAAGAAAAAATGGAAAAAATTAGCGTAGCTTTCACATTGGTTTAAAAAAATTACTTAAAAGAAAAATAAGTTTGGCATACAATTTTAGTATAAATGCCTGTACGACCTTCACCAATAGGCCTGTGTATTTGTGCCTAATTTTTCATTAACGGCATAACGTATATGCAATGAAGGCTGTAGAATTAAATTAATAATCAATTCTTTCGTAATGATTTATTGAATAAGCTGCGATACTCATAAAATTTAGTATACATGAGTTTCTGAGATTACGAATTACGAATCTAGAAAAAAAAAAAAAAAAAAACACGTTAGCTTAACTTTATTATTACTATTATTATTATTATTATTATCATTCTTATTATTATTACTATTACTATTATTGTTATTGTTATTGTTATTATTTACTTTTCTCTGTATATATTAATGAAATGACAACGACAGTATTTTGGCAACAGTGACGTAATTTAACATATATTTTATCTGTTAAAAATGTATTGAGTTAATGAGCTCGTTTTATTGATATACTCGTAGACGTTAGACGACTCATGATATTTTGTTGCGGCTGTAATAGATGCGGCACGTGACGTTTCCCATAGACAACATATTTTGAATAACCCCGTGCTTCATCTTCTATTATTATTTAAATATTCCTCCTTGATATATGCGATTTTTTCTTTTTTTTCTTTTTTTTTTATTGCAGATAACTTTATTCAAGACAAAGCCGTATAATCTTTGCTCATCAGTCTATTAAGACAGTAATAGGTTTACGAGTGATTGCAAATGCATTGCAACAGATCTGTTTCGCTTTCCCAGACAGTCTTACAATTCACGTCGTTATTTCTATTATTATTTAAACTGGTTAAAAAAAAAAAATAAATAAAAATAAAAATAAAAATAAAATAAAATAAAATAAAGTAAAAGAAAAGAAAGGAGATATTGATAGTTTCGCTTAAGCATTATTAATGCGCTAATTTCTTGGAAACCGTTATTTATGTTAAATTTATCTATTTGTTATATTAATATGCTTCTTAGTTACATTGAAAGTACAAGTCGAGATTTCAATATTAGCCAGCAGAGCATGATAATAAGCTCGCTTATTATAAATTACCCATGCTTATTATAGGCTTTTTTGTTCCCATATCTTCAGATGTATTAATATTCGCTAGAAGGCGACCTGGAGTCTTAACAATTTGAGGTTTCCTAGGAACGGCCGCTCGGCTCTCCGCTCGGCTCTCCCCTCGGCTCTCCCCTCGGCTCTCCGCTCGGGTCGGATAGAACAAACTGTATAATGATCGATTAAAAATGATAGCAGCGGCGGATAAATAAAAAGAAAATTATACGAGTTGCCCAAGTCCTAAAGGTTCCGCGTACTTTGTTTGTGAATTGTCTTTCTTTGTTACCGAGAGTCGCAGCGATTTCACCGAGAGCTTCGGGGATTTCGGTGATCAAGTGAGTTCGGTGATCGAGTGTGCCCCGGAATAATGGCCGAACGGCTGGCCTGACGGTAATTCGCTCTCGAGACCGAGAGCGACAGATTGGGGAAAGAAAAAAAAAACAAAAAAAAAAAAAAAAATAAAAAAAAAAAAAAAAAAAGAAAAGAAAAAAAAGCTCGAGTAAGAGGTTTATTGGGGGGGTGGGGGTGGGGGAGTGGGGGAGTGGGGGAGGCCAAAGGGGTCCAACAGAATGCTTCTTACATTGTCTAAATTTACTTTTTGCGTATGCCCTCTCTTTAACGTTCGCGTAAGTATCGCATGTAAGTAACTACTTACTTGCTGGGCTCTTTCTTTCATTATTAGATTTGCCGGCTTCGTGATTCAGGAGCAGTCGCCGGGATCCAATTAGACACGGTCACCTTTTATTACGAGGAAGCAGTCAATTTTCGTTTCATAGATAGTGGTTTCGTAAATTTCTCTACACGTGCAGCCGTGCGTTGTCCAAAGAAATTCACTCGGTTCCGAGATTTTTCTTTTTCCTTTTCTTTTCATTTTTCTTTTTTCTTCCTTTTATCCTTTCGTTTTCACGACAAGAGACGAACCGTATGGAACTTATTTTCCTTAATCTGCGCCATTGGCTCCCTTTCAGTATCAAACCTTTCTTCACCGTACGCGCCTTCGAGTTATTCGAAATTCACAACGAACGTTATTTGCACGTTTTTATCAGTGCCAAATGTTATTTATAATACATGCATTCTGGTATTTACGAGATCGACACTAATTATACGGTGAATATGCGTACCTAGCCGAGGAGAGTACGCAGATCAGAGCACACGCGCGCGCGCAGATCTTTAATACATTTGATTTATTATGTATGTTTTGTAGTTATTAAGGACGTATTATAAATAATGACGTATAAGAATATTTACTATGTACGTACAGAGATATGTAAGATTGTCATTCGGTCTTACATTATTATATGTTAAATTTGAATAGCAATTGACGTAGATAATGCCGCAGCCAGTCTGCATTTCTTACTAGCATACATACGTATACATGCGTATAATAGTGAAAGTTTGAATTTATAAAATAAATACGCAGGCAATTGTAAGCGATTTATAAGACATTTTTCCTGCCTTTATTCTTTACATTTTTTATTTTTAAAAAAAATTTTCACTATTTCCATTTACGTTTTCATATCTAAGTTAGTCGAGCAGGCCGTTGTCTCACTCTTCTCGCGGATCTATTTACATAATTCTAATGCAACCCGTCGATTTTTACCTCAGAGTTTTTTGCCTCGAAGCTTTTCTGATTCACGACTGCGAGTTGATAGAGCGCACATTAAATGAAAACATCGAGGCCGCGTTTTTACGTGATGCGATAAGCATTAACGTAAAAATAACGCAGGTAACCTAATTTTACGTTTGACAGAATTATGATGCTTAAATAGGTAAATGGTTCTTTGGGTTATCTGTGAGATTTTAGCCTTCCTGCTAGAATTTCACTATTTCCCTGCTATTCTTCTCTCTTTTCTTTTCTTTTCTTTTTTTCTCTCTCTCTTTTCCTTTTTTTTTTTTTTTTTTTATGTACATATAGTCACAACTATTTGCTATAACTGCCAATAACTGCTTTTCCGCGGCGGTGTCGGCCCCGCCGCTCGTGCCTTCGACCTTTCGGCGGTGCCCAAGCAATTAAACGCATAGCGGAATTTAATGCCCGGCCGTTTAATTGGGCTAATTAATTTTACACGTCGGCAGATTTTATATACGAAACACGTCGGAAGTCGGGCGTACCGAATGAAAAATATGGATTAATGCACAGTCAGAGGCTGTTCCGATAAGTTAACGAAAATCGAATAGCCGCCGCCGCCGCCACCGACGTGCTCAACAAAAAATATATCGTTATTATTATTATTATTGTTATTGTTATTGTTGTTATTAATAATAATAAGGGAATGAATAGATTCGGGTGGCATAAAATGAAATTAAAAGTATCCGTTCTATCCTTTAATATAATGCCTGAAATGAAAGAAAGGCTAAGCTTTGTGTTGTAATATTGAGCAATGCTAAAGGCTCGTTGTGACCGATCGGGTATCCAAGCCACAACTTAATGTTGCTTAAATATTCTTTATTTAAATATTTTTCATTTTATTATATTTTATTATTATTATTATTATTATTATTATATTATTATTATTGATATTATTATTCGTTATTATTATTATTTTTTTTTTTTTCAAAGGCAAGGCCTATTTAAAATGCAGTGTAACGTTATTATTATTAAAAGTGTCGGCGAAGAATCTTAAAGAAAGTTTAAAAGGGCCGTGGAATTGCCAGGTTTCGGCTGGTTCGGTTAGCTCGGCTCGCTTGGTAATAGCATAGCATTTATGAGGAAGGCGACGTGGAAAGCCAATGCCAACGGGATGGTATTATCGAATACTTGAGCCTTAAGCAGTTCGTCGGCTAAGGGGAAGCGGAGGACGAAAAAGGAAATAAAGCTCGGCATTACTCAAGATGGAGGTAGATAGGTGGAACTCGAGTTCGGTAGGGCTCGGGTTTCTTATGGACGGAGAGGCCAACGTTCGTGACTCCGGGTCCGCGCAATAAAATACGTCGCTGCAGCATCAGAGCCGTCATCGAATCCGTTATAATAATGACGGCTACGGTGAGACGCTCTCGAGTATCTTGACAAGTCGACGACAACATAACTTTACGATCTCGCTTCCCACTCCCTCGCACCCTCCCTCCCTCCTCACACCCCCTCACACCCCCTCACACCCCCTAACCCCCACACAGACAGAGTGTGAGAGAGAGAGAGAGAGAGAGAGAGAGAGAGAGAGATACATACTCTTTGTAGAATATGTTTTCCAAAGAGGGTCGACGCTCACGGAAGAGCCGAGATTTTATAATAATCCGCCGAGGGGCCGCGTAGTGAAAGGGAATCTCGGAGGAGCGGCGATTGCTCTACTGCTCTCGAATGGCGCGTCTTTGGCATCGGCGCTTGCACGCGCACGCAGCAGCCGATACGCATTTCGGTGGGCTGGCTGCCGAGTTCGGGCGGAGAGCAATCGGTACGGTACGGAACGTCGATCCCGACCGATCATCGCCACGATTACTCGACTAAGCTCCTCGTCCTGCATTTCACCGGACTAACGGACCTTGGCTCCTACAATAACCTCCCCAACACTTGCTCCAGTTTCATTTTATAGATTTAAGCCTGCCTTACAATGCTTCGCAATTCAAAATCTCATTATCCCCCCCCCTCCCACCGCCCCCGGCTCCACTTAATTTTACACAACATCAATTAAATCAGATACTTACCAGCCCATTATCATTATCGGTATCATTATCATTATCATTATCATTATTATTAAGTATAATAAGATAGTACATTTAATTTTACGGCTGCCTTTTATCAGCCATCTTCGTAAAATTTAAGCTTAACGTTGAGAAAGCTCGTGTACATACATTTATTTGTGCATATTAATACAGCCCGTAACTCATAATATACCATCGGAGTTTATGTGAATTTAAGGCTTGCATTTAATACGAAATTGACAAAAACCAGAGCAATATCCTGCATTACAATATCATCGTTGCGAGAGTCTCGATATCAGATTGTATTACGTAAAATTAAAAAAAAACTTTCAAAAATAATAATAAAATAAAATCTCTAAAAGGGAAATGCATTGTATAAAAATAAAAGTTACTACTGATACTCGCTCTAGATCATCGTAGAGATTAATTTATAAATAGATTTATTTTCTAAGTAGGCTTTGGAAGATAATTAATATTGTCAATCGATGGTATATTATGACCCGCTCACCGTAAGGATCCTACGTACGTAGTTGTTTTGTTAAAAACGGTAAGAGTAAGAGGGTATTAACGAATACGTTTGAAATGAAGTCTTTCGGTTCAGGTGAAGTTAACGGAAGCGGTTTTCCACCTCCATGTATTTCCACGTCACGCTGAGGGATGTCCACTTTAAAGACTCGAGCATCTGATTATTTAAATAATGAAGAACGCGAAGTCCATGAAATTCTCTTGCGTTTAAATCATTTAGGACAATGTGACAATGAATCGTCTCAATATTACAATTGCGCATGAAAGTATACTGCCAAAATGCATTTACGTGCGTTCCGTTGCAGAAATCCGTAGTCAGTATCGAGCAATTAAGTATAATCGTTGACCGATAGCTCATGTGTATAGGATCTAGTGTGCTCGAGACTTTTTCTGATTACATTCGCTTGTAATACATAGAAATAAAAAGTAAATTTATTGTATTTTAAGTATGAGCACACAAATGTTTCATTCAGCCATCAGCGCCAACAGTGTCAATTACGTGGAAAGTTTTATGCATTTACGACTGCAGTAGAAGATGTGAAACCTTATTAATCTACAGATCGGTGATTCGGCCGCAAACAGAGAGGTACGATAATATTTTAATAGCGACCTAACGGCTATTTATTTTCGCGCTAAATTATTTTCCATGTACCGATGATTGAAAGGAGATCTATAACTTTTAATAATAACGTCTAATGGCAAATGGAAAGAAGAAAGAAAAAAGTCCGAATAGTTATTCGAAAGATTCTTAAAGCCGTTATTTCGTACAAGAGCGAGAGAGAGAGAGAGAGAGAGAGAGAGAGAGAAAGCTCGTTATGACATTGTTGTCGTCGAAGCCGCTGCTAACCTCGTCTTCGGAGGATATCCGTATTCGAGATATTAAAAAGCTTTAATGGCTCGTTTTTTCTCTTGCCTCCCGTTGGAATGGAAGGCTTTTCAACGGACCTCGTAAAGTAGAGATGGTAATCGATTTTCGTAAAAAGAATAGAAAATGGGAGAGAGATGAAAAAATAGAATGGTGGGGGGGGAGGGAAGAGCTGTTAGTTAATCTAATAAGGGAGTAAAGATAAATAAATGAGCGGGCAGGCCCGCGTAGATTGGCATGGGGTCCGACGGCGGTAGTGCAGCGGGGGCGCGAGAGGGTGTAGTTACGCGATCGGCGCGTTATTTAGGAAAAATCAGCGGAGCTGCGAGAGAGAGAGAGAGAGACGGAGAGAGAGAGAGAGAGCTTAGGAGCGCTCGGGTCTTTCGCCGCGGCGCACAATACCCTGAAAATTCAATAAGAATATAATAATAAAGGCGACCGAGCGCTCTTAGCCGAGCGGCGCTTATACACTATACCGTTAAAAGTGAGATTGTGTCTTCTCGGCTCGCTCGGGCAGCTTTTACGAGTCCGCTCCTCTCCTCCCGCGCGCCCATCTCTCGCCCTCGATCTTGCGAAATCTATCTCGAGTACCGGTCGGGTAAGCGTAATTTCGCCCTTCCATCGCTAGGCTGCACTGACTCGAGAGAGGAAGAACGAAAGAATGAAAGAAAGAAAGAAAGAACGAAAGAAAGAAAGAAAGAACGAAAGAAAGAATGAAAGAAGGAAAGAAAGAAAGAACGAGAGAAGGAAAGAAGGAAAGAAGGAAAGAAACGCGGGGGCTATTGGCGGCCTTGTTGCGCCAGTCCCGGGACATCGAAGGGAGCCACCGGAGAGCTCATCTCTCTTTCTCTTTAAATCAAATGCAGTTAGAGCGTCGAGACGCTGTGAGATTGCTATTGCTATCGGACGTGATAGGAGCAAGACAGACTTTGGACGTTGGAATGGTATCGAGAAGGGACGAGAGCCTGGTTCTGCCGCTCCCGGGGATAGTTTGGCGGCTCGGGACCTCCTCACGAAACGAGACGTCCTTACGTGCATACGTCTTTATACGCCCTGGGGATTATGCCGGTGCCCAAAAAGGGGGCCTATTAGTAAGTACCCGCTGGCTGGCCGAGCTGCATAAAGCCGTGAATTCCCGGCGTTCGTGCGCGACATAATTATCGGGCGACGAACGTTATTCGATGCGTATACGGCGTTGCGCAGCCATGCGCCCGCTTATTATTGTGTCCTCGCTTATTCCGTACCTCTTACCCGATAATGGTGAAAAATTTTTTACCGCTCGCTAATGCATCATTGTCCCCGAGAGCCGGTGTGCACCACCTCCGATCGAGGAATTCCATTTCCCTCTTGAGAGCTAATAACCCGGCCGCACTCATTGTTAGCCGGGCATACCTTCATCGGAGGATGTGCCGACGCGCTCCGGATACACACGACGCTCCACGCCGAGCGCACGTTTTTTTTCTTTTCTTTTCTTTTCTTTTTTTTTTTCTTTTTTTTTTTTCTCTTCATACATAACCGCGACGCTCTACGTGCTCTACGGGCGACGTCGTCCCGGTGTTGGTGGGTCGGTGGCTATCCGCGGGGAGGAGAAGGAGAAGGAGGAGGAGGAGGAGGAGGAGGAGGAGGAGGAGAAGAAAGAGGTATCCTTTCGATGTGGCCCAATAGAAAGAAAGCACAAAGAAAGGCACAATTGCTAGGTGGTCTATTGCGCAAGTGCCACAAATAGCGATTATCACCAAGTCACGGTGATCATTATGTTGCAAGACACCCGTACCTGCTTGGATAAACGGGAGAGAGAGAGAGAGAGAGAGTGTATGTGTGTGTGTGTGTGTGTGCGTGTGTGTGTATAGATATGGCCACGGTACCTTTCCCATCGTACTTAATAATTGCTACTCCGTACTTACTTTAACGATCGATCTAACGCTGGCCTTTTCCATTTCGGATTTATTCCTTTCGCTTGAGATTTCAAGACGCCTCCCGTATATTATTAACCTTGTCTATCCTACCCTCCCCTCCGACCTCCTCCTACAATCCCTTGTCTACCCTGTCAACCGATCCCACCAATCCCACGGCGAATGACGAATTGTCCTTCCCTGATTTTTCACTTCTCACTGCTTTTTCACTTCGCTTCACGTCTAAATCACGAGAGAATAAGGGCAAATTCTACTTCTACTTCGCGTTTACTGTTCCCCTTTTCATTCTACCAGCTCGATTCATTGTTTACAGCCGCTGGCTTACGTCCCCTGTACTCTCCTATTTTTATTTCAGCTTTTCTAAAGAGTCAGGGCCGTCTCCCCCATCAACAGTAAAAAAGAAGAAATAAAATAATTAAAATTCTTTCGTCTGAAAATTTGAATTGGGCGCGAAACCCGATGAAACGCTCATTTTTATTTGCGCTTATCCGTTATACGGAAGTCTTATTGCTCCTTCTGTGAAACGTATTATTTCTAAAACATATTTCAAGATTATCTTGATGAGGAATCTCGTGGCTGAGGTATTTATGTACCAATGAAAAAACTCAGGCACTCCGTAACTTATCAATAAAATAAACGAATAACGAATGTACTTGTATTTAAAATGAATCGTCTTTTCAATCCCGCGTTTATCGTTAAAATTTTATTTCAAGCAAATATCTGTACGGTACAAGACATAGAGTATCCGGCTACGTTAAAGCTTATTATTGCTAACGAGGAAAGAGCTGTTAGCGCCACTCGGTGCTAAATCTAGACAATAAGAGGCTCTTTAAGGAGCGCTCGTCTTTTAAAAGATTACATTCTTACAATAAAACACGTAACGAGTGTCGGTTTTGGAATATTTCACCGGTTACCGAACGGCTCCACTCGTTACGAGCACATTAGTACTTAATGGAAACTGCTCGCTACATGTAATGCCAACGCTCTCGTACAAGCACATTTAGGCGAATTAGCGATGAGCTAGAGGGAAGTTAGGGGACATTAGATGACGAGGGCGTAGGAAGCTACGAAGCTGCTGCCTTGGCCGAAAAGTTTGAATTTAAGCACGGAGTAAGGGGGCTCAAGTCGTCGTCGTCGTCGTCGTCGGGTCTCTGGAGCGGCCCCCGGAGCGTATAATTTCACAGGGACGTGTAAAATCCGAGGTTATTTATTTACTATAAAAAAAAAAAAAAAATGATGGAGGGAGCGTTTACGAGAAGCGAGGCGGCGGTATCATTATCACTGACGCAACCTCGATATTTCATATTTTCGTGATCCCTTTTAATTTGCCGCTGAATCGGGCCGCGGCGCACGGCGAATCGGCTCGGCCAATAATTAACGAAAGCGAGCGCTATCGCGCTTGTATTCCCCGCTCGTATCCCGCGCTTGTGTATTACGAATGAGAGCCTCTTTCCCATGTTAATTTGCGCAAGAGCCGGGCCGAGTCGGGCCGAGTCGGGGCGAGTCGGGGCGAGTCGGGGCGAGCCCGGGTGGCGCCGATGGGAAGCTAAGCTTTTACAATTAATCGATTTACATCCGGTAGTAATAGCGATTGGGGAGCAGGAGGAGCAGGAGGAGGAGGAGGAGGAGGAGGAGGGCCGACCGATTGGACGCCACCGATTAGGATTATAATCTGCGAGGCGCGACAAAGCCGCCGAGCGATTTCACACCGCTTCCTTATTTTGCGTCGATATTCATAGTCCTCGTGACAGAGGTCCGGCCGACCCGCGTATCCCGCGTACAGCTTACTCACAATCGTTTGTCCAGCGGACGTTTTCTCCTATCTCCTCACTTTACGGATGCATCGTCCCCGCAACATTAGCGCGCACTTTTTATTATCCGCTCTCGGCGTCCGGGCACCTTCTCCCCTTTATTACGTTTTCTCTCCAGCGTTACAGCGAAGCCGACTACTGCGTGCTCGACACTATCGAGCCATCGAGCCATCGAGCCATCGAGCCGACTAATTGCGAAGCCTTTTTCCAAAATATGTGCGAATATTTCTAATGACGAGCCACGAAAGTTCGGTTACGAAAGCACTCGGCTGCGAAATCCCTCTTCCCGCATTCTGCAAAAAGTATAATCAAATACCTTTGGAGCAATGGCTCATTGTTCTTCGAAATACTTTTATACTCGCAATAAATTGCATTTGCAAATGCTTTTATTAGAACCATTGGCGCATTTATTTATACACGCGCGCTATCTTGTAATAAGGAATCGCTTAAATATTAATATACCGCTCATTTCATATATATATATATATATATATATATAAGCTATGTTGAATAACGTATGATTCGATTATTATTGCGCAAGACTTGTTCCAAGACTACAAGTTTACTCATTTCTCGCTTAATGTGTCTCTTCTCGCATCGACGAACTCTCGATTAATATCAAATAAATTCTTTATCTGCGTGAATTTCATGAAATAAAAATTGCTTCTGCCAATTAATTAGCATGTCGATCGTTATTGCGCAGACGTTTCTCTGCCTCGCTTATACCACTCCCCCCCCCCTCCCCCGCAAACCCACTCACTCGCTCACTCGCTCACTCACAGTCTAGCTACATTTTGTAAATAGTAAAACTTTATTAAATCATTAATTTAAATATTAAACTAGCTTGGCGTGCTTTAAGAAGCCAACGTGGGTCTCGGCTCTATTTTGAACATTTATTGTGCTTTCATTTGAAAATTCGATTGGCTTTTAAATAACCTCTATTCATTTTTAAATTATAAATATGATTTGTTAGAAAGATTGTTACAGTCTAATTATTTCCTGATGAAGAAATACTTATCATTACGGCCGTCAGTTTCCCATGTACCATAAAACGTCCATGCTATAAAAAGATATTTCGATTTTTGAAGTAGCTCAGAGCTCTGCCAGCTTTTATCCCTCTAATTGTATCTGCCATTGTATTTGTTCTATTAATATCGTGGCAGTGGTCGAATTGAGAAAAATTGGTTATCGCCGATTCAAATAAGTAACATTGTTTGAGCATTACGATACTTTGATATAAATTTTAAGCGATATTGTCTGCTTAAAAGAGCAATAACAAGTTTTTGTCTGTTACTTTGACAGACGTTTATCGGTCAAGTGGCTATGGTATGTATACATAATCTCAATAAAATTGACAGGCAGTTAATTCAACAGATATAACGATAGCAAAAATGATAGTAGATTAAATTCTATGCGCATTTCGCCATGCGTGTAATGGCAAAATTGTTCCACAGACCCAGACAATGAGCGAGCGACTTTAATAACTTTTGAATTTTTAACATTTAACGTTGTCAATGATCATAAAGGCCTATCTATGCCTATCTATTAGAAAACTATCTCAATGATAATTATCTTTCTTTAAATGAATTCGTCAATAAGCTGCATGAAAGCTTGAAAAAACTAATTAAAACTGTGACTTGTGACAATATCTATTACATATTTCTCTATACCCTTATTTCTACAGCTGGATATTACTAATATCCAATTATCCACATTGGTATTTATTATGTATTAATAAATGAAATGGTAGTTAGTTATTCTACAGAACGTTAATAAAAAAAAAAAAAAAAAAAAAAAAAAATACCTAAGCTAGAGCGAATAAAGTTTTGACTTATAATATTATAAAGTTCGTTCAAAATTGTTTTTCAATATTGTTCAAAAACTTTTCAAAATTGCTCGTAATTTTATAACAATAGTTTCTTTCATGTTATGTACATCAATGCCAATTGCTTAAAACAAAAAACAAAAAAAAACAAAAAAACAAAAAAAAACATTATGTACATTTGCACAACAAGGTTTAGATAAAATTTTAATTCTGGCAGTTTCTCGAGTAGCATCTGATATCGAATGCAAGGTTTTATTTATATTAGATAAGACGTTCGTTAAGTCGATGTGTATCAGAATACTCAATGCATTTACATTATTATCAAATATTCCGACTTGAATATTTTCTTATCTAAAATATCATCTGACACTACCTTTAGCCATTTAACTATACATACGTATTACGTTTGGGGCGCCTCTTTCAATTGCATTCTATATTTAATTTATATATCTAATGCTGTTATATACTTGTCTATACTGTTTTCACTTTTTTTTTTTCACCAAGACAGAGTACGTGGAAACAAATGCAACTGAAAAAAATACTTTGTTATCAGATATCGCTATAGATGCTTTATTGAAAATGTATCTTGAAATAAAAAATGTCGAGAAGATGGCAGAAACGTAACACAGCTAAGTAATAAATCTTCTCTAAGCCATTTTATAAAAGTGTAGATTTCGAATCTGCACGAACAGAATATAATCATCAAAAATTTTCTTATACAATACTTATGGAATATTATAATTTATTCAGCCCCAAGATATACCTGTAATATTTGTGTTATCTGTAACTGTTGCATAATCTAATATTATTTTATAGATGCTCGGCAATATCCTTTGAAAAACTTAGCACAAGTAATTGAATATATAAATTCATTTCATCACCAGGTATCAGGCATTTATTCAATTTATTCAAGTTACATCACCAAATTCAAATATAATTTATTATAGTACATAATTTACTTAAATTACATTTAACGCTTATGGTTAAATTATTCTTAATTTAATTAATTTTTTTTTCGTCTCTCCGATGAATAAAAGTTGGAAATCTTTTCAAAATAAATTATTTTATTAATATTCAGGTTAAAATATTTGTATTTGATATTTATATTTGATATTTATATTTGATACATTCGCAAGGCGAGCGAGCGTCTCATTCTTTTACGGTATGAATTGATTCTTTTTTTTTTTATTTTATTTAAATGTGCCGTTTAAAGGTTAAAAAAAAAAAAAAAAAAAAAATTTCAAGTACAATAATAACATGGAAAATGTAATTCCTACATAGTTTCTATATATTTACTATTAATACAAAGCCACACAATAAAAAGTTGTACATTTCCGAAAAAGTGTATTATTCAAATGTATTTTCAAGCGCTTCTCTATGCTAAATTGAATGTAAAATAACCTTCAATGCTACGAAGATTTTCAATACACACATTATAGTATATTTTAAAGTAAATTAAATTCGTTTCATTTAATTATAGACTTTTTGATTAAGCAGCTTAGAACTTATCTTTTCTAGGCAGTTACAAATTTATGATTGTCACAGAATACATAATTTTAATCATAGTAACTTCGAGTACACACGAAACGCTTTACAATAACTAGATTCGGTATTTATTAAAGTAAACTATTTTCAATATGCGTAATCTTAATATACTTTGAAAGACATTTCAGAGCTCCTTCACAATCAGATTAAATTAAGTAAATAAGCGTCAAGGTACACTGAATAATACATTTTGAATTTTTATTTAAATTTTTTACTTTGATGAACTAATTATATGAATTTGTGAAACTGTAAAAATTTATTTTATATAAATTGATAGGGTTAATAGAAAAACAAATAAGCCTAATTATTATACGCATGTCTTTTACTATTCAAATTTTCTATTTTTTATTTAAATTTATAATATTAAAATGTATTTGTTGTATTATTTTTACAGACTGCGTTGTAAATGTATTGCTTTATTATGAATTATAATTAAGAATGAACTTTTAGTAACAAACGATATTATAATTTTCAAATAAACAATAATTCTTATACGAATACGGATGCAGAAAATATTTTTTGCTGCGACGTTAGAATTATTAAATATGAAATTTTTAAGGTCAGGAAAGTTATAAGTAAAAATGCATGTATTTTACGAGGAACAAAAAATTCTTCCTAATTTTTATATAAAAATTTTTAACTGTACAAGGTTAATCACATAATTCGAGACGCTCAAGAGTGGATTTAAAAAGGCTAAACAATAAATAGCTAAAAGAACTTTTTATCGTAACAAGGAAAATACTGGTTATTATGTCTTGCAAAAAAGTTTAGTTCTGTGCAAAAAACAAAAAACAAAAAACAAAAAACAAAAAGAAAAAGAAAAGCAAAAATATCAAATCGTTAAATATTGATTTTACATTTCCTCAAAAACACTGTCAGAAAAATACTAACACGTTAAAAGTTTAATTTTGTCATTTTCATAATTAATATTACGCGATGTATTGGCAGTATGTGCGCCATGGAACAATCGTATAAAGGTTTTCGAATGTTATTTAAAAATCATAATGTATAAGGGCGTCGATTAATTGTAGAGATTTAATTTCTAATATAGGCTGGCGTTGTACCGAGCGGAAGCTAAGAATGGTCTACGGTTAGGGTCGGAGTTTTGCGAATGGAGACAAATTTTCATTGACGGGCGCGAGCCTCGCAAGAAATGACGAATGCATAGATTTTTAAAGTTGAAGAGGAGTAAAAAGCTGGAACGCGAAACCGGTGCATTGTTTTTAACTTAACGTTAGTTATAAAAAGTAACGGCATTTGTATTAAAAAGCAGCCTTACTTCTCGCAAAGTGAAATCTATCTGTAAATTTTCCTCTCGGGCTGCTTGAATTTGATTTACGTCGATAAAAAAAAATTATTGTAAAATTGGGTTTACATGGAAAAGTAAGAAAACAAATTTTCTTGGAGTATTGGAGGCACGCGGGCACGTAAGTGTACACGTCGGCCAAGTTTAGGTAGCTAACGCCAGCCGAGGAGCGCTTAGCTACTCGCCACCTCGCCACCTCGGCTTCTTGCGACTTTCTGTAACTTAACCAATATTTTTCGCTCCACTTTCAGTTTTCCCACTATTTTCTAATGAAAAAGACTTCAAATTTTCCCTGCATTAACTTAAATAAATTAAAAAGGCTTTGCTTCAACAAATTCAAGCTTTTTTTGTTTGTTGTTGTTGTTGCTGTTGTTATTGTTTTTTGTTGTTGCTTTTGTTTTTGTTTTTTTATTCAAGCGTGCTGGTACCGTTGGCCAGTGAAACGCTGCCTTGGTTTCATCGACGGCTAGAGTGATAAGTACAGTGAAAACCATATACGGTAAATAATAGGCCGGCGAGAGGAGAATGCGAAACGAAAACAAAAACAATTAAACAAAAACAAAACAATAAATGGACCAAATGAAGGCTCCTTTTTACAAATAATATTGGTGCACTACTTGGATATATCGCGGCAGAGGATCACTAAGTCGGCAATGAAAAACCAACGACTTACATAAGAATTGATAAATTTTATCTGATAAAACGTGTAGCCAAGTCTATCTACTGAGAATAGTAGTTGCATTATCGCTAATTTATTATGCTACTTGTTGGCAGCTTAGCTTCAAGATCAATTCAAGTCCTAGAAATGTCTGTTACGAAGAATCTTACCGGGTATTCTTATATTTATTTCGCCAATTAATTTATAAAGTTTTTTTTTTTTTTATCAGATATCCGACTGAGTAAGCCAACACGTAGTAGAGATAAAGTTTCACTAACTTCAATAACTTCAATAATTTTTAAGCTAATGTCAATAACGACATTAGACGGGATTGACTGCTTCTTCCCTGACTTGACTCCTCCACCTCCTTCCTATATTATAATTATCGTCATTGATTTTTTCATTTTATTCTCACGCCTGTAATTTCTTCTTATGCGAATGTTAATTTATTCCTTAGGCTGTGTTATTACGGCGCCTTTAATAAGCGATTCGAGGAAACGGATTCTGCGAAACGCAAGGTACAGTCGATCAAGTTCTGATTCAATAAAAACAAGCACGAAAGTGAAAGTTAGCCAACTGAATAATCTTAATAATATAGCTCTAGCTATTGTAATACAAATACTCAATTCCAGAAGCTTCTGTAAGAAATCATATGCGCTCTGGATTTTTTTTCTCCCCCCTTTACATAAAAGGCGCTATAAAAACTAAGATCCAGCAGCTTATCCTGAATATGTATTTATACTTTATTCGTGTACGTTACGCACTTTCTTCCAATACAAAATTTACCTATTTACTTATTTACTTATTTACTTATTTATTTATTTATTTATTTATTTATGTGAAGCAAAAAAGATCGCTAAAATCCTTACAGGATTTTATCTGCGCTCGGTAAATAAACGAATTAGGCTTAGAGAAAATAAATTTTAAACAAACCCTGAATGAAGGTGTTATTTTACATATTTCATTCGAATAATATGAATAGTTTAAAAATTCCTTCACTCTGATTATGATTCAAAAGCCAAAACTTTTGAAGTAACTTATTACGTAAACAATTTTTTTTTTTTGTTTTATTTGTATTATTAACATTTAATCGATAACCTTATATTTATTTTTTTCTTGACACGTTAAAAAAAATTAAACGAGACGGAGCCTTGTTTCATAAGCGTACCGTATCGCCTGGTGCTTCTTACCTCACGTGTAAGTGAATTTTTCGTCCATAACGATATCTTAGGAAGAGAAGTTCATAAGGAAGAGGTATTTTTTCTTACTTAAATTAAGTAATTTCTTATACGAATGCTGCTTGATGATTTATGCATATTTATAAAATGTTCAATTCCATTGATGCCAATTATTAATAGAATCCTAAGCAATTTATTGCCCGTAGAGGCATTTAAAATATTTGTTCAATTATCGGCATGGACGCATTAAATATGTCATTTGCTCATTAATTGTAATTGCGCGCATAAAATTAATTTACATATCGTTTCACATAAGTCAAGGGAATTTTCCAAAGCGATCATATTATAGATTTTACTACAACCTTTCATAAATACTTGTGAGGCTTAATAAAACTGAGCGTAACAATACTCGATAAATAACGTCAACTTTTATTGTAGTCTACATTATTTATATCAATCATTCTATAGAGCTTTGACTTATTCTTAAGCTTCTCGAAAAGATTTTATGAAAAAAAAATTGTCTCTATACAATGAAAAACTGTGATGTAATTTGTAAAGTTGGGCATTAATAAAATAAGTCAATAGCATCCATAGACTTATTTTAATAGCGATTATAATTAAACAAATGATAGATGATTTTATCATAATTTTTCATTCTTCAAGTTACTTCAGGGACTGTCACGCTTGACCCCAAGCTTCTTTTTATAAACATTACCTTTATGCAAATAATATAATATTCATTTACTTGAAGTAATAATGTTATATATTTCTTATTAAAAAGCTTGCGCAAACAATTATTTTTTATGTGTCTACTTTTAAGAGATACGAAGGTTCTTTTAATCTTGCTGATTGAATTTTACTGTAGGACTTACATTTCCGGTGCGTACATTTAACGTTATTCTGGAAAAACAGATTTGTTTTCATTTTTCAGTGTTTGTTTACCTGGTAAAATTGTACCATATAAATTTATTATGCGTTTAGAAGAGCAAAAATATTCTAATAAAATTTATATATATAATTTATCAATTATATTAAGCTTATTGCAAATAAGTAAGTAAACGAACTTATGAATGTAAGCTTTATTCATAAATACTTTTATGAAAATTAAAAAAAAACAAACTTAACGTAAATTGAATGTTGTACTACGAAAATACGTCTGTTAAATACGTCTGTTTTTATTATTCATACAGCGTAATAAATAAATCAAAGGAGTAACAGAAAATTTGTAAAATCAAATAATACGTAACGAAAAATCTTAGAGGTATTTTTTCTTCTTCTTAAAATTGCTAAGTACTTTCTTGAGAAATTAATTTCAAATATTGTAGATACATTTCGAAACAAAAACGGATGTTTTTTTTTTGTCCCCTTTCGAAAGTATACAAAAATACTTGGTAGACAATGAGCAACTCTTCCATTATTGCTTAAATGTAAATGTAAGTCAATGACTTTCTCTTTGGTTCCAACTGTTATAAATCTTGGATCGACGCTCTACCGAAAGAAATCGAAGCGCAGCTTGATTTATTCAATCTGGATAAGAAATACATAGTCCCGACTCTCTCTCTCTCTCTCTCTCTCTCTCTCTCTTCCCTTTAACTACTTTTACTAAGTGCACAGAGTCGAGTTATGACAGCGAGAATAAAGAACAGAAATATAACGTCATATTGAATATCTTTTTTTTTTCTTCATTGTCATTATATTGGGATTCGGATTATGATTAGAGATTATACAATGTGCGCAATTAGAGACAGCTATAAGAATTTGTTAAATTTGAATTTATTTATCGCTCCAGTCCGCGATAAACTGTTCACGTTTTCTAAAGGGCGTTTGCGAGCCTCAGCAGCACGTGTAATAAATATATACTGGGGAATAGTTGGAAGAATAGGTTTAATCTAACCCCGCCGAGTGGGTGGAAGGGGGGAGGAGTGGACAATTGTGGGCTCGTAATGGGAGGACGTTATGCGTTGGCCTCGTAGTCTCGTAGTTGTCGCGTTCGGCTGGAGAGGCTAGAGAGGCTAGAGAGGCTGGAGGAGGAGGAGGAGGAGGAGGAGGAGGAAGGTAGCGGTCGTTGGCGAAATCCTTGGAATGATGCAAAAACGGGTCTTCCTTGCTGGCACCGCAGTCAATGACTGACCTTCCGTGGGCATCTCCGGCTTTCTGATGTCTTGCGCCTGTCTATTCCTCTTCCATTGTCCTTTCCCCCCCCCTCTTTATTTTGTTTTGGCTTGCGCGGGACGTCGACCGCAGGAGAGTTCACTAGTCGAAGTACCAGCGGCACCGTCACTTTTAAATTTCTTAATAGATTTCTAGACATGACCGTTCTTGCGCTTTTCCTTGGCCATTTCTTAACTTGAGCGGAGGAGAAAAATTGATTCTTAGCTTCCGGATACTTGCGCAGTCCAGATGACAATGTCATACAATACATTACATAAAGTGAATTAATATATTATCGAGAGATTTCAATAGCACTTACGTAAACTCGTATAAATAATTTAAGTAGAAAAATATTTGAACAACATCGGTGTCGCGTCTTTGTCCAACGAAGAAGAAGAAGGAGAAGAAGAAGAAGAAGAAGAAGAAGAAGAAGATTCAAGTTCGTGGCGTAAAAGGACGTAAGTTGACGATTTTTCGTCAAGAGTACGGAAAGGAGCGTAAATATTATTATTACCGGCATTGAGCAGAACCTGTTGAATTTTGTAACTTTAAAAACACGTGAAGCCGATACACGATTATCTTATCCCTCTATTCCTCCGAATGCGTTTTATGATTTTTACGGGTAACGCGATCGATACGATTACTGCCGAAATGGTTTTAAGAAGCCACTCCGGGCGCGTGCTCGTGCGCATACGGATATGCAGATACGCAGATACCGGATTTTCTTCGGTTCCATTTGCTTCGTCTAGTTATAGTCATCCGTTCCGATATTGAGAAACATCGCCGCGGAATCCGTAAATGAAAACAGTTTGTTTACACGCCGAAGGTTTATTTACGAGAATCCAGCGGAGCCATGCACGACTCCGGCCGAGCTCACTTTGATATAAGAGCGATACTTAAGCGAACGCTTAAATCTTTCTTAGCGAGAGTTTAATTTTTGTGAAAGTTCCATTTCGGCAAGCTCCGCGCGCCGATTTTTATTTTAGTTTTTATTTTACAAAAGCCCCGGCCCCGCGAATAGTTTTACAAATTCAAAAATGCTTTTTATAACCGAATAACCGAAGCGCTCGAGCAAGGTTTATTCTACTTTAAAGAAAGTGTTTCAAGAAAGGCTTACCGATGCAAATTCTATGACGCACGCGGAAATATTTTTTTATTACCTCACCATATACACAGAACTCACTCCGAATTTAAAATCCTTTTCTTACTTAAGTTCGACCCACGCAAATCTTTAAACTGAGCGAGAATAAAAAAAAAAAAAAAAAAAAAAATTTATCCCTTGATATAATATACATTGAACAATGGAATGATTAATTTCTCAGATAGCCTCGACGCCTTAAGTGAAAAGTTAATTCTATTTGACCATATTCACTATTAATTATATTTATATAACAAAAAATATTCGCATTTTAACGAACAAACAAACAAACAAACAATTAAATTAACCTTAGGATTTAATCTTGTCTTTTCGAAAATGTAGAATTTTAAAACTTTAGTTTAACTTTTAAAAATTTACTTCTTTTTTACCTTCATTATTAAATTAGTTTAGTTTCCAACTTTATTCGCGTGATACGATCTTATCATGGATTTATTAAACTTTTATTATGAATTTAAAATTATAAATTTAAAGTAATTTTATAGATCGTCTCATGCAATTAATGACACAAATCACGTTTACGTATTAAAACTTACTTGATTTTATATACCTTTACGTTGTCATATATACATGTATTTTTATAAAAGATATATATTCAAAGCTCTTACGCGCTCATATATAAATTATTCATTATAATTCAAAATATTGTAATATAAAAGTTTATGTAATTAATTAAAATTAGTATATTAAGTGTAAAAATCTTAACTTTGCATTACACAAAGGTAAATTAAAATAATAAATGTTATTTATTAATATCTTATGAATTATCAATAAAGCCATTGTAATTATTTATCTCTCATTCGTACGTATTGGATTTAAATTTATTATTATTTACATTAGTACATTAGGATTAATTGTATATAAAACTACAAGAAAATGCTAAACCGTGATGGTAATTATATGTTTTGTAAATAAACTTTCAAGTTTTATATAATCCAATTATAAAAATAATAATTACAATATGTACATATATATATATATATATGTATACACGTATATTCGCATAGATATCAACAAAATTCAATTTTCTTAATTATGTATGTTTCGTAAGCAATACTGTAAAATGTAAACAACATTTAAATTAAATTGTAATATATATAATTAAATGCAGACATAGTTTATTTAAATTATAAAAAAGATCACAATTACTGTAAATGTGCATGTCATTTTAACGCGGTTATGTTAACATAAATTACGTAATATTATATGTAAAAATACATAAAAAATGCTTTTATATTAAAAGATATTTGTTTGAAATGTAAGTTTTTATAGAAAAAGTTTTAGTATTATCCAGTGAATAATGATAGCAAATATGTATTGCAGTCAAATAATATTTCTTGAAATAATATTTTTTATAAGCATATAAGGTCTATAGTTAATGTAAATATATATTTAATGAAATTTAAAAAAACATGAAATTTATAATAATTTAATTAATAGTAATAAAGTTGTAAAATTTTTAATATTTAATGTTACCATCAAAATAAATTATTAAATATTCAGAGTAGAAATGATATTCTAAATAATTCGTTAACTTTCTACAATCAGTAATAATTGTTGCAATTTAATCAAATTAACTGATGTAATATCAAGGCAAGTTTGCTAAATTATACCCACATGCATGTATACACAGAGAGAGAGAGAGAGAGAGAGATACCTGTACATAATAATATCTGAGAGCTTAAGATAATTTGGGCTGTTGTATTATGAACTTATTTTAATTAATTTGAAAATTTTAAACTTTTACTTTAACTACGAATGTTAAAAGTAAAGAACTGCGAGAATTAACTAGTCTGTATATAATTATGTATTTATGTCAGCACCTGCATTTGATAAAAAATTTCTTATTATTTTACAACTTCATAACATGAATGGTTTTATACTTTAATATTTATATATTTTTATTTTAAACTGAATGGATTATTAACGTTCTTCATTAATTTTAAGGTAAAAAATTAATCAAATATTTATTCACTCATATCATTACTTTTACATATGTTTTTAAAACAAATACATGTCAAAACAGAGACGCATAAAAAATATTTATCATTAATTGTGATAACGGAATATTTTATATTTATTTATTCTTTGTTTTCCTTAATTTACTACAAACATTTATTTAATTCAACGTATAATATTAATGTGTTATAAATATTTCAAAAGTTATATAAAAATAAAATAAAATTAATCGTCAATTATTTGTATAAGAAAAAAATAACTGTCTATACTAATATGCCTGATAAAAAAAATTCAGTACCGCAGATGAAAATAATAATTATCGAATAAATCGATGAAATTATTAAATTTCAACTATCTATTGGTTTTTTGGGGCACGTATAATCTGCAAAGAGGAAATTTGTTAATTAAATTGTTAATTAAATGTACGTTTAACTTATCAAGGAAATATTTAATGTTGGGATTAATTTATTTTAAATATTTAGTTTTCAGTATAAGATCGTTGTTTTTTTTTTTTTTTTTAAAAAAAGCATTATACTTAAGCGCAAATAATTTTTTTTTTCAATTTCAAAATGTATACACTTATAAATGGATTATTTATTCGAGTTATGGCAGCCAAGAATTTAATCATATTAAGGATAAAATACTTATTCGAGAACAATGCATAATTTAATATTTATTTGATCAGTCAGATATATATATATATATTCGTGTGAGTATCTTGTTTATTCTCACGGTTAAGATTTTTACAGTTAAAATTGCAAATTTAAAAGCATTAAATATTGATCTTCGGCTATTGTAAATACTTTATAATATTAATAAGGGTTAGTGAGTGTTAATAAGGCTTGATAATTGTTATGGATTTTATGAAAGTAGAAAAATGGAATTAAAGTTATTCATAACTTAAGGTTGAGATTTTTTTTTTTTTTTTTTTTTTTTTGTTTTGTTTGACTTTTAGAATTTTTTACATTAATGCAGAAATAGGTTTTTGCGTTAACGCATGCGCCGTAATTTTATTCCTATGGAATCTTAATAGGTGTTTCGTAGGAGCGCGGAAACGGATTAAGCTATAATTAGGAATCGAGGAATAAGAAGTTTGTAACGGAATTGAAATCTATTGATATAAACTGCAGCGGAAATAATGTTCGGATCGCCGCCGAAGTGCTTTGATTTGATATCGACGTTGAAGGTACTCTTTTAGCATATCCCGGGTATTACATAGGCCATAAGCGCGCACTGTCAATACGATGTTTCGTTTTATTCGATCGGGGCGGGACTGATAAAAACGCGAGTGCGATCAGGAGTTGTTAGCCTTAAGAGGTTGTGAAAATTAAATGCCTTTCTTGTCTTTTTCTTTTTTTTTATTCGCTTAGGCGAGCCACACTCGCCCATTTAGATTAAGATTGAATAAGCGACATCCGCGCCCTGAAAATTTCAAATTTCTGTTATTACCATCGGCGCATTCCGCTCCTAATGCATTACCATTATTCCTCGTATTTAATGGGATATTAACATTATTCGAGTAAATAACTACGTCCGACATAGAAATTTATAAATATATATTTAATCATTATACGACCTGGAGGTGCGATACCTTGCTTTAAGAATTTTTATGTACTTACGAGTATTGGAATGGGCAATGGGCGAGCACTCCCGCTGAACACTGGCAGACCGTCTACCATATGCCCACAAAATCCTTTGTACAATAGGAGGATTATTTTATGGTGATTTTCGGTGATCCAGGCTAGACGGCAAATAGGATAATGGGAATTCGAATTAAGGGAAGTGTTGCTGTAGAATAAGTCGGTCGATCGGTCGACATTTATCGCGATACTTATACAATATCGTACGCATAATATATAAGACTTTAGGCTGTCAAAGTCTTTCCAAGTGAATAGCGACCGAACGGGGAATAAGGATATCCGAGGTAATGGCTTCCCCATCGATTCTAAAAGTACAATGATTACACGGGCATGCGCACGCTTCTACATGGAAAGGCTCTTTCGTCCGGAGACATAGAGATACGAGACTTTGAATACGGAAATGACAGTGGCTCCTTGGGATAGAAATTATTTGAGGCGCGCGATTGCTAGGGACGAAGGTCCTATCTTGACGACTCCTTCCTTCGACTTTGATTTTTCGTGCGTTATCAGCGTCGGCGGCGCCTGCTCGGCCGCGCGCTTTGTCCCTCCCTTTACGTTCTGCACGCGTACTATGGCGCTCCTAAGCTCCGACGCTCCTAGGCTCCGACGCTCCTAAGCTCGAGCCTCGCAGCTCGGCAAGGAATATTTATCATGTAAATGCATCGATTGCCCTGACGAGGCGAGGGTGTCGGCACCTTCGTCTCGGCGCTCGTTTAGCAACCGGAATCCGTACGAGGACCGCGGTAGACTCGGTGCTTAGCGTTTAGCAACCGGAGCGTACGCGCTCCTGGCGCTCGACCGCGATTCTGCCGCCAAGGAACGAGTTCTTAGATCCGGGTTAATTGATCGCCGAGCGGCTTGCGCATGCAAAGTGCTAATGCGCGATCTACCTGCGCTCAGGCATTTTTAACCGGCACACTCCTCTTTTTACTATTATTATATTTACCCGCTACCTCCTACATTTACCGTATTTTATCTTCATTTTTTCCTTCTTTTCTTTCTCTTTTTCTTTTTTTTTTTTTTTTTTTTTTTTTGTACCGATTCCCCCTCTCCCCCCCGTCTTATCCATTCAACTGGATCGCGCGGATCGCTTTACCGCTTCGATCGTCTGCGTTTTTTATCTTCCCTCCGACGGCGAGCTTCGTCTCGTCGGGCCCGTGGTCCGAAAAATTATTTCCACTCTTCTCCCGTGCGACGTCCCGTGCGACGTCCCGTGCCTTCGGCACTCTCTTTTCCCTTAAACTCTTTCCAACATCGAGCAGGCGCACTCGAATAACCCCAATAACCAAACTTTATGCGCGGTCTCGATTTCGAATGCATAAAATATATGCTAATAATTTCCTTATCAGCTTATTTTCATTTTCTGCCATCGATTATTATTCCTTCGTTATTTCTTCTTTTATCTGTACACATTACAATGTTTTATAATTCCAGCATTCGGATATTATTCGACGTGTTTACTTAACCGAGGCATACCTCCTGCCTTGAAACTTTTACAGTTAGCAAAATAAATAGAAAACGATAATCAAAACAATAGTAAAAATGTATCTTTATGACTTCGTATCTAAGATTCATTTAAATTGCTAAATATTCATGCGAAGCCTCGCACACGAGCTTTCAATTTTTCATAATTTTTAATGCTTATCGGCTCATTCAAACAGACATACAAACAAACGACAAACAAACAAACAAACAAACAAACAAAAAAAGAAAGAAAGAAAAAAGAGAAGAGAAAAAAACCTCGTGACATTCAAAAAATGATAAAGTTTTTGAAGTTTGAAATGGCAAATCTTAGCGCACGTTATAACTTTAATTATTATAAGAATTGAAATTACAGTTTAAATTTTACTTTGACGGAAGGAGGGGGGGGGTGATGATCGAGACGAATGGAGAGCTGAAGAATAATAAATTTAATAATTTTATAATAACCATTCTTATGCAAATAATAATAATAATAATAATAATAATAATAATAATAATAATAGTAATAATAATAATAACGTACAAGAAATTTTAGGGGAGATGACTTTTTAAATTGAATTTATAATTATAGATCGGCGATGTGAAGAATGCTTTAGTCATTGGCCGAGTCTTATTGGGCTTGTATAAAATTTCAATGAAATTAAGGAATGTTTATACATCGTTATGCAGGATCGTCTTGAGGACGATGATTGTAATAATTATGAAATCTCTTGCTCGGAGGGATCAATCATTGTAATGCCGCCCTCTCAGTTACTCAGACAGGCTCTCTCAATTACTTTGTCTTATAAGGAAATAGCGGTATTATCACATTGTTGGCCTTTGTGCTGCAGCCGCGAGAAGAGGAAGGGAAACGGGACGGGAAAGGTTATTCTTTTTCATGCAGAACAAAGTCAACGAGTTTAAAACAATTCGTGCGCGTAGCTTAAAAAAAAAAAAAAAAAAACAAGCGCTCGATGCTCGGCGCTCCTTATTTACTTACTTACTTGCTTACTTGCTTACGTACTTACTTACTTACTTACTTACTTACTTACTTACCTTTCTCGGCTCTTTCTCTACTCCGAAATCGGCATATACATTTACGCATGTTATAAACAATAGCATCGCCGCGGTTTAATGCACTTTGGGAATTATATATAAATATGCCGGATACCCTTGTACTTACGGCTTACGGCGAAGATTTGTAGAGCCGCCGTCCTCCTTTATTCGCTGGATGTCCCGGACTTTCATGATAACCCATCGACATCACGGCCCTTCACAACCCTTTGCAAAAGTTCCCGAATCGGGTTCCCCAAGTCGGGTCTCCCCAGCCATTTATGGGGCGCCCCATAACTGTTCTACCGATTCGCCGATGTACGCCGATATCGAAGAATTCGGCGAAAATAACGGCTTTTATTTGTTTCGCTAATGCCTCCGGGCGTACACGTTAATTCTTCCGCTAATATAACTTAGAACCCCTTAGAGATCCATGACAATCCTTCGGCACATTTAATTTTAAAGTGCCTCCTAACCACCTCACAAATCCTCCTACGATTACCTATACATTCATGCCCTTATAATTTATCCTCGAGACATTACTTTCCTTTACAATCAACCACGAATACCTCAATACCACCTGCACAATAGTTTCATGCACGATAATTTCAATAAAAAATAGCCTAAAAAAAAATAGGCCCACTGGTCGCCCCGTTCCGTAAAAGAAAATTTTCAGAAATTAAATATTACAAGCAGATATTTTTATTATGATTGTGTAATCGATTCGTATAGACGCCGCCATCATCTCCTTTATCGTATAATTCTTATATAAGTTCTTATTTAAAGTTTTAGTGCACATTATTGCATCAATTACAAGAGCATTTTATAGAAGATATTCATTCCTCTTTTTAATTTCGGTATCATTCTATGATTAACTTTTGCATGTGTTATTTCAAGTTTCTCGATTAGATTATTTTCTTCTTTTTTTTCTTTTTCTTCTTGTTGCTTTTAGATATATTTTTACTTTAAGCTTGTTTTATATATCTGCTAAAATTATAACGAAACCGCGAAGCTCAATTCGTCCTCGGGATTTAAATTAAATTATTTGTTTTTTTTTTGTTTTTTTTTATATATATATATGATAATCTTGCATTGTGTTTTGAAATAATGCTTTGATAAGAGTGTTTTCTGAAACCGATAATTTGGAGGCAAAAATGATTTGATACGACGATATTGTTGGCTCGCATAGGCTTTTCGCATTCGACAGCATCAAAGACATCGATGCGTTATTAATATATAATAGATAATAACTATAATTTTTTATAAATAGATTTGTTTTTCTCATTGCTCATATGCTTAATCGAACGTAGCGTTTTTTCATACGTAATTTATAAATGATACTTGAGTGAATTTTATAAAAAAAAAAAAAAAAAAAAAAAAAATTTTAATTATAAATAATAAAAAAAAAAAATTATTCTCAGAAAGATAAGGAATAACTTTTTCTTTTTTTTTTTAATAATCAGTGTTGTAAGTAAGTATCGCTGATTGATAGTTTTTTTCAAATAGCTTTTCATTGATTAATATTATTTATTTGTATATCGTTATTTCTATTACGTCTACATAGCATTTCGTAAATTCATTTAAATGTAATTCTTATCATATAGTGTAAGATGGCAAAATAAAAAATTATTAATTTATTATCGCAGATGAACGTTCGCCGTCGCACATTTATTAAATATTCATAAAAACTTACATTGTTTAAGAAAAAGTTTTCGAATATATATTACTTTTCTAAATGGTTTGTTTTGTGTAAAACCGGTTTAGAATTTTTCTAAATTAAGTGCTTCTAGTCTATTGTTCGAAAATCTTTTTTCTAAGATGCAAAATTTAATATTTTTAAGAATAATTATTTAAAAACCTCCCGTGCCTTTAATTTTCTGGACTTT
Organism: Ceratosolen fusciceps; assembly: GCA_018883505.1. Lineage (NCBI taxonomy): Eukaryota > Metazoa > Arthropoda > Insecta > Hymenoptera > Agaonidae > Ceratosolen > Ceratosolen fusciceps. The sequence goes on from RCIC01000008.1 coordinate 4,310,607, forward strand.
CGCATTCATTTAGCCGACCCCGAGCTTCGGCAATAGCTATATCCAATTTTAAATAAAAGTATGTTTATAAAGCCTTTTGTACATATAAAATTATAGAATTACCAATTAAAAATCACCCTGCAGTGATCATGTTGCAATAAAATAGGTTTATTTAATTATCGTCGCATGCTTTCGTTTGTTTGTATAAAAAAAAAAAAAAAATGAAAAAAAAAATGAAAAAAGGAAAAGAAAAAAAAATATCCGTTGTTCTTATTATATTTAACTTAAAGCGACAATTAATTATAAATAAAGACATTTAATCTTCGAATATTTTTGGTACTCTGCTCGAAGGAAATATTATTTTGGATCTACCGCGCGATCAAAGTGTTTGTCGTTGAATCAACAAGTCACACTTGACACTTCGGCCGCCACGGGTGAGGAAGGTTGGAGCGGGAAGGAAATCCATGCAGAAAAAAAGGCTATAAAAGACGGGGAATTTCAAGAAAAAATTTATCCGAGAGCTGCTCCTGGTGGACTATACACATTTACATGAACGAATTGTATGGGGGCCGCGGTTGTGTTGTGGCACAGGGTAAACCTGTTTCGTCCCTCGCTCATTTTATTTGCCTTGTTTTTATTTTTATTTTTTTTTTTTTTTTTTTTTTTTTTGGTTTATTTACAGCTTTACATTTACGAGAAAGAGAGGATTGTATGAGCGAGCGAGCGAGTGGCAAGGCTGGGCTGTGCGGGGGAAGGGCGGGGCTACGGGAGGGGCAGAGGCGAGAGATAAACGTAGGGACGTATAACAACTGCACTCTGTACGAATCATGAATCTTCTTTGGAGTTTCTTTTATACAAGAACGAATAGTTTAGTTAATATAATAAAATGTTTAGATCATTTGTTATCAGTTGTTACAGTAATTCATTAGTCCCAGAAATATTATTTTGTTAAGAGAGAAATCTGTTTTGAAAAATTTATTCAGCATTGTAAGTATATTAGATAAAAATCGTAATTATTAATTAATAAGCATTACGCGATTAATTGATTGCTATTAACGTCATTTCAGATTTCAACTTGATTCTATATTTATTTACAAATAAAACTTAGAGGTAGAGAGAGAGAGAGAGAGAGAGTCGCTAGGCATCTTTTCCAAATATTTATTACTTCCTAAGTACCAAATTTCGACTTTAAATATTCAGTTCATGTGGTCGTAAGTGTTTCGAGGGTACTTTTTCTTAGTACTTGGAGATATTTCAGTTGTCCGCGTGCAACGAAAAAATAAAAAACTAAAATAAAAGAAGAATGCAAAACAATTATTTTCACTGGGGCAATTCGGTCCGAGTAATTTGAGTAATTTTAGTGATAGTCCGTAAGTAATATTATTACTATATGTTATAATTTCGACAAAATAATAAGAATGAGTAATTACGTTGAAAGGATTCGTTGGTAATAATTTTGTTTTTTGCTTTTTAAATACTTTAATTAAAGGCTTTTAATTTAAAGAAACGTACGAAGCTGAAGGAAGGGAGACAGAGTGAGAGAGAGAGAGAGAGAGAGAGAGGGGGGGCGGGGGACAAGTGCATACGAATCGCAGGAGTCGTGTTGTCAATTTCTATTGCGTTTCGTGATTGTCGAGGCCGTTTTTCGTCGGCTTTATCGCATTTACTTGTAAAATACAGGTGTTTGCAAAGCCTTACTACATCTGTTGGCTTCCGAGGAATCGTGGCAAACGTAAGCTGACGCTCAGAAATATTTATCGCACGTTTCCCGTCCGTCACGACTAGTCTTCTGCGTGTGAATTCATTTTATATTATTCCCCGTTTTAATTTCGTGACGGGGAGGGCGAGACGTGAGGGGGAGCTTGCTTGGAATTAATTATTAATTCCCAGTGGTGGTAGGTAGGCCGCGCATGCCCACGAAAATTCGATTATGTACTCTATTCTGCCTTTCAATGGATCGAAAATCGCTCGAATGCACGGTAAATCGCGAATCATCGCGAAATATTCAAATACTCCTAATCGTTTACGCGTGCCCCTCCTCTCTTAGCTGACCCTCAATCCCTTACCTACGTATTTTACGACAATATTCGTGACGTGTGTCAATGGTTAATGCAGAGCTTGCCTATACATCTCATGATTTTCAATGATTTTTCTACATTATCGTCGTTATCTGCGCGCGCCTCACGCTCTCGTACATCATATCAGTATGTATACTCGTAAACGTCGAGGCACGCAAATTATTTTTACTTCTTCTTTTCTTTCTTTCTTTCTTTCTTTATTATTGGTTTTTCTTTATTTTTTTCCAATTTTTTATTTTTTATTTATTTATTTTTTTATTTTTTTGTTACGTTAAGAGCATTGATTCTTTAAAGCTCTGTTTTATATACGAAGTTTGTTGTTCATTAGTTGGAAAGCCGAGGCGAGGTTACATACATACATACATACAATACATACAAAAAGCATGAATATTAGCCACCAAATTACGATCAGTAGCGCCTTATCTAAAGTTCAATGCTTCATTACATTCGTACTATTGATTTAACGAAAAAAAAAAAAAAAAAAAAAAAAAAAAAAAAATTAAAGATTATATATATTTAATGAATAAAAAATTCTTGCTCCGTTATTTAATGTAAATTTTCAAAAGTCAATTTATTTAATTTGGAAATTAAAAAGTGAACAGTTCAGTCATTTACAAATTAATTAATCATAATGAAGGCATCGTTATAATAATAGTGGATTTTTAAGCTCCGGCTGATTTTTACTTGCCATTATCTTATTTACAGTGTTCAAATAATAAAAGCTTAGCTCAATGCTATCGTTCAACGAATTTAAAGAAAATGCCACTTTTCATATATTTCCTAATTTAAAAATCTAAAAATCATATTCTAGGTAATTTTCTAACAATGTTATCAGCATAAAAAATTGTTTAGATCGTAATCTTTAAAAAAGAGATTATGTATACTTGGTTTGATTACTAAGTCAACTACTAAGTCTCCAGCGAGACGATAAACGCCACTCAATGTTATTCTATAATTAATAAATGATATTATAAATTATTCATATGTCAAAATTGTTTTTCAGGCATTTTAACGCTCTGAATTAATATCTAAGGAAAATAAGACCAGGTTGGGCCCACTTAACGGTTAACGTTAATAAGGCCATCGTTTAAAAAAAAAAAAACTTTCCTAGGATTCGCTTAAAATTTAATTTATCAAGCTTCATTATATATGAAATTCCATAAAAAATAATATATTTATTTCCCATCGAATACCGTTAATTTTCAAATCAGCTATCTTCACAGGAATATATTTTCAGTCCATAGTTTATAATTTACGTAGACATTGATGTGACAAGGAATGCAAACGATTATTATATTGATTAAAAACATTGTCTATGCACATCAAGATATAAATAATACATTGATTTATATATATATGCGTTAAAAGGTTATTTGTATAAAATATGTATAGAAAATACCTCAAGTTACTGTTTATCGTCACTCTCTCATATTCGAAAAGCTCATATTCGAAAGCAAAAAACTTCTTAAAAAGAAATTTTATTTTAAATCACTTCTATCAATAATAATCATTATTGATTGTTAGATTTTTTTTTCTTTTTATTTAATTTAAATCACTTCCTCCGCATTTTATGGCAACGGACATTTAGAATATTTAGTTTTGGATTATAACGAAAAGACTCGAGCTTCGAAAAATGTTAATCACACGATGGAATATAAACGCAATACATTTAAATTAGTAAAAATTTTCAATGCAAAACTTTATACCGATACACGTGAAATGGCAGTACTTTTGAAATTTACAATTTACTTAATGATGAAAAAAATATAGAGAATATTTCTTTAATTTGTTTTATATAAATGTTATCTTTAAATAGGAGTTGCAATGGGAATCATAAGAATAACCTTAGAATAATGAGGAATTTTAGAAAATAAGGTTGCGCTATCGCTTAAATTATTCGTTTCCTGTTAACAGTTTATTTTTATCAATTTGTTATAAACGTATTGTTATTTAAACAAGTGTAGGAAGACCCGCAGATATTTTCTCTGCGGCCCGTCGGCTTATACTCCACCCGCATCGCATGCATTATATACATTAAGAAGAAAAGTATCAATTGTGAATAAATAGCATCTTTTAAATACACGAGCCAGGACGACGAAATGCGAATTAATTAATGTCATGTGGGCATATACTCTTTAGCATAAGACTCTATGTAATCATTTAGCGAGCGCTGTCTGGATGTTGAAATTATGCAATCATTACACACGAACTAACAATTAAAATCTTCATATTAAAGGGGCCGAAGCGAATGAGCCGTGCAACATCTATGAATCAAAGTCATTATTTTTTAAATACTTAAATACATTAAAAGAATAACGTAAGCGTATTATCTCGAGGTTGATACGCGGCAATGCCATTGATGCCTTTAATACGTATACCACTAGTAGTGTATGCGTGTAGTAATAAATGAATGACGAGGAAGCAAGTTGTTTTCGAATAGTTTTTAAATTAGTCGGGGATGAAAATGTAAATTTGAAAAAAAGTAATTTCGTCAAGCGTCTCACGATTACGATGTCCCATGGCGATTCAATCGCACCGGAGCTTCCCAGACCGCAAAAAGCCGCAGTATCGGCCCTTTACTCGCGACAAAAAAAAAACAAAAAAAAAAAAAAAAAAAAAAAAAAAAAAACAAAAACAAAGAATAAAAGTCCTTACGGTGCGTGCATAAAAAACAACGAGTTCCCATTACGTCCGGATCTCGCTTGGCGGTTGATTGCGTCGGAGGGGCGGCGGGGGGAGGGGGTCACGAGAGAAGTGGCGGTGGGGATAAGGAAGACCAGTGCGTGCCAAAGAGCATGAGAGTTAATCTGGGTCAAGGACCTCGGGAAACTTCTCGCCATAGATAGATAGACAGACAGACAGATAGATAGATAGATAGATAAATAGATAGATAGATAGAGAGAGAGAGAGAGAGAGAGAGAGACGGAGATAGAGAGAGAGACACACACACACATGCGCGCGCACGCACGCACGCACGCACGCACGCATATAAAGTCTAATCGTTCCTCTCTGTTCGTCCCCCACTCCAATCAGCTACGGCACATGCACACGTCGCACACGAATAACGCTGCACCTTTTGGAAACGACTTGGCTCGCGAGGTCGTCCTAGGCTATTCCTCCTCCCGGCTAAAGAAGTTGCACTTGTTTGGGCGCCGCCAGATCGGTCTCATGAATATTCCGATGAGCTCCCCTTTCCTCTCCCCTCCCCCTTCCCCCCACCCTGCCAGTCTTTTTATTTTCATTTTGTATTGCGAGCCATCGCCTAGGCGCATTCCACGATTCTCCGAGCCCGAATGACGTCACAGCTTATCCCGAAGCCAGATCCTGGCGCTCGTTCGGGTCATGCTAATTAGGCTTAAGCATCCGCGTGTCGAATAAATAACGCCAGGTCGAAGCGTCTGGTCGCTAAGCAGTATCCCATGCTTCTAATCGACTTTAAATATTTAATGCACCGAGCAAATTATAGTTGTCACCGCCCGACACAGTCCAACACAATTCCTCCTACTCGATGTTCATCCTTTCATACGTTATGACCCTACGTGCCCGACTGTTCCAATTTACGCTCAAATTAATCTAGGCTTATTGGCTTCGTTTACGAGATCTTATCATTAAGCACGAATCGCGGGCAACGAATCTTTTCCTTCGGCTTGTGAGCCTCGCTCGTGATTATGATGCATTTCTTTCTTTTTCCTCTTTTTTTTTTTTTTTTTTTTTTTAAGAAATAAAAAGCCACGCAATAGGCAGATTGTGAGTAATCGAGGCGATTATAATTCCTGGAGGCGAAAGGACGGAAGGAATCCCGACACTTGGCTCGAGACCGTTTAGACAAAACTTGTATTTTTGCTACAGGTGCTGTTTCATTTGAGCCAATGGTGCTTCTGCATATTTATTAGATATCGCGACATCATACTGACTAACATAGTATACGTTTAATGAAGTCATCCATTCCATAGAAAATTCGGTGGACTTTGAACACGAGACCATTTTAGATTTTTCTTACCACCTATCTACCTAACCACTACCGCTTCACGTGCCCTAACCGTGGTTTTTCTATTCTTTCTATTTTATTAATTAAATTAAATATATATATATATTTACCGTGCCGTCTTATATCTTCGACCTACATGAATATACCTGAATCTTAACGCTAATGCGTTCATAATCTCATGAAATTCGTGTTCGTTTTTGTAATTATTGTACAGATAAATAGCCTGCTGACTTGCAAATACTTTTTTTTTTTTTTTTTTCGATAAAAATGAATAATCTGCAAATAAAACTAATTTATTCAAATCACGTATCTAATTAGAATTACCAATGATGCTGTTTTTTCTTTATTTTTATTTTATTTTTTTTTTTGTTTCTTTGTTTGTTTAAATTCAGTTTACAAAAAATCACGTAAGTAAAAGTTATTTGTTATTTATAATAGAAAAAAAATATATAGTGAAGTACGTATAGAGCATATTAATATAATTTTAATAATTAAATTGCTATTACTCAGGCTGTGGAAAAATTAATAGTATGTATTTAAGCGATCAGACTTAGGTCTGATATTTAACGTTGATTTTTTTTATATAATAAGTTTTAATGTTAGAAATCTGAAATCTAGGATAAATTCATTGATTACAGCCAATGTTTAACAATTAATAGCGAGCCCATATTAAGACAGCGAAGAAAATTTAAAAGTATAAAAACCTTGTTTATTAAAATAAACAAGTAATTCATGGGAAAACGGGAAAAACATTAACCGGATGATTATCTGTAATTATTATTGGTATATAACAAATTTCATTCAGAAGAAAAGCATAGGAATAACATTGGTTTCGGCAAAAAATACGGAAAGTCGTTAGGAAATATTTTTTAATTTTATTGCTATAACTAATTTTATACGTGCGTATATAATTTTTGAAAATACCACTGCTTAATTAGTCATTCTCGAATTCCTCAAGGTGCATTATTTAAAATGTTGCTGCTGCTAGTCTGCTTGGGCACATGCGCAGTTCAATTAAATAGATTCTGCCTCGTACTTTTCCTAATTATTAAACGGAAATAGGCTGCCCCTTATGTATTTATATTCACCCGTCCATGAACAAACAAATATTATGATTTATTACTCTAACGAAAAAACTAGTTTACACGTACTTTTTTATAGAATTCGCCATTTTATTTTCCGATGCCTAACAGTTACGCGATATTTTATTAAATTAATTCTCAGAAATATTTTCGTTATCCTACATTTTAACATTTTAATAGGATTCAAGACGAATGAAACACTGCCAATAATTTAATTATTTTCATGAATCCCCGATTGCAATATTTAACGTCTAATAATGTATTTTATTCCAATGTGCAAGTTGTACTTGCATGTGTCGCAATCAGTTTGTCCAATTTGTCAAAGCGTGTCATCACATTGTACTTACGAAGTAATATTATATAAATTTTAATTTCAAATTAATTCGGTAACGAACAAAAAATCACCCGAAATAGCGATACTCTTTCGCGTTGAAAATTAAAATAAAAATTGATTTTGGGTGAAAAAGAAATTTATAATTTTATAATTTCGCTTCTTTTTTTTTATTTTTTATTTCTTTTTTTTTTTTTTTTATTATATATATTTCCTAATGCAAATCCTACGCTCAGATTTAATGCTTAACTTGAAATAATTGTAAATGATATTAAGAAAATTGTAAGTAAGTCTTTGCGAGAGAGAGAGAGAGAGAGAGAGAGAGAGAGAGAGAGAGAGAGTATGTGTGTGTGTGTGTGCAATCGAACAGAAATTCTTGTTCAAATTAAATTTTTAGATTATGCGCTGGCACGGACGAGACGCGTTATTATGTATGACCATGGGATCTGCTTTAATTAACTTGATTTTCACATTATCAATAAGAAAGTGTTTAAGAAATTCTTTTCTTCTTAACAGCAGACAAATCATAATGAGAGTATAAAAGAAGAGTTTTCGAAATTTATTTCAACGATTTCTCATTTAAACGTTTCACCGCGTAATTATCGAACGCACGCATTTTTAGCATATTTTTTTTTTTTAATTTTTTTTCTTTCTTTCATTCTGTTTTTGTTTCACTCAAGTCAGTAAAGCTATATTACGAATAAATTACCCGAAATAAATTACTCTCAAAAGGACATTGCGCAACAAGTACGTGTTCATTTATAGATACAGTCGAGGATATGAAAGTTTTGAAGTTTTTCTTTTTTTACGCGTACTAAGTTTGGGGGGAAATATGAGGATATAACGTTGGATCGTAATAGAAAGAGATTACTTATCGGCTTTTACTTTCCCAAAATTCGCTCTCAACAAATTGCAGTATATAAATTAAAATTAAATAAAATTAATAAAATAAGCGTTAGGGATTAGAAAATTAGGGACGTCGTCGTCGCCTCGGTAATCTGAAACGGTTCCGTTTCCTTTAAGGCGGACATTCCGTTGCTTGGGCACCTATCGATACTATCGATATTTATTCATTGAGAGTGCGCGAATAAAATTTTAACTTCATCGATCGAAGGCCGTTGAGCACAAGGTTAATATCTGACGTTAATTTCCTTTTCTTGTCGTCAGATATCCGAAGCGAGGCCCATCTATTCCGTAATCGCATGAAAAGTATTTGTTAATACGAGAGCGAATCGTGAGGTACACAAGGTTTAATTTAATGAATAATCAGGCTCGAGGCCTGTTATTAATCTACTATTTTATTTATCGAAGGATATTTCTGATCCGATGAAAGTAGTTTATTCCCGATCTTTTTTCTTTTTTCCTTACATTACTGGTCACGTTGAACTTTGCCAATACATCTGAAATAATGTAGTTATTATGTACGAAATATACGGGAGTGCGTTTTATTATTATACCATCGGCGAAAGGGATTAAAAATAAATTTACGTATAACTTGATCTCGACACGGGTCACTCTAATAAGAGTTCGGGTAAGTTCGGGTACTACTTATACGTACTTTATGAACAGATGCTTCATTAAAGAGGATACGCGCGGCTCGTAAAGTAAACTAAAGTTCAGCAAATTGAATAACGTAAGTAGTGAGGGAAAAAAAAAAAACTTGCTAAGAGAGGCGTAACGAATTAACGAACAAGGAATGAAAGAGGCGAGAAGCGAGGAGTGAGAATAATATCTTTATAATCCACGATTTAGAAATCTAATGAAGCTAATTTTGAAAGCTAATGTTAAATGAAGGATTTATTATCTATGTCCGAGCTTATCTTCGAATAGCAGAGCCGCGAGGGAATAATGAACCTTTCGATACGAATAATTTTCTACTCGTTATACATAATAATACTCCTTCCGGGTAGCTTTATTGAAATTATGGTAATTTATTCGTGCAGTTTCGTCACCGAGCGCATATGCTCGGCTCTGCATTTAATAAAAGTTTTTCGGCCCGCTTAATCGTAATATTTTATAATTTTTACCGATAAAAGAGGCAGGAAAAGAAGTTGTTACAGAAAAAACAAAAATAAGGAGAAGAAGAAGAGGGGGGGGAAAAATAAATAAAACCGCGGCCGCGCTAGCGACTATCAATTTAATAAAGTTTTTCGAATAAAATGTAAATTTCATAAGCAGTGGAAAGCAGCTTTGTGCGGAGATAAGATTTAAAATAGACAAAAGGAACAAAAAAAAAAAGTGTCCCTGATAAGAGTTAATGGCGTAAAGGAAATAAAAGTCGTGAAAATTTTTGCTTATGATCGCGCCAGAATTCAATCATGTGAAAGAAACTTGCGGAGCGAAGCCGAGACTCGCGATCGTTTTATATTATTTAGTTTCTATTCCGCAGCGGAGGTGAGAGAAAGAGAGCGACGTAGAGATAAATAGATAGATAGGGGGAGCGACGTGTGTTGCTGTGCGTCCGTGTGCGCGAGCGTAAGTGAGAGCGTAAGTGTGGTGTGCGCCGATTCGGCTGTGTATCGACGGCGGGCGGGAGGGGGGGGGGGGGGAGGGAGAGAGAGAGAGAGAGAGAGAGAGAGAGAGGGAGAGAGAGAGAGAGAGGCTGTCGGGGAACTTGGCAAAGATCTCATATCCACTGGCGAGTCACGTGCGCGCACTCGCACGTGTGCGTACACATTGGCGCATGCTCCCAGGGATCCGCGCTCTTTTCTCTTTTCCCATATTTCCTCCGTGCCTCTCTGCCACTCACTTTTTCTGCCACTTTCCTTCTTAACAATATCGAGCAGCCGTCGCACTCTTATCGTGAAATCATTTCTTTTCCCATGCCAATGTTTTCATCGGCACTAACACTTTCTACGGCGCTCGGCGATGACAGCCTTCCGCCCGTCATTCCCACAGCCAATAATTTTCGAGCTCCAATCGCTCGATCCCAACTACCGCGTCGCGTTATCAATAGCTAATGTTTACTTAGCTCTCTAAAAATGTGTGGTTGTCGATGGATGGATGGATGGGTGGGGGAGATAACAATTGCGGGCTTACCTTGGCTAAAGGAGAAAGAAGAGGGGGACGGAAGCTCGAGCATGAAATAATGATCCTTAAAGTCCAAATTGATCCGGATGCGCATGTCATGTCATTAATCAGTAAGGCACTCGTTTCTTAAGAATCGCGTCGACTGCTCATCAATAAATAATATAGGTAGGTGTGGGAAAAAGAGGCATAAGGCGTCTGTCGTGTCCTGGCAGAGTTACAGAGCAGAGGGGGTCGGCGGCCAGAAATTAATTGCCAGACTCTCATATTTAAGGTGAGGATGTCAGAACCCGAAAGCCTCCGTCAATGCGCCCCGTAAGTAGAAGGAGAAGGAGAAGGAAAAGGAGAAGGTGAAAGAGAAGGAGAAGGAGAAGGAGAAGGAGAATGCCAGTGCTGGGTGTGGTAGCCACTGGTGGTCGGCTCTCCTCGGCAAGGCCGTTCGTGTTCCGCTTTTGGAAAAGTGACATAGCCGCAGGGGGAGGGAGGGAGCACCGAGGCATGAACTTGTTTATCAGTCGGCGAGCGCGCAGCGGCGGCTTAGGGGCCGATTAGAATGCCGATATGCTCAGCAGCAACCGAGATACTTTTCTCTCTCTCTCTCTCTCTCTCTTTTCCTTTGTACATATATATATATATATATATATATATATATATCCCGTACGTCTAGATGTATCTATCTATACATCCATCTCCGCTTTCTATCTCTCTCTCTCTCTCTCGCGCGCGCGCTGCCACGTTTCGCGCTATCCTCCCACTTCTCTTTATCCTATAGGCTTTCCGCATTTTTCTCATTTGATCGTCCTGCGTCAACGATCTACTCGTACCCGTTGAGAAATCGCAAGGTTGACCTGCCACCGACTCACTGCGCCACTAAGCACGCTGCATTTTCTTTCTACATTCCCAGAAGAAAATAAAGGCTTGCTTTATTTATTTATCAGTGCTTTTATTAAAATAAAAAAAAAAAAAAAAACGAAAAAAAAAATGCCCTCCATTGCAAGGATCGATCGTATACGCTTGTCCCGATACATGTTTCCGCCATTACTCCTTTATCATCAATAATTTATATTATTTTCTTATCCTGCAAATATGTGTGCTCGCATTAAACCTACGTATTACAATGGCGTAAAAAAAAAATTAATAACCATAATTTTTACACGTCGCATAGACGCGTAGTTCTCCAAGTGAGTTTTGATATAAACGTATTTGTAAACAATATTCGTAGCAGCAAATCAAATTTTCGTCAATTTTTGTTTGAAAAATTCACAAACTCTTCGTGCTTTCAAATTGATGCTATTGAATTTGAACTTGGAATTACGGAAAGTTACTTTAACAAATTCACACAACATTATTATTATATAATTATTTACAATGCGATATTATAAAACGTCTGAGAATTTATTTATATACATTTTTATTTCTTTTTGTAGCTGACGCCTCGTCATCAATTCGATGTAATAAACACAGGAATAAAAATAAAATGCATTAGTAGTAGTTTTATTCTTATATCATAAGTAGAATATTTTTTACACTATTAAATAAATTTGTTTTTGGTAGATCAATTCCTTTTATTTTTAATGCATAAAAGATATACAATAAAAGCTTCGAGTATCCGAGGACTTTTTGTTAATGACGATTTAAGGTTACGACGACTATTATTTAAAGTATATCTGTTTGATTAACTATTGTAAGCGCTTTTAATAAATACTAACTTTCATTTCTCGCGTTAAAATACATTTTTCCATAATATTTTAAGAGGGATAATAAATTTTCTCGAGGTAAGCGATTTAAGTACACAATGCGGTAATATATATATATATATACATATGTATGTATGTATGTATGTATGTATGTATGTATGTATGTATGAGAGAGTAGCATGGTTCTCAGCATGGTTATTACTTACTCATTTGGAATAAGAGTTGACCCTGTGGACACGGTTAGAATCAATAGCAGTATATAATTCAGTTAGTTGAATGGAGATGAATATTGGAACCGAGAGCTTAAATTCTTAGCGGGAATGTAAAAATGTCAGGTAGCCTATGAGAGTACGAACGGTAAGCGGAATATAGCCTTCCCGTGCCGGCACCCTCTTAATCTTCGATAGATTAATGTTACTCTACTAAGTAAGAGCCGATAACGCGCTTAGGGTGGAAAAATGCTCGAGGTTCGTTGTGGAGAGATACCTGCCGAGATTGAAATGAAGGCCGTAGAGACATAGCAGGTATCATGTCCCGCCCGTTCGTCGGCTGGTTTTCGGCCATCCTACACCACGTCGAATAAAAATACAGGGGTATAATAGCGTTGACGGGTTTGTCGATAATAATGGCTTTTCCGCCGGTTCGGTTAATTGGGATGGAATTTTAATTCCCGAAGGAGCGCTTCGCTCGGCCTGGGGCCCACGGAGATTCTATACTCTCGCGTATACGTAAGCGCGAATACATGGGCGCATAAGCAGCCGCGTCGGCTTTACGACGCCTGGATTATTCAAATTACTCACTGATTCTTCTCTGTCTTCTCTGTCTTCTCTGAACTTTTTATCTTCGGCGGGCAGCTCTTAAAAAGCCGTAAGTGCTTGTTTTCAGGCCCGCCTCGTCTTTGTTCGAATTATTTGCTAGTTAATAATTACATTTCTTTGTGTATTTATTATTCATCTTCGCCGGGATAATGGGATTCTTTATTAAACATTTATCAGCATTAAATTAAATTTTTATTTATCTACGATTTCTACTTATAGCCTGTCTTTAACGTGTCTTGATTAATTTTTAAAATAGAAAAATTTAATACTTTATCCTACGCGTGCGCCTACGTGCAAGCTATCAAATATATATATATATTAATATATATAAATTTCTTATAAAATATTTATGTTGCACGCGGGTCAAGTGATACACTTCTCAAGCAAGCTTATGAAAGAATTAAAGTGTATATTACTCAATTAATTTTAATGCATAAATGATGAAATCAAGTCAAACACTCAATCAATAATGATAGTTCTATGAAAATGATCAGCTATCGTTTAGATCGATCGATCACGCATGGATTTAAAATTTTTCATCTTTAGCCGCAGCAAATCTGAATGCTGCACAAGTAACAAAATATCCAAAGGAGTAAAATTCTTTTACGTTCGATTACAAAACAATCCTCCAATACTCATTTGCCATCCAAACAATTAGTAATATTTATTAAGTAATTGTTTAAATTAAACGTAGAGAGTTTTTTGTATACTCTACACGCTCAATGCGTAATAATATATAATAATTTTTACATTATCCTTCCATAATTTTAAATCAGTTAAAGACATTTTTCACTTTATACGATGTAACATAAATATTATATAAATATTATATTTTAATACGTATATATATATATATATATATATATATATATATGACAAGATTACCAAGATTAACGCACGGCTAATTTCTCCATAGATTTATGAATTCAAAATAACTTTGCTCTTATGCAGTAGTGAAGCGTTATTAAAAAAATATCATTATAAAGCAAATATATCATGCTAAAATGCCTTTCGCGTAGGCTAATAAATTCTTGTAACAACTAGTTGACAAAAAATAATAATGTTCTTATTCGCTTAAATTTTTTAATGGTCTATCATTGATTTGCTATTATCTCAAATCAAATGTAATGTCGGAGTCGTAACGTCGATCTTGTACAATGAGTACTCGGTATGTAATTACATAGCAGTGACGTTTTTTCGTGAATTTTTATTGTAAAAGAATAAAATAGATAATTTCCTGTCGTGATATATTATACATCGTATACACCGTTTAATCATTGGATGGAATTCCGAATCTTAAATAAGTTTACTTTCATTTCTAATGAAATTTCAGGTGGAATAAAATCTTCAATAATTACAAAAAAAAAGCAAAGAAAGAAAAATAAAATAAAAAAGAATAGAGTTGTTTTATATACTAATTTCCTCTCTCTCTCTCTCTCTCTCTCTCTCTCTCTCTCTCTGACTATCTGGCTATCTCTGCGAGGCAGCGTTTAATGTTTAATAAAATCGCGGTTATATTTGCGGCGCAATGACTATTAACTAATTATACAATTCCTCTTAAGGTAAATTATAAGGCGCATGTCGACACACTGGATGTACGTATTCACTACAAAATCGTTACATTCCATTAAATTAATTTTTATAAATAATAATTTACGCTAATCAGTACATTAATTATGCTTTTGTAAGGAAACAGCGTTTTCTTTTTCCCCTTTCCTCCCACTCTTTTATTTTGCCTTTAATTAATTTATAATATGCGAGACGAGGCCTGTGACGCGGATAGGCCTATACAACTAATATTTTTTTGTCATCGAGGTCTAGCCTACCCTATTGCTTAGGCTTGAGTTTCGTAGAGTTTCGCGAGGGCCGGAGAGAGGAGGTTGCGCTTGAATCACAGGTCGCGCGACCGAATGCAACGAGGGCCAGAGCCGGAGGCCGGGGGCTCCGGCTCGGTACCCTCGACCAGATGAGCCCAATTAAAGGCACGCCAGAATAAATAAAAATCGATGTGGCAGCAGTCGCGGCGCGCTTCCACGGCACGGAGTAGAGCCAGCCGCCGGGCTCCCGAGGTCATCAAACCTCTCCCGATAAATATGCCGCCGTGGGGCTCACACGGAGCACTGGCCCAAAAACCCCGGTCAACGACCTCCACACATACACCCCCCCCCTCCGCCCGGCCGGCCGAGGAGTATGCGCGCGCGCGCGCGCGCGCGCAGGTGCGCCGGCCACCGCATCTACCCCCACGGCCGGCTTCGTCCTATACATCCTCTCGAGCGTTAGAGGACCGACCGGGGACGAGCCTTCCACGAGGGCGTGTCCCCCGACGATTGTCATTAACTCGGGCCAGCATTAACCGAGGAGGAGTCACTACTTACTATATACCCGGCAAGCGGCTCGAGCGTTATTGCAATGCCCAGGTTTCTCTTCAAGCCGACTGCGCACCGACTTTCCACGAGAATTCGATTTCCTTGAACGTGACGCGCTTCTTACATTTATTTGATAACTCGGCCGCCTCTCTTGCATTAATTAACATCTGCGTCTGTAGAACGTGGCCGAACGACGCGGTCGATTCGTCGTCCTCTTTAATTCCCCGATCAGTGAAATAATACTCCCAATTATGGGGTTCGTGATTCCACGAGGTTGACTCGTCGTCGGCTCACTTTCAATGCATTGCCACTTTATCCGAGGCATTTTATTATCTTGGAAAAGCATACGTGGGGTGAGTCGGGGCCGCGGTCCCGTAGTCCCACAGTCCCGCAGTCCCGCAGTCCCGCAGTCCCGTAGTCCCGTAGTCCCGTAGTCCCGTAGTCCCGTAGTCCCGTAGTCCCGTAGTCCCGGAGTCCCAGTGTCGAAACCATCGAACCTCTCGCAAGACAAATTATTCAAAAGTCCTCTCTCGCTATAATTAGAGAAGATATATTCTCATATAAATTTCATGTAATCTTAATCCGAGGATTATGCAATCGGCTTCAAAGTTTTATCGCTGCGAAAAATTATATTATAGTGTTATTACTACCGAGCAGCCAGCGATCAGGGCTTTAAATATTTTATGCTCATATTTTTACAGACATTAATTTTATTTCCCTTAGCTCGAAAGTGCACTTGTCGGCTGTATATAAGAATTTTCAAACGCAAATAAGAAGCTATTTATATTACTCCGGCTCCGATGATTTTTCCACGTTAATACAACGGCAACGGCAACGGCAACGGCAACGGCAACGACGACTACAAAGACGACGACAACTACAACGACGACGACAACGACAACGACAACGACAACGACAACGACAACGACAATAACGATCATCCGTGTCATTGTCATTATTGTTAATATTGTCACTGCTCTTATTTAATATATGCGAATGTAGGTTTTACAAATAATCTGTCGTTTTAAGAAATTAAATTTCAAGACATTTTACACAAGATTTCCATAAAACGTAAAAAAAAAAATCTGATAATTCGCTTCGAATTCAATCCGTTTGTCTATGAAAGTCCGTAATTTAAAATATACGAGCAACAAGATTTCACGCGACATTCTCGTACTTAATTTTATAAAAGTCAAATTTATTGAATATAAATTTTGTATCTAATATTCTCTTATAAAAATAGAAGTTAAATAACCCTAGGTGAAACGTATGCTTGTTGAATTAAGGAAAGCAATTTATCGATACTAGCACTCAAAAGACTAATTTCGATACATCGGTAAATACTCGTTTATTTTACCGTAATAACTTTGAGAAATTTTTTTTTTAAACGATTTGAAAACCTTCCAAATTAACTTTACGAAAATTGGTAAATAAAAGCATTCCTGATAGGTATATAAATCAATTAAATTTACATTGATAATTATTAGATTATATTTCAGTACTACATAATAAAACTATTCGGATTAATTTTACACCGTAATTCCAACTAATTGTAATTTATGCGTTATTTCATTATATCATTCGTATAATCATTTTAGTGTTTTACAATTTATTGAGTCAATTGTATTTAATTGTTCGAATAGTTTATTAGAATAACACATGACGGCAATAAATTTGTCTTAAACGAAATTTATTGTTAAATTTTAATCTAATTATTATTGATTATTTAATTGACTGTAATGAATGAACTTTATTTAGTTAAATGAAAATAGTAGGATTATGTTAATATAATAAAATGTATTTTTAAATTGAAATAGTAAGAATGTTCAGTAATCACTATTAGAAATTTCGTATCCGAAGAGACGGAAAGCCTATACGATGATATACGATCAAAAACTGGAAAGAGATTTCTTGATGCGCAATAATTTAATTTTGATAAAAAATTTATTCATCGATAAATACGAAGAAAAAAGAACAATATATTAAGTTTAAGAATCTCTAAGATATTTTTGTGTCGATTATTGAATTGTAATAAGCAAATAAAGACGATAAATAGCAGTTAGAAAGATTTAAATTAAAAATCCAACATTTTATTTATATTTGGTTTTAAAATACAATACTTTTGCATATTGATTCAATTGTTTTTTTTTCTTTTTTATTATTATTATTATTATTTTTTTTTTTTAAATATTCGAATAATAATTGTGATTTAATTAATTTAATATGTACTTTATTTAATTTAGGAATAGTGCCAATTTAATTTGCCGGCGTACGTGAATATTTCGAAGAAACATTATTGTTGTTATTATTACATTATGAAGCATAAAAGCAACTGTATATAATAAATGTTTTCAAGGAAAAACATTGTATGTAAAATACGTTACGGAAATCAAAAATGTATTGTAATCGAGAGTGGCGTACCGACGTATACGTACGCGTTAAATAAACAGAAAGCGTCGCGTTTCTCGTAGTTTTTTTTTATTATTTCAGATGGTTGTAAGCTGTCAAGTGAAATAAAATGATTAGCATTTGGCAAACCACCGCGTTACTTTTAATTTGAACAACTTGAATCGAGTTTATACGCAGCTACGGGAAAATTTTCTAAACAAGATATTCAATTATTCTTTCAAAAAGAAAGGAAAGTTAACTCTTACGAAATACTTGATTTTTTTTTTTTTTTTTTTTTTTTTTATAAATAAAAAAACATTAGAAAATATGAACAATGAGCACGATAAAGGCACGAATTGCTGTAGTCTAGCATGTATCATAATACTGATGCTGTATAATATAATCGACTTTTGTAGCTGCGTTAAGAATTATTTGACTGTAACGTCGTAACATTTGAACTAAAAAATATTTTTCTAAGGCATTATTCATTTTCATGGATTATTTCAGAAAAATGCTCGGGGCCAGGGCAGTTTGTTTTCTTCCAAACTGGTTTTTGTCAGATAATTCGTTTTCGTGTCTTGTGTAACTTTTTTTTCTAGTTAAATAGAATCTGAAACACTGTTGCCGATAAATTTCCATTCGAATTTAATGAAAAGAAGACGAGGAAGAGGAAGAGGAAGAGGAAGAGGAGAAAAAAGAAGAAGAAGAAGAAGAAGAAGAAGAAGAATAACCTAAGTAACCTGAGATATTTCAGACGAGTGGTTTGGCTCTTTACATTTTGAAATAGCTATAAGAACTATCTACTAACAATAAGGCGTACTTGCCATCTAATTACTTTTCAAATGAAACGAGAGATGCTACTGTTAATAAATAATCATTGAAATATTTTATTAAACTGCGTGCCAAATGTTCAATAGCCAAGTAAACTCAAAGGCGATCGAGGAGATATTGTAGGTTAAGTATCCGCATTTAATTTACTTTTGATTTTTTTTTCCTCACTGGTACGTGATGTTACTGAGAGTCAACGAGGGTTTTACAACCAAATACAGATTTCGTTGAGCTCGATTCCTCGTATACAGCGCCGAACGATGTCTGCTGACCTCGTAACAGCACCACAAAGGTATCTGGAGGTAACGTACACGGGAAAGAAACGAAAATAAAGGATAATCGAGGAAGAGGCAAGAATGGGCAGAAATAATAAGATGAAGAATAAGAATAAGAATAACAAGAAGAAGAAGAAGAAGAAGAAGAAGAAGAAGAAGAAGAAGAAGAAGAGGTAGAGAGTAAGAGTGAGATGGGGGAGAAAAAACGAAAAACAAGTGGAAGCGACATTGGGGACTTCTCCGAGTCCGCGCAAGGTTTCACGACTTTCCATCTTGAAATGCAGTAGAAATTGACGAAAACAAAATTTCATTCCGATTAAATGAACTTTTCGTTTCCATGTTTGAGCTGCTGCTCGGCCCCGCTGGTAAAATTCATTCGTTTCTCGAGTTTCAGGTATTTCTTAGCATTTCTAAGCATACGAAAGGATTCGAGGACTTGCAGCTTTATGCATTCGAACGATTAATATTACATAGTTAAATAAAAAAGCTTGACGACGTAATATTTTAGCCGTTAAAGCCGCGATCTTTACGCGGATGTGTTAAAATATCGCCCTCGACCCTCGTATTTCGTGTACATGACCAGCCCTGCTATTGCGTGCGCGCGCGAGCGAGAGAGAAAGAGATAGTCTGGAGAGAGTCTGGAGAGAGTCTGGAGAGAGAGAGAGAGAGAGAGAGAGTAGTGGCCCTCCTCCTCCTTTTTTCCTTATCCATTTACCCACGCATCCAATGCGCCTTACGTCCGTTACGATGGTTATGATAAAGGAAAGGACGAAACCACGCCCGAGGATTTCGGACGTTAAATGCGAAACGACGTCGACACCGTTTAATGAAAGACTTTCGATCGTTACGCATTACAGGAGCCGGGCGCTTTCTTTCAAGCTCAGCCCCGGTTCTTTATTGCGCTCGCCGTAGGAGGGAAGTAAAGCCGGTGCGCCGCGAATGCGCGGACATCGTCGCACACGAGCTCGCACGTCCTCGGTAAATCTCCTTTCCCGAGCGTACTCGTTTCCTCGAGCGTCCCCGAGGAGCGCAGCCGTTGCTACTCGACATTAAAACATCCACGGCCATAAGCAAAACGAAAACAAAAACAATACAAAAAAAAAAAAAAAAAAAAAAAACAACAAAATCACGTAATTATTCGGCGAGCCGCGCGACTGTTATCCAGTTGTCTCGGGCCGACGTATTACGTCCCTTTTTTTCGTTCGACTATCGAACTACCCTCGTCAATTCGTTGGGAATCGCGCGACGGTCGGACAGGTCCGCAAATTACGAATTATTTCAGCCATTATCTGCATTCCTAATGAAAAGTCAGTTTCCTCCGAGTTAATTTCACGAAATTTAACTCCCGCTCGCCCGAGCCCATTTACTTAATCCTCTCTCTGGCTCTTGTCTTGTCTATGCGTTATCTACGTTCTTCTCTTTCAACAACAACAACAACAAAACCAAAAAACCAAAAAAAAAAAAAAAAAAAACACATACACACAATCTTTCAATCCCGAGATAAAAGCTATTGGCGAAAGAAAATTAAATGTCAATAAACTGAATCAAATGTTATTGCATCAGATCATAAAAGTACTGCGTAACGTCGATTCTAATCCTGAGTTATAAAATGTAATTATTGATCGTGCGCGCGTACGTTCACGGTAATTGGCGCTTCCATACTGATGCAACTGGTCAATGTATTTATCTTAAGAGCGACGAGCCGAGCATCGGAACCGTAACTTTCGGAAAATTTTTCCCATGCAATTATTGAATTTACCTCCCGAGATCCCCCGAGATAAATTTGAACTTTTTACTTCGCCCCTCTGTTTTTAAATACCTTTTTGTTTTTCGTCTCCACGAATTTTCAAAGACTTTCGTCGCCGACTTGTCCCTACCCCCCCCCCGATAATTACGTAAATTAATTATTCCACAACGTTCTTGGCGTTCTTCATTGGAATACTGATTGTAACACTCGCTTCAAACAGTTGTAAATTATAATCTCAGATTTATAATATCATATATCTGAAATGAATACCGACCGTTAAGAAGATAAATTACCCAATTACTTTATAGTTAAGTAATAAAATTGAATTTTTTCCTACTTCAATTACTATAACATTATTGACACGAGACTTGCGTGTCACACCTACATTTAGTAATTTAAAGATTCGAAACGATGAACTTTACCAATTGTATTTGAGTTAAATCTTTTTACACCTTTTTCTATCGATCACTGCGCGATTCTGCATAAATCCATTCTACGATTGTGAATATTATTTTCAAGCATTCGGCTTAGTTTTGAGAAGGAATTTCCGAAAGGATTTGAGAAAGAAGCGTAAAAGAACGTAAGGCAGGATGTAAATTTAAAGGTGGATTTATTTGCTCGTACCCTATGAGAATTAGTAAGAAATAGATCAGAGCGTCTCGTATTACATGTGCAGCTTTTCTATCGATATAGACGATTGATTGGCTCTGTTCTTGGCTCTCGTTCTCTGTTATAAAACGTTCTCCAGTTCCAGTTCGCTACTGGACTGCCCTCCATCCGTCGCATTTTTATCTTATGCCTGACGAGAGAAAAATGAAAAAGCATCCACGCATGCCAATGGACCATTATTGTCCATTATATTAAGAATCACTTTTCTTAACAAGGCAAGTGCTAAATCTCTCTTTTTGGGACAAATTAGGTAAATAAAAACCTCTTGCGCTCAGTTTTATGGACTTAAAGAGAGTCTGGGCACACATAATATGTATCTCATATTACCTGCCAATGATTACGGTTTAGAAGATATAATATTCATCTAACTGACTTAGAACCAACCAAGGAGCATAATTGTTTAATAGGTCACGATAATTCTATCGGTTAATGTTAATGTAAAAATAATTTATACACGTACCGATAAAATGAAATTAAAAGATAACCGTACATCAAGCTTACATTTTCATCTTATAGTTTCCTCTAGGCATATAGTTTACTACTTTTTGCATAAATACATATAACGTTCCCTTTGATTTTATTAATTTTCATTAAATTTTTTCATTAATTCGCATGAATGCATTTCATTATACGTAAAATACATATATTTACATAAAATATAATTCGACCTTTGAAAATCGCACGACGCACGCATTAATAATATATAAAGATTTTGCAAATCCAATCTGTTTAACAGTCACAATAGTTTATCGGCTTAAATACAGGAAATAATAACATAGAACAAAAATGTAGAAGAATAATAAGGATAACCAGGTTCTCGTTATTAAAAAACACAAAAGCACGGAACACAACGTATTTATGATTATAACAGTACCGAATAGAATAAAGAAAGAAATTCATTAAATGCAAAAGGCAAATTAGCCGTGAGACTAGCTACTTAGGAATTCGAAGTAAAGTTATGGTTAAAAATAAGGGAGGCAATGGATTTAAGAGTATTATTCGTATTATACGTGTTTGCTGAAAATCAATAATGCTTATAACTTGGGAATATTAGAAATCTACATATCGTTAGATAACAGTTAATACGATTGAAAGTCTCACGTACGAAGTTATATAATAACGGAAATACTTTTAGTGAATATGATTATACGTACATTAAAATCTAAATAAATTATTACTTCCAACGTCTATTTATTTATTTATTTATTTATTTATTTCTTTATTTTTTGTTTCTCATAATTCTGAATGGTTTAATGAGAAGAGGCTATTTTGTAATTATAGCCTTTTAATTAACCATGGATCTGTAGTTTAATTGAATTTAATAAAATAGTAGATATCATTGACTCCATGCAGAGAGGAGACGCACGAGCGTGGAAATTGACAGCGCAGGGAGGGGGGCGAGAAAGCTATATAATGAACGCGAACAGGATTTAGTAAAGTGGCCAGGGGCATGGCACGGCAGGGTGTGGTGGGGTGGAGTGGGGTGGGCGGGGTGGGGTGGGAGACAGAAAAGGAAAATCCTTGATTGATACCAAAAGAATTTCTCTTTAAAAGAAAAAAAAAAAAAAAAATTGTTAAATACAAGTTTAATTGATAATTTATTAACAAGACAATGTAAAGGAGTGCTTCACATATTTTTCGGTTATTATATTTTCTACTCGAGTATTTTAGTCTTTGTTGTTGTTTCTTATAAAGCGCCCAATAGACATTTAATTTAATTTCAATGTAGATTATATTGAGCCGTAACGTATGGAGTTTGCAACTGAGGTTCGAATGCTCGAATACTCGAAAGTCGCAATCTTAAATAATTTCGGAATAAGAATCGAATGGATTAATTTTAGCCTTTCGCACATGTCATTTTCCAATGTGCACAGTACATTGAATATCGCGAATAATAATAAGTAAGGCCGCAAATATTCGTTGGATACAAAAGCCGTTTGACGAATAATTAAGTACACGAAGTCGCTGTAATTGTATTGTATTGTATCGTACGTAGACATACGTGTTCCTAGGCAATTATCTTTATTAAGAAAACTTTAAGGCTAATGGAATAAAGTACAAAGTTAAAAAGCTTTTCACTCTATGTCTATATAAAATCTTCGAATTAATATACCATGTTATTATCTCTTATACTCGCTTTAATACGGAAAAGAATTTCAAAAGGAAAAGAAGAATTTTCTCGTTCCTTGACTTACAGCTTTTTCTGAGCATTAACGATCTTTGAATACGGTCGTGATCTCCAGTAAAATGCATTAAATTCTTCTCCCGCTTGGACTTACATAAATTTAATTATATGGTAATTAATCTATTGTTATTACAGTATTACATTTCTCACGAGAATTTTCAAAATTGACGGTTTATATATATATATATATATATATATATCAACAATAATTTATAAAATTAATCGCTATTACTTGAACGCTTTTATTATTATTATTATTATTATTATTATTATCATAAAATAGAAAAATGATTCGTGTTAATATATATTAAGTTTTCTTGAAATTAAGCCAAATTCAATTTCTGAAAGAAGGAAATATTCACTTTGATTAATTGCCGTTAGCTTTCATGCACATTTCCTTACGTAACTACTTTACTTTATAACGTACTTTATATATAATCAAATAGAATTATCTATTTTTGAACATTGAATAATAAGAAACTTTGATCGGTAATTAAAATTTCACATAAATTCTTTAAAAATTCCGTACTGGATATAATTAACGTGTATTCCACAATAAGCTTGCGTTGTACTTTGGCCAAAGCTTCTCTGTTAATATTTTCTGAGTACGTGGAGCAAAATTGATAGTTTGAACGTTTTAAATTAATTCTGGGATAAGGATCTGTCACGAGCCCATTGTAGCATAGTAATACGCACTGGGGGCGATAAAAATGGAATTATTTGTAGTATTTTTGTAAAAATATCCGAGTTGGTAATCGATGGTTTTAAAGGACCCTTTAAGAGCGGTTAATTACGTGACAAATGGAGGGAAGGGAGGCGGGGATTCGTTAAACAAGTGCCAATGGAAATGGTAGTGAAGACCGCGTCGATGATGCCCTGTCGTTTATTGATCATTTACAAGGTCCCGGTGTGGCTTCGAAAACAAATTTGAGAAGAGCTTCGCTGTGAAGTTGATCAACGAAACTTCCTGATGTGAACTGACAATTTATTTGTGCATAAGCTACGTTAAAAAAAAAGAAAAAAAAGAAGCAATTGTAACGAATGCGCGAGACGGATGTCTAAGCGAGGGAATTTGTAATGCGTATTGTGTTTTTATTTGTATTACTACAATATTATATGTAATTTTAAGAAATATTGTCTTGAGAATTGAGGGTAAGTTGCGAGCGTAGAATTACAAGGATAAGGGCAACTAGGGCCATAAGGCGTTAGGCGACGGTAGACGTCATAGGCCGAACTAGTGGAATATCTTTAAGAAAATGTAAACAACATAAAATCAACAAATCCCTTTAGAATTAAATCGCTAGATAAAAAAAAAAAGTAAGGCCGCAGGGGCTCGAAGCCTGACAACGGGCAGAGGACTCCCACGCCCACCCGGTCGGGTCGCAAGAGCCACCCGTAAAACGACAAGGGGTCTGAGGCCGATAAGGGAGGCCATCCACATGGGGACCGCCGACTTCCTCCTCGACCGAGTGGAACGGCCCTAGAGTGAATACGATAAGGCGGAACTAGGCCCAATCCGCCTATCGAACGATAGTAATTCGACTAGGCCCAACGTGGTCGGCACTGAAGGGCTACGACCCCCCCCCCCACCGAATGTGTCGGTCAATTATATCGCACGGTAAAATTCCTGAGACGGGGAAAAAAAAAGAAATATAACGACTTTCCCGAATATAACGAAATCTCCCGAAAAGTTGTCGCTCCCGAGCAACCGAGAATCTATCACGTCCAAGTATATATATAAAAATAAAAATAAAAATAAAAATAAAAAATACAGATATAAAATATGTATTAACATGTAGATATAAAAGCAATTGTGTATTCGTGATTGATTATTTACCCTCTCAAACATCCCGTTAAACAAGAACATATTCATTCGTTAAGAATAGCCGTGCATTTATACAATTGTCATTGGGACAATTTATATTGTCTCTGTTAATAATAAATAAAAAATAAAAGTAATAATAATAGTAGTAATAATAGTAATAATAAAATAAACGCTGCTCTCCCCGCCTTAAGAAAAATCATCTATGTTTAGATTGTTGTATTGTGTATAAAACGGAGATATTTTGAATACGTAAGTGGACACTTGATCTACATGTTTATATTGATTTATAGATAATTCATTATATCGTCATTGCTGACGTAATAAGAGAACTACAGTTGACGTATTATTAAGTAATTTTCAATAAGAAAAACTTGAATTACGCGATTACGTGAAGATTTTACCTCGTTTATGTTATTTGCAATTAGCAATTATTAATATTTAAAATAATGTATTGCCTTAAATACATTTTGAGAACGTATGGCGCAAAAAAAAAAAAAAAAAAAATGAAACGGCTACTCTCTCAACTTAATACCAATGCCTGTTTGTTTAATTACCTTTTTGTATACTAATTTTATTTGCCAAACAATCAAGATAAGTAGCAATGCAAAGCCAAATGTCATTCAATTTTTTCATTATTAAAAAGTAGATTTATTTACAGAGGAAAGTTATAATTGAACGACGTAATAATTTAGCTTCCCGTTTACTTTCAAAATATTTCTTATTAGAAGATAATTCGAAGATTATTCCATCGGAGCCTCCGATCGTACAGCAACGTATATTATTTTCTATCTATTCGGCACTTAAATTTTATCAATGATAAATAACAATCGGTTTGGTGTCAGTGGACTGATACTACAGTCGGACGCTGCATTGACTATTCCTTGTATATATTTTATATATTCCAATTAATTCTCAATATGTATATAATTTATATATTCCAATAGATTGTTTAGAGGAGTGACTGAAATTTATAACGCGTGTCAATGATGAATTTTTTTTTTTCGAGTGAAATCTTGTTCTCTAAGTAAGTAACGTTCTAACTGCTAATGAGGATCCGATGTCGCCAGGATTACGAACTCGTCAGAACAATATTTGCTCGAACGGCTCCCACGGCCGTTGTTTCATTGTCTCTTAGTAATTACCGATACTCGGGCAAGTCTCGTGTATCTCTTTACAGATTCGTAATCACTTGATCCTATCATAGTTATTATAATTTCTGCCTCCCTTCTCCGCCCGTGAGCCAAAAAGTTTCTCGACTCTTGTGTTGTGGTCCACTTCCATCCTTCTCCGTTGCTCTTTTTCCTCACACGATGTTAAACGTCATGTTCGTTTACGTTTGTTTACATTTGTTTACATTTGTATACATCCCTTTTTTCTGATCATCATCTCTGATTCTCCACGATTATGCCGTGCATTACCCACGCCATTCAACTCCTTTTATTTTATTTTGTATAAAATTGTAATTGATAATTAATTGTCAGACAGTAATTAATTATCTATCAGT
Source organism: Ceratosolen fusciceps (assembly GCA_018883505.1). Taxonomy (NCBI): domain Eukaryota; kingdom Metazoa; phylum Arthropoda; class Insecta; order Hymenoptera; family Agaonidae; genus Ceratosolen; species Ceratosolen fusciceps. The sequence goes on from RCIC01000008.1 coordinate 4,337,394, forward strand.
AATTAATTTAAAATATTCTTCTTATGCGTTAGAGGCGAGACCTTTAAATCATTCGAAATCATTTAAAGGGTTTCCTAAAATAATCAGCTATCTCTCCCCCTCCCCCCCCTCTCTCTCTCTCTCTGAGCTCCAATTAAGCCAAAATGCGATCGCTTATCCATTTTTTTCAATGATCTCTCTGTATTTGTCACTTATACATATAAAGTAGAGATTCGATTAAACGCCTCCCTCTCTCTGGATGATATCGTGTCCGTGGACATTTTGTCCCTTCTTCCGATATCGCTTAGCCTTTTTATTCATAAATTTAATCTCGCAATTCCTGTTTTGCTTATTCTCACTACAAATCATCGTACTGCTCATTATTATTATTATTATTATTATTATTATTGTTATTGTTATTGTTATTGTTATTGTTATTGTTATTATCATTATTGTTATTATTGTTGTTGTTGTTGTTGTTGTTGTTATTATTATTATTATTATTATTCATTTACCGTAGGATAAGTCGGGACGTTCATGTCGTGCCGTATCATCTTATGTTAGTTTTAAGTTCTTATCACTTAAGTACTGTATGTTTTTACTCATTACCATGCTTACGTGAATTACGTACAACGTTTATATTTACTTTTTATGTCTTCCGGCTGCTGTTCGTTACGTATTGATAAAAGTGCGCATTAATTTTATTTTTATTATTTCAATTATTTTTATTATGTGTTATTACTTAATTCTTTATTATTATTACGATTGAAGCGACCTCTGCGTCTTATTTTTTATATATTTTTTTGTTATCTTTAATTAAAATTACTTCCAGGAATTTAATTATTAATTAATTTTGTTTTAACATCTTACCAAGCGGTTCATCATTCTTTTATGTATATATTTTTTCTATCTGAATTTGTGCTTCGTAAAGTAGATTTTTAAATAACATACTTTATCTTTTGCATTAAGCTTTTATCGTCAAAGAAAAAGTGGTTCGCCTGCTCGGATATATTGGTGAAAAATGTTATTACCACATTACAGTTGTATTTTAATTATAATTTTATTTACTTTCTATAGGCGATACGTCTTCTTACGTCTATTATTTATAAAAATGTGTTTAAAAGTGCTCATTGCTATACTTTGCTTATATTACGCTACCTTTTAATCTTTTAATATCGTCATTATGTTTTTTATTTTCCGAGCAACACTCTAAAAACGTGTTTTTTATCGTTCCTTTTTGGCTATTGAATTATAACCCGAATTCTCATGTTCTTGTTGTGTAATGGAATCTTGTGAAAAATGACGTACTATTTTGCGGGCTTTCGTTGATCCAAGCTGACGTCCAAACTTATGCCAAGAGTCAAGAGATTATACCTTACACTAGTGAATTACTGCATATATATTTTTTATATTATTATGTTACTCGTACTTGTTTTTATTCGTAAAAGTCATTAGATGTTTCGCCTGAGCCTACAATGTTTTTACCATCGATGAGACACCTACACATATACATTTAGCCAAATTTTAGTAAAAAATCAGCAAAACGTACTGTAATTTGATCAATTTATAGAAAATTTAGACATTAAGGAAAGAGTTAATTAATCACATTGATATTGCGGGTAATAAATATCTCGCGTGAAGCAGTGAAATAGCTCGTAGAAAACAAACTTTTATAAAACTATATGAATAAAATTGAATGGATTTATATGCGGTAGTTCGGAAAGTGTTTCCTCGGATGAATAACCTGATTTGAACTTGTTACTTAGAGCTTTAAATAATCTATGATTTAGATGCGTGGGTAGTGGTAGCGGAGATCCTGTATTTACATTAATCAAGTTAAGGCTCGTTCATTAGCAATACGAATTGACGTTGTGAAAAGTAAATGTGTAAAATAATGTAATTGGAAGCAAAAAGATTTTTTACGAACATAAAGGAATATTTTACATAAATTTTAATTGATACAATTACTTTTTAATATTTAAAGGCAATAAGATAAGGAGCAGAAAAGTTTTAAAGAGCTGGAAATTATATATATATATATATATCTTTCAATAATTTTAATAAATAGTAGAGATAATTTATAATGGTTCTCAGTTTCATACGTATTCATCATATATTTGTTGGATTTTTTCTTTTCACGTAACTTATATCACAGTTAGTTTAATTGATGTATTATTATTAAAAATTTAATTGAGGAAGTACTTATCTTAGAATTTTAAAAGATCTAGTAATTGGTATAATAAATAAATTTGTCAAAAGAATAATAAACAAATGCATGCAGACATTATTAAGGCATTTGCCGAGCTCTTTATATTTTCTAATAATACATTCAGTAAAATTAATGATTTTAATGTTTAATTACCGGTTAAGGAAAGGAAATAAAAGTTATCGAGAAAAATCGAGTATTGATATTTATAAAAGACGAAGAAGGGGGAGGAGGAGCAGGAGAAGAAGTAGAAGAAGAAGAAGAAGATGATGATGATGATGACGACGATGATGAAGTTTAAAAGCTGAGTAATTTTTTCTATTTGCTACGTGTGAGGTAAATTTTTGAAGGAATACCGAGTTGTTTACAGATCGAAGCCAAGTACTTTTAAGTAAATCAGTATTAAATCTGTACAGAGATGTTTTACTAATTTATTAGCCGAGATAAAGCAGGTAGAATATTTCACGGACTTTCTAATGTAATTGTGAAAATAGGGAGACTTGCAGAAAGGAGATGAAAGAACATTGGATTTGAATAATATTTGTAAGATCGTGGATGGAAAAAAAAAAAAAAAAAAAAAGCCAAACGAAGCCTGAGCTGACGAAGGAAGAACGGCGCTTTTAAGCAACGAATTCAAGATGTAGCTCGTCTCGGTAGATGATCGTGTAAAGCATTGCGCAAGAGCTCGAAAGGGGATATTATTTTATCGAGGATGACGGCAGCGGCAGCAGTAGTAGTAGTAGTCGTAGTCGTAGTCGTGGTCGTGGTCGTGGTCGTGGTCGTAGTCGTGGTCGTGGTCGTGGTTCGTAGTCGTGGTCGTAGTCGTGGCCGTAGCTGCGGTAGTACAGGCAGCTGGACCGAAAGCGCGGAGCTGGACGTGGAGGAGTCGTCGTCCAGCCAGGGCCGACCGGTTCGTTATTTAAATAAGGAGTCTTTGTAGCTCTCGAGTTTTCAATGACAAGTACCACCTTCGGAACGAAACTCTGTCTGACTCTCGACAAACTGGCCCAATTTTTTAATTGTATCGCGCTACTCGACGGTTCGGCAACGGCCAAAGTACTCCGGGCGCCGTACTATGCCGTCGTGATCTCCTCGCGACATACATACGCTCGCTCCGGTCCCATCGCCCAATAAAGCCGGCCCAATAAAGGGATTGGGCAGTGGCGGCAGCGGCAACAGCTACGTATTATTACTTATTGTACCGCGCCATCGACACCCTTCGATGATTCACGCCCGGGACAGACGCGGGTACCTCACCTCACCACACCACCACCACCACCACCACCACCTCGCCGCCTCACCTCACCTCACCTCACCACCACCTGCGACAACTGCCCTGACGGAGGATATCGCGCGCGCCCTCCCGCGAGCTCGCAATCAATGCCATTGCCTTTATTTTCGTCCCCCTTTCTCTCCCCTTACTTAATATCCCCCCCCCTACCTTAACCGACTCACAACGTAGGACTCTTAACGGTCGTAGGAGATGCGGCCACGCCGTAAGTAGGCCGTGCCCGTACCCTTTCCCTCATCTATCCTCTCGTATCGTTTCGGCATTTCGTCGTATGTATTTTTCTTATTTCTAAAGCTCGTGGGCGATATCGCGTACTTGCCCGGAACTAGTCGAAGCCATTGGACGAGCGCATTGTTGGCTTTCATTCGTACCGACTCTCTACGTCGCGCGAACTCGATTCTTCAATAGATAAACAATAATTACAATTCTCGGTTAAATAATAAATATTCCCCCATAATGAATCGTTATTATTTTACAATCGGGACAATGCCGTACTTTCTATACCTGCAATTACGCTCCGTAGACATGGATTTTCTTCTTCTTTTCTTTTCTTCTCTTCTTTTTTTTTCTTCTTTTTTCTCCTTCTTTTTTCTTTTTTCTTTTTTCTTTTTTCTTTAACCTATTCCCAAGTAATGGCGAATAAAACAAGGCTTTTCAATTAATAAATCATTGTACGTAAATCGTCACGGTTATCTCGAATGTATTCACTCTGACGATAATATTAAATAGATTTTTTTATCAAATTAAAACGTCTTGTTTTTACGTTTCTAACTAGCTCTAACAATACCAAAGGTCGGGGAATTTCGAGAAAATGCACGTAAAGCCTCGATAAAATTACTAGAGTCTCCGAATAATGTTTTTTAATTAACAAGCATTACTGGCATGCAATAAAGGATTTTCCCTCAAGTAAAAATTCAGCGAGAATATAAATGACAAAACGATGCGGATAAAACAAATCAATAGACAATAAATGCACCTATAAAGTGTTTAGATATTTTATTGGCATGCTCTTAAAAATTACTTATAAGAAAAGATATATAATTTTGTAATTTCTAATTACAACGCGTGGATCCTTAACAGTTTTATATAAGAAATAATATCTCTTATTTTACCTGCAAAATCCTAAACAATAATGATAAATGGCCAATATCCTATGTGTACACAATTCAATTCAATTATAAAAGTTTAAATTCTACTGTTAAAAAGTCACTCGGATATAACTAAGCAGTATATTTGAGAATTATCCCATATAATAATGACGATGATTTATAATAATAACTGGTTAAAGAAAGTCCGGCTCAATTTTCTATAAAGCCATGATTTCTTTATTTTCCAACTGAGCGATCGAACAACTTTCTTACGTTTGAATAGAGATAAAGTAGATGAAGCCGATACCTGTTTTCTTATTCTTGATGGTCGATGATTATCAGTTTACTTATGATAGATCGCACGAAACAACGGTAGTGACATGTCCATTGATCAGCACTACGGCATGCCGGTTATGACGACCCAAAGAAAGACAGGGGGGGGGAACGAAAAGAAAAGAAAATAACATATACGAGGAAAGGAATATACGATAAAAGGCGCAAATGATAAATAAAACGTTTGATCGGTACTTATCAGCCATTCGTTTCATTCACTTAAGATTTTTCTATTGAAAATCGTATGGCATCGAGAACAATTAAATCCAATGACGTTTTAATGTTACAAATCGTTACAACTCTATTGGAAGGAAGCGTAGGCTCCGCAGGGACTAGTAATTCATCGATCAGTAAGATTAATTAAAGTCCAAATTCTCTCCCAGGAGGAACTGTTTAAAAAAATTCTTCTCGACTCCGACTTTTATTTTAAGTACCGAGTCCACAAGTCGCGCCCTAAAAATATTGCTGGAATTGATTAATAAAATACCGAACGAAAGAACGGGCAACGATTGCAAGGATAAATGATTTAAAAAAATATGAAAGATCCGTGAGCCATTGATCGATGGAGTATTATTTTAATGAAAGTACGCGGCAACTAATGTAAAACGAGCCATTGTCAATGTCTGGAAAGAAGGCTTAGCAGTAGATTTGATGATCCATTGAATGGAGAATCGAAGAATCCCAGTCCTCGATTTAAATTGTACGAAAATAAAAAGGGACGTCTATTGGTGCGAGGGCGGGAGGGCGGGAGGGCGGGGGCGGGGCTCGATGAACTGTTAACCAAAATAAAGGATCGATGTGCTTTCTCGAGCGGCCTAAGGTTGCGGGGCCGAGGGAGGACGCGATGGAACTCGGCCTCCCCCGCCTCCACCCCTACCCGCCCCGCCGCCAACCCCTTTGTTGGAAGAGGACAATCGGAGGCGAATCTTTGGAACGCGGCCAGTGCTCGCTCATCTCGATAAGGAAATAATTTAGCTTTTCGCGCCATTGGAGAGGTGGTGAGCTTTCACCGGTTTCGATCGACAATGGTCCCCGGCATAAAGCGATCGACGATTAGGCTCGGCTGCCCGCGCGCTCCTCCGTCTAGGATACGAGGGGCTCCTTCATTACGTCCCTCTCTTTCTTTCGCTTCCTCGGCGCTGCGTCCTTTTCCTCCTTCCAAGGATCCGAGCGAGAGAAATCGCCGTGGGCGTTGGCTCGCCGGACGCTCGCACGCTTCAGCCTCTGAATAAATGAGATCGGGAATTTCACCTTGGATCGACCTACTGCCCGCACCTGATTCCCCTCGCGATCCTCCCGTACTCTCTCGCACTCCTCGTCGCGATCCTGTTACGTGATTTCGGAAAAAGCGAGCGCATTTATTTCGAGGAAGCCAGTCTGCTTTCCTCCCGCTCCTCTCGCTACACCTTTCGCTCGCTCGTCCCCCCTCCCCCCGACAGCCCTCTTACACCCTCGACCCGCCACACCGCGGCGGTTCGCTCTATGCGGCGCGGCGTGATTCGACGTATTGGTGTGCGGACCGCACTCTATGCAATCCGAGCGTATATTGTGCTCCGCAAAGAGGAAAACCCTGTTGTTCGTGTCTCGGATTTTTCAAATCTATTGTTTCGAAATAAAAGTCCTAATCGACTTTGATTTTCAAATAATTACCAATCGAACGGCGATATTCATTATTATCCCTCCCGGATTCTTTTCTTCCCACTTATTATCATTATCATTATTACTATTTATAACAACAACAGCAACAACAGCAACAACAACAACAACAACAACAACAACAACAACTATTGTTATTGTTATTTATAATCGTTATTATAATTGAGATTGTAATGATTGTTATTTGTATTCATGTCTTAGGGAGCTTAGCGGTAGCATTATAATAGAGAGGATTATTAATAGTAATCGCGCAATTATTTACGTTACGGCGATATCTTAAAGTCCATTATTATAAGATCGGTGTCCTCGCCGTTGGTTTTTATTGCTCGAGAATTTAATGAGTAGCAGGCCTTTTACTGCCCTGCATAATTAAAATTGTTACTCTATATTTTTAGAGCTCATTAAAGGAAAAAAAGTCAGATAAAGGACCCGATTGAAAAAGAACTGCGAGTCGCCCCTTGCTCTCCCTTGCCCCGCCGCCCGGGCCACTCGACGCCAGTGAACTTGACAATTACGTCCCGTTAAAAGTCCATGTAATTACTCTACTCGAGATATTGTACAATGGCTTTTGTATATTAAAAAACAATTAGCCTAGCCCTTGTAATTGACGGTGCGGTGGACCGAGTTCACTCCAGCAGTGCCTGAATGCACTCCTAATGTAGTTATTAAGCTCCGGGAAATTGATCTCACTTACTTTATGGCTAGCGAACTGCACGGCTCGTTTTCTAAGTAGTAAGGAGTAGGACGAGGAAAAAGATTTGCCTCTTAAGATGTGCGTGGTATGATTTAGACTTGGGGCGGGGGGGGGGATAAATGGCTCGGCTCCAAGTGCCGGCGTGCAATGTACATAAAATCTCTCTCTCTCTCTCTCTCTCTCACTCACTCACTCACTCTCTCTCTCTCTCTCTCTCTCACTCCCCGTCTGGGCGATAAATGTATACATTGAAAGCTGCTAAGAGGTGGCGGGTGGGTGGATGGATGGGGGTGGGTGATTGGCGAGAGGGAATAATGAGAAGCGTATTGCGCTCGCGCTCCGCTCCCGCTGTTCTCGGCATCGACACCAAGACTCGCGCTTAACTTCCAGCCCATTAATAATTAGTCCGAAAAGAGCCGTTAAATTTTCAGAGGCGTCGATAAAATTAAACCTCGACGGCTCGCGATTTAAATGGCGATTTAAATCGAGCCTCGATCGTTCGTCTGTGTCGTCATTACGACGAGTCCCATTTCTTAGGATAAATATTTCCATAGGATTAAGCGACGGGGACGGCAGAGCTTCGGATCGGCCGCTCCATAACAAGTCGAATGATCTAGCGCGGATCTATTCGAATTCAATATTAGCCGATCGCCCTGCCGTCCCCGTCGCCCTCGGAAATTTCTTAATTCACGGCCCGCGCTCGTTAAATGCCGTGGCTAAGCGGACTATAAATACTGGCATTGGTATCCTCGAATGCGGATACGCGCACGCGCGTGACAATTAATTGCCCTCAATGAATGTACGATTTTGTTAACCAGAGTTTCACTCGCGCGGATTAGGTAACGCGATATGCCGTGCTTCGGCGTTTTAATGAACTATGCGATTGCTCTCGAGCGCCGAAGGGAATTGTAAAAATTCAACGACGACGACGACGACGACGACGACGACGGCGACGACAACAAATGAAATAGACGAATAAACAATATCTGCTCGTTTCGTCAATGTAAACGCGCTCGCGAGCTATTTTCGTTTCGTTTTACGGTTCTCGATATATTCACATATATTATTGCCTTTTCATCCAGGTATTTATATTAAAACTCTCTCCGCGCACTTCCCGTTGGTTTCATGGACAATCCTTGTCAATGTAATCGCGCGATTGCGCTTACATAAAATTACATCTAATGTTTTCCCCTCGAAATTTATTCCTACGTCACGAGCGGAGAGCCTCTTCTTTTAATATTTCAAAAGTTCCCGATATAATTATATCCCGGCAAATTATATTTTATGCGCTTTATCGCGTGATGGAGAGAGAGAGAGAGAGAGAGAGAGAGAGAGAGAGAGAGAGAGACTTCACTTCACACTGTATAAATTAATTAAGATAATTCGAATTATAAGGCGCATTCGGGGAATTAGCCGAACGTTAAGGTCGAGTACCGATCCGAGGCCAATACGAGCAGCCAAAGTGGCAAGTACTCGCGCACTTTCGACCAATTTCCTTTATATCATTTCAATGCAATCGTAATGGCCGTTATTTTCCCGCGCTTGGAAAATCGCTAAAGCTAATTGAAGAGGGACGCTTTTACGTGCCGAGCTCATTACAGATCGAGCACAGAATTGTTTCGGCCTCCGGACTTTTAAACCAGTGACCTCCAATAAGTTTTCCTCGTAATCGCACCGCTGCACCGCTTGATTATACGTAGCGCGAAAGTTGATGAGAAATACCGAGCCATAATATACATTGTATTATCAAAACATTAATAACTAGTTAAATTGAAAAGCGAGAGAGCGAGCGAGCGCGCGAGCGAGCAAAAAGTTTCGTCTCTTATACTTTTCCGTTACCTAAATGTCGATACCTACCTTCGATCGCTTTCCAAAACTTTTACTCTCTCTCTCTCTCTCTCTCTCTCGTCTCTTACTTTCTCTGTCCTTTGCAAACAATTCGTTATGTCATTTTAAACAAATGAAGAAATAAATAAATAAATAAATAATGCTGGCATAATCTGCACAAATAGGATAAATATAAAGGACCGATAAATGATCGTATGTTTATCTATATCGGCAAGTTAGGAATTGTCAGCGCCGGGATTCGTCTCTTTCTCGCAGTATTCTCATAAATAAAGCGTCGATTAATCGATCGATTAATAAATCAAGTGCTCGGCAAACCTGTCACGGACAGATGATACGAAAGAGCTCTTGCTGAGAACGTAAAAGGGAAAGGGCAGATGAGCGGGTAATTTATAAATAATGGGGTGGGTGATGGGGCGGGGGTAGGTCGGGGGGCAGTGCACGGGATGGAGAAGCGATTGGTATTTCCGCGCCGGGTACGTAAAGTCATATAAGCGGTCCTTACGTCATTGAACGGCGGCCGCGAGAGAAAATTCATAAAGATATTATTTGCCTTTAATCTGAGCAGTAAAAGTCTCCGGGAAATTGAGCCTCCAATAAAAAAAAAAAGTCCCTCGTTATCTGCTCTTGCAAAAGCTGCAGGACACGTAAAGTTTAGTTTCGACACTTAAATCGAATTTACTTGGCCGAGCATTATTCAATGCACAGGCCATGCCTCTTGATCATTTCAATAAAGGAACGCAAAGACTTTCGGCTCCCGCTCTATATCGCCAATAATTACCGACCTGCTCGGACGGACGGCGATCATTGACTTGGCCATGGCCGTCGGGCGGGGGTGGAGCGTAGAGGATGAGCAGCCTCGCTCTTTGACGACGTGACCTGCTTCTAAGAATGTCTTTGACGGCTTTGACGGTTCCCGATAAGGACGTTGGTGGTCGTCGGAGTGGCGGCGGTGGGGGGCAGGCGAGGGAGGAGTGAGGGCGAGGAGGGGAAGGGGGGGGCAACGACGATGAGACGGAGTAGCTTCCGAGGAACGTACGGACGAGGAGCGTTCCCGAAAACGAGAGTCACGTCGGGGGAAAGCGCCCGATCGACGTCGAGCCGGTTAACGGGCCCGACACGTCCAGGTGGGCGCATCTTAGAAAACGGGCGAGTGCGGGGCGCGGCCCCACTTAATGCCATTTAAAGTCCGGCAATAATGGCCGGCGAGCGGTTGGTTGGCCGGCGTTCAATACCGGGGCACGTAACAGCCGCCGCTCGTAACTTTATTTGCAACTCGCAAATTTCGCAAAGATTTTTCGCGGAACTTGGCTACGCTCCTCCAGACGGGGCCAGACAGGGCTCCTCCTCCTCCTCCTCCGCCACCACCACCTCATTCTTCTCTCTTTCCTCTCTCTCTCACTCTCTCTCTCTCTCTCTCTCTCTCTCTCTCTCTCTCTCTCTCTCTATCCCTCCCCCAGCCACACCCGGCTGTGTTACCTACATTTACAGTCGAAGTCGCGCTCGCGCACACAGAGAGACAGACAGACCGACAGAGAGACAGACAGACAGACAGACAGAGAGAGAGAGAGAGAGAGAGAGAGAGAGAGAGAGAGACGGAGCGGGCGCGAGGCCTTAAAGCGCGTCAAGTCGAGAGCGAGTTGCCCAAGATTGATTGAAAACCCGAGCCACCGCCTTCGCTTTTCGCGAGCTGACCGTCGCCGCTTTTGTATTTGCTCCCTACGGATCGCGAGCGCCTACTATTTATTAGGCCCCGGCTCGTATTTCATAAAGTTAAAGCTCCAAGGATCGTTGCCAATCGTCCGGGCCGCGCGCTCCGCTCTGCTCGCTCAGCTGCATCTAACGTGATCCCTATATTCATTATGCTTCCCATAAATTACCCTCACCTCTCGCTCTCATGCCCGCTCTCGTGCCCGCTCCTACGCAACGACGGATTTAACGATTTTAACGAAATTCGACCGGCAGCCTCGCACCTTTCTCTCTCTCTCTCTCTCTCTCTCTCTCTTTCTTTCTTTCTTTCTTTCTTTCTCTTTTTGTTTGTTTATTCGTTTGAAATTCGCTTCCTAATTGGATGTCGCCGATAAGCATCACGATCCCCGATTTTAAATCATCCCGGAGCTTTTATTCCTTCCCGCCGATCTCTCTCTCTCTCTCTCTCTCTCTCTCTCTCACTCCCTCTCGTTTCAATAAGAAAATTATCTTGTCCTCTGTTGTGTAGCGACCGCTAATTACATATGTCGCGGAGCCCGTCAGAGTAACCCTTTCACTCTGGGGACTCCGCTTACCAATAATTCTTTATATTGGATCGGGATTATCGGACTCGTCCGTTGGACGCAAATCACACGGTGAAAAAAAAAGGTTCTCGGGCCTTTTATCGCAGGCCCAATTACCGCGCGCTCGGAGTTGAAATTTTCCCGGTGGTAAAAAAAGTCATTTAATAATGCTTCCGAGGAAACTTCCTACCGCGTTTATTGGTTATTCGATTAACGAAATATAGAAAATTGCGTACGGGATATGAAAATAAGCGATAGTTTTAGCCGGTATTAAATCAGCGAATTTAATCGCGCCAATGTAGAATGTACCAATGTACTTTCGCCAATAGAATGCTTATATTATAAGAGCCTTTTTTTTATATTACCTACTCAGAATGAAAAATATAAAATACCATTCGTTTTAAATAAACATACACCTATCGATGATAGAAAGCGCCAAAACATAATGATAATATAATATCTTTCCTTTTTTTCTGACAGCATTATTTATTTCTTTATTTATTTATACATTTATTTATACACTTATATATTTATATGTTTATTTATTTATTTGTTTGTTTATTTATTTACTTATTTATTTATTTATTTATTTATTTATATATATTCCCTCTCACCACCCCACCCTCGCGTTTAATAGTGCAATACCGCGCGATACGGACACATAGGATATACATAGGCTTACGTAGCTGTACGTATACATAGCGCTACCGGGCTTTAAATTGCAATAAAATATTTATATCTAGTAATTCACTTCTCGCGCGATAAAGAAATCATTTTTATCAATAAAACATTACGCTGCTGGCACGATCTTGAGATATTAAAGTCGAATAATTCATGAAAATTATTTTCACAATTGTCCATATCAATGATTCCCTATTTTTATGGCGTCTCGTTAAATTAAGCTCTAATGTATTACCAATACTCAAAGGCTTTCTAATCTTTTTCATCCAATAATATTGAAAGTATTATTTTTTATTTATTTATTCATTTATTTATTTATTTATTTATTTTTAACGTTTTATCAAAGCTCGTGTAATAGACACTATTGCGTCCTAATTATTGCAGGAATGGTTTTATTAGCCTCTCCCTAAGAGCCAGAGCTTTGATTAAAAGGCGCGTGAATTGCAAGTAGCGATGGCAATAATACATTGAAATTCTACACGTCTGCGTTATCCGAAATAAAATATTTGTATTTTTCTACGCTCAGTTGTTTTAAATCCTCTTACGCGGCTAATTGAAATTACTCGGCCTATAGAAATCTCTTCCTCAGGTTTTAGATTGTAAATTTTTTTATTTTTTTTTATAAATAGAAGTTTAATAACTGTGAAAATTAATAATAATACTGCAGTCGGGTCGTTATAGCAGCGGTACGTCTATATAATGCACAGAGCTAGACGCACACGATGGCGGAGAGAATATACGTACGCGTAGAGGCGCAGGAGGTATTGGATAAAGGGAGAGTAGATAAATAAAAGGGAAAGGGAGCGAAGGTTGAGGAACGGAAGCACAATGGAAAAAAGCATGGACGATAAGGGATGATCTAGCGGGATGGCGATGATTGAAATAGCGATAGGACTTCGGCGCTGAGGATAGATGAGAAGGGAATGAGGAGCGGGAGAGAATCCGCGTTCGAGCGAGTTGGTCGCGCGTTCACGAATTGCCCGCGGACCGTGCGACGACCTCGGCAGATATTTAGGTCAGCAGGTTCAGTGAATTCAGTCCAGGTATAACGCGTTGAAGCGTCGTCGAATGGGGGGTGGCGGCCGACGTTCCAGCTGGAGGAGGTGGAGTAGGAAGTGGAGGGGGCGGTGGCGGAGGGGGTGCTGTCGGAGGAGGAGGGGGGGAGTAAGAACAACGGGCTTGTATCAATATTATGATTTCGAAAGAGCGATTTGCAAAATCGCCTCGGAATCGTAGGCCGGCGACTGAGGCTACGCGACGAGATCTCTTCCCGGGGAGAAAGCGCGCCTCGAGCTCCCGAAGGGAAAATGACCCGCAATATCGACGCGCCGTTTTTTCTTTTAATTTTCAAACCCAGTGACAATAAAATTAATGGACAATTCTTTTATTTAGTGATCGAGGCAGCGCGTAGATCGCCGTGCTTTCTCTTCTCGCTCGGGTATTCGTAAAGCCGGTGATGAATTGCCCGTTGCTCGGCAAATAAAAAATATCAAGGGAATTAATAAACGTAACGAGAATGACGAGAATAATGAGGATAACGAGTGGTTTTTTGCCGAGAGGCTCGATGTCAATAGGATCCGGTTAATGTTTGCCGAGGAAAATCCCTACGAGCTGTAAGGATCTATTAATTATATTGGCACCTGGGACGCCTCGGCAGGTCCGGCTCGGCCAAAGGCGTGAACGGAGTACTGATTGCGTAACGACGATGGCGGGGGGTGGGTGTGTGTGTGTGTGTGTGTGTGTGTATAGAGGATAGGGGAATAGAGAGAAGGCTCCTTTGCCTGCTTGATTATTGTTTAAAGGGTCAGCTTGCGGTCGCGGCTTGGATTTACGTTTGACCGGATAGAGGAGAAGCTGACAAGGGCATTAGCAACAATGAGCTTCGGCATGCTTCGACTACCACTACTCACCACTACTACCAGGTGATCAACGACTGCAAATCACTCCAGTAGAAATGAAAATGGGCCCCGCCGATCTCTCTCTCTCTCTCTCTGTGTATAATTTTAACATTCGAGCAATTTCCTATTCCGGATTGAAATTCAAACTGTTACGATGCACGGAACAATGTAGCGATTAGTCTAGGAGAAAACGCTCGAGAAATATACAGTTTCTGTGAAAGTAGTTTCTCAATTCTAATGATGAGCAGCAGCTTGGCTGCTCATGCCATGCCATGACTCGACGACGTCCATTACTCGGTATGGAGCATAAACCGGGAGCAGCTCTGCGCCCTAGAGTGCGAGAGGAGGGAGCGCGCGCCCGCAAGAGTGAGAGAGAGAGAGAGAGAGAGAGAGAGAGAACGTCTTATCCTTCCCTAGCTCTATTAATAAGCTGTATATTACGAGTGTCTCAGTGGCATTCCGCGACCTGGCTCTCGGTTCTTGGCCCAAGTCTCTCTTTATATTGATTCGCGATGGCCATCTAATCTAACGTGGCGCGATCAAGCCCTTCATCATTATTATTAATTATTATTATTACTGTTGTTGTTGTTGTTGTTGTTCTTGTTGTTCTTGTTGTTATTGTTATTGTTATTGTTATGTTTTAATCCGTCGAATACGTAGCCGCGCACTGGCATATACGTACAATAAGAAATCAATTATTCGGCATTTTTGCACTTGGCTCCTCGCCTGCCCCCCCCCTCCCAATCGACCCCGTACCACGCCATGCCGTCAAGAATTTCTATTGTACGCTCTTTTAAAAATCACCATCATAATCATTGGCGCGCAGTTAAAGAATCTTGCCCAGTCACAGTTGAATTACAAGCGGCTGGAAATCTCCCGCGTTCTCATTAATTCTCATTAATTATCGCTCGAGCTCGATTATCCACGCTTTTTCGGGCATAATACCTACGTGCCCATATCCACGTACACGAATGTGCATGCAGACACACGTATACGTATCACACGTAGGAATCGCCTCGGTTTTTCACCGTCTGCCGAATATTATTACTTGCGTCGCTCTACTTGCCTGGCTGCTTAAGAATTCGTGAAGAAGTTTGATCGGGAAGAAGCCTCTTTGGCAATGCAATGCCGATTACAGAAACTGTACATTGGAATTATGAGGACAATACTTGCCGGTCTTTAAAAAAACAGTCACATAAACTATTTATCATGTGAGAAATGTAGAAAGCTTCGGTCGCTCGGTTCTTTGAATTATTTAAATTATTCTTTCTTAGCGGGTGGATTTTATGAATCGCAAGGCACGAGGATCGGATGTAGAGCACTAGATCCGAGCGTCGAAGATCGTAGTATAGCCGGTCAACAGTAATTATAATTAGTGTTACCGATTGCATTATAATAAAGAAGTCGTTGGTCGTAAAATAAATAGTTTTAATAGATCAGCTCGGGAGCTGGAAAGTAAGTGCGATCATATTTTACTCCCAAGAATTGAATAAGCCGACGCCTGGATGTTCGAGCGATTGAAAGAAAAAAAAGAAAAAAAAAGAAAAAAAATAGTAAATATTTCAAAGCGATTCCAGGTATAACGTTTATTGGTCATATAATGGAATGTTAATTACTGTAAGCCCTGCGTTGGCCAATAAAGCAATTGTTCCCATCCTGTTACTTAATCGCGTCGGGCTCGAGTAAAGACAATGGCCGCGATCGATGATAGATCCCGCTTGGTTTTAGGCTCGTCGGGCCAGTCCAAGGCCAGTCCGAGGCGCAGGGGCTCGATAAGCACCGGTCGCTTTAATAAATAAACAAAAGTAGCACTTGGCCGGGTTTTCCCGGCCAACTTTCTTGTATCTCGCTGATAAGCGAGACGTACCGATGCCGATTACATTGCCGGAGCTCGTGAGCTCGTGAGCTCGTGAGCGGCCGTGTAGGTGTGCCCGACGGGACGAGTTCCGCGTGCCGGGAGCGCACGAAACCCGGATGTCCAGGTGCGCGAAGAAAGCGATGAGGCGAGCGTCGGGGGACGCGGAAGGGTGCCTCGGGATGGCGGGGGGGAGGAGTCGGGGCCGGGAGGGGAGGGCGCAAAACGCGTTTAGAGCAGTTATTTATATATTTTGTAATCGGCGATCTCGGCGGCGGTGCTTGCTTTGGATCGCGGCTCCATATATATATATGCGTACGTACATGCATATATATATATATATATATGTATCGATACTATATACGTATGTATATCGCATTAAGAAAGGAGGAGAGGAGAAGAAATAGCTCTGCCGACTCCGAGTGCTGATGGATTTCGTTCGCCTCGTTGCTCATTTTCCTCCATTTTGTCCGGGGCCATAATTTAAATTGGGCGCGTTGCCGTGACCGCGGCTGCTTGGAGGGGGTGGGGCTGACCGATTACCGACTAATACCGAGACTCGAAAGATAGTCAAGCATTTTTCCGTGAAATCGCTCGCTCTTTTATTTCACTTGTTCTTTATAGTTAATCGGCTACTTACGGTACTCAAATCATACATTACTTTTCATGCGGCTTTTTTTATTCTACTTTTCCCTTAATATTGATGTCTGGAATTCCGTATATATATATATATATATATTTATACAAGTAGAGGATAAGTAGTTAAATGGCTCGCGGAATTACTGTCATTAAAATAGGCATTAATAAAAATTTGTAACCTATTAAAGCCCTGTATATCGAATGCATTTCAGGCAATTTAATTAAAAGCATTTATTGTGGATATCGGGAAGGCACTTAACGTTTCATAATGTCGCCAAATTCTTAAGATTAATATGTTTTAACGCCGAAAGATAATTAAATCATATTCAATAATCAGTCTTCTTATTATTCTTAATATTCTTTCTTTCTTTTTTTTTTGTTTTGTTTTTGTTTTAATGAATTAACTGCACATTAATACATAATTTTTGTCCTGTTATACGAACTTGAATTTCGAAATTTCGAATCCGTTTAATTTTTAATAACTTGTCTGTGTTAAAGTATCCGACTCGCTTATGCACACGTGGAAATTTCATATTCAATAAATATATAGCTTATATACATATTAATTATGAGAATATCTTATTAATCGAAATTTTCGTAGTCAAGATCTTTGCAGAATGTTCATAAAAAGTAATACATAGTCTGGCTATAGTTACACAAATAATTTAACAGTGTGGCGTTTTAACTTGCATCGTAAAGTAAAAATACTTAAAAAAAAAATTAATAATAAAAATTAGATCGTAATATAATATAAGTTTATAAGTTTTCCTACACAAAATTTCGTTAAACGCAGGTACTGAATTTACGTTATTCACAATAGACGCATAAGAATTATACATTATACATGTCGCACGTAATTTCTTAATATTTTTCTAATTTAAATAATTGATAATATATAATTATTGGTAAAAGGTAACGTTAAAGGTGAGTAATAGTCTGAAACTGAAAATTTTAAATAATCTTTTACTATTATATCAATCAATACAAATGACTGGATAACGTCAATAATTTTAAAAGGTGAGGAATCGCTTTAGATACAATTTCTACGTCGCTAATCGGTTTTTATAATTTTCACTTAACTATATACATACAATTATACATATACATTGTCGCTCGTAGTATATATGTAAATTACAGATAATTATACATAAACAATAGATAATAAATTTTTTAATATGTCATGAGAAATATAATCGTCACCAATTATATTTACAAATTTATAAAAAATACCTGCTAATTCATAAGTCCGCTAAATCTCATGGCTCATGTGTAATATTCTCGATCTATATTTACGTATAAATACGTAAATAAATAAGGCTGTACTTGCTGCAATGCACGTTGATACGTATTAGAATGCGGAAAGTCGAATTTGATTGGCTTAATATAATTTAATATTTGAATATAATGTCGATTCGTACACATGATTGATTATTTACAAAAAAATTTTTAAAGAAGAAATCTTTAAAAGTCTATAATGACTGTCGTTGTATTTCAATTTTGGATTTTATCAGGAGGTTTATCTCTTATGTTGATTTTTTTCTTTTCTTTTTTTTTTTTTCATACGTAAAAGCTCATATTATTTGTCGTTGTAATGACGGCGTCGTCTTGAACACGGCAAATAAATAAATAAAAAATCAATAAATAAATAAAAAAAAAAAAAAAAAAAAAAAAAAAAAAAAAAAAAAAAAAAAAAAAAAAAAAAAAAAAAAATTAAATATATGAGCAGTGGATGTAAAATTAGCAAATGACTGACTCGTAATTAATATTATCAACATTAATATAAATTAGCGTAGCACAGTGGCAGGGTTATTATTATTTGTACAATTAGTACTATGTAATAGGATAAAGCCGATAATTTATTATCGGTAAAGTAATCGTCGTAACGAAATGAATTTTTCTCAAAATTGCATTCAATGTTTAAGATGGGGAGTCGGTGAGTATTTTCAGGCACACGTTGTTCGGGAGCTTATTCAAAGTCGCCAAACCCGAATAAATTAAGCGACAAGTTTAGCGATCGAGGTACTATCGATACGAATGTTTTTTTTTTCCTTTCTTTTAATAGAAGGGGCGAGAGAGAGAGGGAGAGAGAGAGAGAGAGAGGGCGTGGGAGATGGGGGACGAGAGAGGATAAGGTAATACAGAGTAGGAGGAAGAAAATGCGTAGGTCGGACATCCGGAAGCAGAACGGGGCTCTTTTAGAAAATGCCCTCTGGGGGATAGGGGGACGGTTCGGAGATAATAATAATATCGAAAGCGACGTCGGGCAATAAAGCCGTCACCGGCAAGATTAGCGCTACGATCACCCGGAAAAGCCGTCCGGGTGATCCCCGGTAGCGATTAAGGTCGCGCGATTCTCGAGGTAGCCTGGCTTCAGGGTATCCTTGGGGCGGTACCCTCGGAGCGGACCGAGACTGGAAATAGAACATTCCCGGGCCCCGGCTACGAGGATGCAGTGCTAAAGCGCGCAAAGTGGATCACTTTCACTTTCATAAATAAAATGGCGCCGGTCCGCCGTTAATTCGAAAATTCATTTCATTTTATGTTAAAAAGGCGTACGACTTTGCGGCTCCTTTAATAACAACAACGACAACGACAAAAACAACAACAACAACAACAGCAACAACTATAATAATAATAATAATAATAATAGTAATAATAATAATTTCATTTTTGATACATTCTTTTCGTTTTATTAATAATTTGCTCATTTGGCTGATTGAACCTTGATTGACCTAAATGCCAAAACGTGCTCGACTTAATTGCCCCCTCCCCGTCCCCCCTTCGACCCACTACCGCTCTTCTTTCTTTTTTCTCTCCGTATTCGCCGTAAGGATTTGTACAGAAGCGCATTTTTCAAAAACCATTTTCCAAGCTTTCGGCGGACCGCTCGTAAATATTCCAAATTAGTGCGTATGGGAACCGAGCCTGGGTGGGCATATTTATTTATTTATTTATTTATTTATTTATTTATTTATTTATTTATTTATTTATTTATTTATTTATTTATTTATTTATTTATTTATTTATTTATTTATTTATTTATTTATTTATTTATTTATTTATTTATTTATTTATTTATTTATTTATTTATTTATTTATTCATTTATTCATTTTTATTTTATTATTTATCGTTGTTGTTGTTATTGTTGTATTTCTTTCTTTCTTTCTTTCTTTCTTTCTTTTTTTTTTTTTTTTTTTGTTACTAAGAGACTTTTGAATCTCCGTGGATTTGATAATTAATTGTTAAAGGAAATAGATTTAGAGATAGACGTGCAAATTAACGAGGAAGAACCAGCGAATGATGACATAAGCGTATAAAATATTTCCCGATCATTAATAATTATGTGAAGGATTTTCATTAATTGGACATACGAGTTATCGGACGTGCCTTTATTTGCTTTATACTTTAAACTAATGACCGCCTCAATGTTCACATTATAAGTATGTATTCACATGCGCATAAAAAGCCATTTGTAAAATACTTGGGCTGTATATTATTGCTGTATTATTGCTGCATTTGTATGTAAGTACGTATGTGGGTATATGGGTATGTGGGTATGTAGGTATGTGGGCGCGCGCGCGTGCGTGCGTGCGCGCGTGCCCGTGTGGATGTGTTCGTGTGTGCGTGTATAGTAATAACGAGGAGGCATTGGGAAATGCTAAACGCTTCTATTAATATCATTCATTATGCAGAAGACAATATTTGTTACGGTATACCTCTAGAACGAGAAACGGTATTTGTAAGAAGTGCAGGTGACCCGAAAGCGTTTTATTAACGTTCACGTGAAGCGAAGCTGCGAAGATGATTCTCGCGTCGGTAGGAGGCGTAAGAGGCTACGCAAAAGCCGTGCATTACTCTCGATCGGGAAGATACTTGAGGAAAGACCTTGTTCTCTCTTACCGTATCGGACGTCCAGTCACAAAAACACATACTCCTTATTTCTTTCGCGCATGCTAAACGAGTACGCGCAGCGCAATAAAATATTAATGATCAATTAATTAACTGTTAAGTTAAAGCGGTATTAAAATGTATATGATAAAACAGGGCTCGCGAGCTCCACGGGCCATAACAACGACGCCCCGAATGGTTTCGACCCTTCCCGCCCACCATGGACCATCCTGAACATGGACAGAAAGCACGGTCATCTACGTAGGCGAATTTACATTCGCGACTGTCCTTTTTAATATATATATATACATATATTGTGAAATTTTGGCCATTATTGATGAACGAGTGCAGGATTTTCCTATAATCCTATAATAATTATGCGTAATAGGGGCAACAATACGCATAACCTGACTTGGGAGTCCTGCTGCCGGTGGTCCGGAATAATCGTCCGCGTCAATTATCGGCCTTTAGCTCCTCTAAAGGCCGCGCTCGCTCGAACGGCCCCGTCGGCTCCGTAGCTCTGGCTTCGAGGGATCTCGCCCACGTAATCAGCGATTGCCTCTCGTCTTTCGAGGGGACGAGGGGAAACGCAGCTTGCAAACTTTCGTGCGGGTAGATCCTTAGCGGGTTCGCTGACCGGGTCCCTGGACACGCGGCTCACCCGGGATCGTCGAAAGGCGATTTTTTCCACTAATTCCGAATCTCCCCCTCTCCGGACATTATTTAATCAGACGCGTAAATAGACGCTCGCTCCTCTACAGCCTGGACGAGTACTATCATCATCATCATAATCATCATCATCGTCGTCATCATCATAATCATCATCATCGTCGTCATCATAATCATCATCATCATCATCATCATCGAGAGAGAGAGAGAGAGAGAGAGAGAGTGTGTGTGCGTGTGTGTTTCGTCAATGTTTTTTAATAATCCTTTGACGTCTTCTTTCCTCGCTGCCCGTCAACTCGCTTATCCTATAAATAAGATTTATTTAACTTTTCGTTGTAATTGAATAAGCTTCTTCGATAGCTCGAAATTACAAAGAGCCTTAAGTAATCGAGCACTTCATCATAAGCTTTCTTTATACACAATTTATTTATCACGCGCGATTAAGATCCTCGAATAGGGAATCTGAAAAATACTCTCCGTGCATAAATGTTTTTATTCGGTAATTGATAAATTTGACAATTAATCTATGTACCCGAGTCTTCCTTTCCTTACAATATAATATCTCTTGATACTATTCAGACACGGAATTTTAATTTAGCAGATAAACTTAAGATCTTGTTATTAATAATTGTTATGATTGATTTTTCCTTTTTCCTCTGTGCGATGTGCTCTGTACGACGGTATAAAAAAAAAAAATTACCGGCTATATATAATTCTCTTAGCCGCTTAATATACGTTCAAATTAAATTCCTTCGAGGTAAAACATCGGAGACTAATAGTCATTTCTAATATAAAATTCAATCGATATTCTTCTCAATTGTAAAATGCTAAGTAAACATTGAGTGACTAGTTTCATTTGGTTGGGAATTGTCCAAGACAATACAGTTCTTCCTAAATCTACTTGACCTAATAAGTTCTGCGTCTCTATCTGGCTGCGGGCGTGCATATATATGTGCGTGTGTATATATACTTATGTAAATATGAATGATCGAGGGAGCTTTTATTAAGCACTGAAATGAAAGAAAGGCTTAAAACGATAGTTCTAGCAAAACATGCTTTCGCGTGTGATTTCAAAGAAAAATTATGAATGTATTACAATCAGGTTACCGACGAAGGTATGAAAAATTTCAATTAACAGTCAACGTCTGTCGAATTTAATTGTCTGTCGTGCTATTGTGTCGTTTCTACTTTTATGAAATAATCCATACGCACCATGCCTTAATATTTCTCTCCCCCCCCTCTCTCTCTCTCACTCTCTGACTCTCTCGATAGAACGTTTCCTCTTTCATTCATTTCTCAGCATACTCAGTGAGTTTTTGTAATTAAAGTTTATATGTTTCAATTAAAAAATGTCGAGACCAATTTACTTTCATTACCACTATATAAATAGAAACGACTACAGATTTTGTCCATTAATTCATGTACAGTGTACGGCATCATATTTTTTAATAATTCCTTTTTATAACAACTTTCCGTTGCAATAAGCTGCATCTGTAAATAAATAAAATTTATATTTTTCTTACTTAAATAAGTAATTTCGGGAGAATGAAAAGTGAGAGTAGGTAGAGTAGGTGAATATTATTAAGACCTTTGTTCGTGATAGTTGTGATGGTATTGGCTCGATAAGCTTTTCGGCTAATCGGAGCTAAAACTGAAGAAGGTATAACAGGTAGCTTGTATCATCGGCAATAATTTCACAGACTCCGCCATAATGCCATTATGCTGGCAACCGTGGAATTGAAGGTCGCGCGCGCAAATATCGTTAACGCGCCGCAATTTTCGTCGCCAGATATAAAAAGCTTTCGCTCGCGCGCACAAACGAGGAAACGAGTCCTACCGAATGGTCAGCGGGAACAACGCACTCGTAATATTGTACCAAGGATCGAAGGATCGAAAGATCGAAGGATCGAGCATTCAGTGATTATTATTATTTAACCATGCATCTCCCTCACTTTCCTCGTCTCGAATATACACGTAAAGCAGCTTAGTGGCACATGTCCTTACGATTTAAATATGAATTTATTTACACGC
Source organism: Ceratosolen fusciceps (assembly GCA_018883505.1). Classification (NCBI taxonomy): domain Eukaryota; kingdom Metazoa; phylum Arthropoda; class Insecta; order Hymenoptera; family Agaonidae; genus Ceratosolen; species Ceratosolen fusciceps. Next base: position 4,360,421 of record RCIC01000008.1, read on the forward strand.
ACCATGACGTACATTGTAATTGAGTATTTTAAATTTCACATTAGTATTATTAATTTTAATAGAAAATACATTCTAAATGATGTATTGCGAACGGGAGAATGGAGAAGAGACAGAGGGAGAGAGAGAGAGAGAGAGAGAGAGAGATTTTTATTTCAATTTTTAATAGTAGACGCGCAATTTCTATCATTTTCCACTTTTATCGCTTGCACCAAGAACTTTCATATCGGAATGGAAGGCTTAAACGAATCCATATAATTTTATTCCATTCGAAATTCGTTGTTGTAAAATAATAATCCAATAAATACCATCTCAAGGATTTCTTATACTGACCTAAGAATAATAAATTATTTAAATTTTTTTATAATCCAAACTGTTTATCTATTTATCTGCGACATCTTGACATTCGTTCGTATGCAGATCACAGGCGAAAAATCTTTGATAACGAAAGTGTGAGCATGATATATTATTTAATATTTTTACTTTCAGTATACAAATCAAAAGATATTTAAATTGATGACTATAAAGATTATTCGGTTAACTTGACGTTCATTACTAAAGCTTGTATTCATTTTTTTCTTCGTCTTCCCCACTTTTTTCTTTTCTTTTCTTTTTTTTTTGTTTTTTGTTTTTTAGGCGAGTTAGCTGTTTAATCGTAATATTTATTTTTAAATCGATGATAAATGAATTTACGATATACCAAAGCAAATTTTCTACTACTACTATAATGTGAATTTCTGAATATCGCAAACGGAATCGTAGAAAATATTCTATTCATATAATTGTTAAATTAATTCTTAGGACCCACCAATCGAAGTTAATTCATAATAAATACTTGTATAAGCAGAAGACGCGCGAATTAATTTTTATACATTTAAAATAAATGTGATTACATTTTCAATGCTGCATTTTACAGTACATACAAATGTACAAAATGATTGTTTACCAATTCTTTTTAAATAGTTATATTGTAAAAAGTAGTTGCGTTTATACACACAGTGTATAAGATGTACAATTTGACGAACTGAAGCACGCGATAATTATATCAGATACAATAAAATTATTGATAGAATAACGTGTTGGGAGTACAATGGGCCTTTTTGTTACAAGAACAATGCTAAGGAGATATAAAAGAAAGCGTTTACATTTAAGAATTAATAAATCTAATAGTTAATCTTTTTATTAATAAGCAGTTAAAAATAAACTTCTTTTCATTAAATAGCAAATCGTTTATTTTAATTAATTTATGACGAGAATAAAATAAAAATAATATAATATTTTTTTACATTGTTCGTTAATAATAAGTATACGAAATTAATTTTGCTAGAAAAATAAACATTGAATAATTCCGATGAACAATTTGTTAGAATTATTTGATGTGAGTATATGCCTCTAATAAAATTAGTGCTACAAATATAAAATATAATGCGGCATAATGCTTAATCATTTTAGTATGCTCAATATTAGAGGAATTTATGTTAATGAGCCGCGCGCTTTGAATACAACATCATGAAACATAATAAAACTACAAATTTATATATCTGGATATATAATATGAATTTTTAACTGTCTATTAAGCAAGTAAATAAATGAAGTCTAATAAGTAGCACAATATACATTGCCGACTTGCGATATGGATATTATTTTAAATTTTTAATTACGGTACAGTGTATTGGGTTTATGATCTCGGTTACCTTCGTACAACTGACAGCGACTGTAAATGAAAAATAGATCTTTGAAAATGGTAAAACGCACTCGTACAATATGCGTTCGCAATAACAGGTTCGCAAAATAATATTTTACTTATTAGATTAATGTGCTCTACCTAAGCGAGCAATGTAAAAAAGATCCGATAACCCGAAGAGATAAGGGGGAGGGGATTAAAAAATGACCCTATAGTGAGATTTTTATTCTAATCACGATGTTGGGAATGGACAAATTACGGAATGCAGTAGCGTAACGCCATTTCTCTTGTTCTTAGAAATATTTTTCTTTCTCTTTTTTTCTTGGAGATGAAATCTTGGAAGCAGCAATTGTCATTTATATTTCGTAAAGCGCTCCTTTAGCTTGAAGAATTAATTAAAATGTCTTATTTCGAGTTTATTTAAAAGTCAATAAGATCTACGGGAGAGATCGGCAGTTGCTCTTTAGTCCCTAGAAATCTTCATGGCGGAGAGATTTTATAGATACGACGTCCTTAGCAGGATTGCAGAATTGCATTTTATAGAGCGAAGGAAAGTTTGAAAAAAATGCTCGAATATACGTGTATTATAAATGCGTAGGGATAAAAGATTTTGATTATCTATGATTTTTGTTGCATTCGTGAACGGGTCGATCAAAGTTGCTCAGAGTTCAGAAGTTCTTCAAAGTCTTTAAGACGTGCATGTGTAAGTGAAATGGATTTATTTGTTTCCAATTGCACCATAAAGTATTCATGACCTTTTTTTTTTATTATTATTATTATTATTATCGCTTAAATTTACAATGGCTAATTGAGATATAACAATGATTGAACTCCCATACGTTCTATAAACAATATAAAAATGGCGATGTAATGTAAAAAGCGAGCTGCCGTCGCTTATTAGTCAGTGTGCATTATATTAAGACGCGGCTGGCACATGCGATTAATGAATTTATCTATTAATGGCTGCAATAAAATACGAAGAATTCCGTAGATATAAAAAGGAAATGGCGTTTTATGGAATGGAAGCCTTATGTCACGGCGAGTCTTGGAAAAGGTTAAGACGAGCGAGTGCAATATAATAATCTGATCGGAATATTTGTCAAGTGATGATGGTCTTAGCTATGATCCTCGATTCGATGGAGAAAGTTATCTAGCAATGACCACAAGCTGCTGGTAATAAACGAGTTTATAAACGGCGCGCTGTTAAGCGTTAAAAATGCAAATCGACATGCGTGTGGAAATAAAGCGCTTTAATCGTTTTGGCTTCTCTTTAGTTAAGCTCAGGTTCAGTTAAGCAGTGGTGCTCCTTAATAGAAATATTGCACAGATTAAGCGAAAATAGAGAATGACTCTAAAGCGTGTCTAATATACTTGTGCCTGTGGATATGGATTCCATTGGCTCCTTTCAAAAGATCGAGACGGCTATAACTCTCCATACATCCAATCATCGATTTTTAATCATTAATTAATTTACCATCGCCCTTACGATCCGCAAACGCTCCGTACTCTTTTTAATTACCCAATATACAAATATATCAGGAATAATAATAATAATAATGACAATAATAATAATAAACGTTTGGCTTATCGGCTTGAGTCTACGGAATCATAATAATTTACAAAAAAAATATAAAAGTTTAATTTAATAAATCTGCTGCATATTAAAAACAAACGTATTGGTAGATTTTGTAATTAAATAAATTCTTTTACGTGATATAGAAATATCCTAGAACGAAAATTGATAATTTCTAAGATTATTTTAGGTAGCCAAAAGCAATTTTTAATAGAAAGAAAAGTTTCTATTTACGATAAGACAAAGCTTATGGAATAGTTACATAAATCGTCATTGCAAATGAGTATTTTCGAAACTGGATTACAACAAATTCTATCCATTTTATATTATTTCTGCATGCATATGTCATTGCTTTTCAAATAACATTTGTTAAGTCTTCGTATTAATATTTCATATTCTTTATTATATTAACATATTTTTCCACGGGCACATGAATATTACAGAATTTATATAATTAATTTTATACTTATAGAAAATATAGTAGGAGTCAAGGCGTATTTAATGCTGAATAATAAAATATAAACGTTATCTTGTACGTGTAAAGCTGTCATATTATACATTATTTCAATAGAAAATAGCACATTCTCTTCTTAAAGTATTTTCTAGATAAGAATATTTATTTATTTCTTAAAAATCACCATGACAATAAATTTAATTAATGACAAATACAAGTATGCGTACACATTTATTTATATAAAAGTTATTTGTATTATCACTGTTATAATCGGAAAACGTAAAAAAAAAAAATGTATATGCTTGAAAATTTTTTACGAAATAGTTAATTGTTTGTGTGTGTGTGTTTATCAGAAAATTAGAATGGCCTTAGAATAGCGTAAATGACACGCTTGAGTACGTTGATTATTACTAGGTACATACTTCACATTAAAAAAGCAAGTTTTTATTACTAACAAGAAAAGATTTTTTAACTCAAGTCCGAGAGGTTAATTTATTAAATCCAAACGGATCATTATACAAGAGATTTTTCGCTCTTATACGTTTTATATTTTAGATAGTGCAGGCATTCATACTAATAAAAAAAGCGCATTATTACTATTATCGTATATAATATAATCTTTACTCTTGTAAGTAAGTAAGTAAGTAAGTAAGTAAGAGTAGTTAAGTTAAAGTTCGTATCTAGAATCTATCTAAAAATGAAATTCAAATTTAAGATTATAATGCTTAATCTCGGATATTATAAAAGTTTAATTTAATGACACGAAGGTATTTGCAACCACGCTGTTAAAATATAATTGCGAATAATTCTTTCACTGGTTCAGAATATCTCATTATCGATAATACTTTATAATTTTTGCAATGCATAACAGTATTGCATTTGGGATATAATATATAGAAATAGTTTGCGGGCAAACTATTATTATACAATCTACGCGAGGATATCATAGGGAGAAAAAAAATGAGACAAAAATTTTAATTTCGTTCTGGGACTCCGTAATTCAGAAAAAGAACAAGACCTATACTCGGCTGTATACGTGTCTTCTTTGCAGATTAACTGGAGATACTTTCAAATCGATTCAAATAACGCGGCTGGTTACAGTATTCGAAAATGGAACGCTAAGCTCATTACCAAGTCTAAGGCTTTATTCTATAGGCGACCGGCTAGAAGAAATCTTTCTTTGATACATTTTACTTACTGGAACACAATGGTTTTAATATTACTGTTATCATTATTAATGCGCTATAAATGATATTCAATCGCTTATCTGAACTGCCCTTCCTATCTTGAATGTAAATCGGTCGGATAAATTGCGTAGCAAAATTACGATTTCTCCTGGCAATTTTTGTTTGACATTCGAAATCTCTTTGTATAGAAAATAATTGGTAAAAACTAATAATGAACGGATACGATGGATTGATAAATAAATGTGAAGAAATCGTCAGCTTGGAAAAGGTTAATCTATACATGGAAGTTTCATGGAAAATAAGGAATTTATTAAAAACTTTCAGATGAATAAATACAAGAAGAATCTTACCTTGATCTATCCAACGATGTACAATTATAAATAAGATTACATCAACAAAATATTATCTGACAGTTAGAAATGTCTTGTCTATTTTATTAAATACGATTATTTCTTACATATTATTATCTGCGCGAGGCAGCCGATGTAATAATCACAATATTATTAATAAAATGTCTTTTTCATTTCTTCGAAAAAGATATGATTCCCATAGACAAATAGATATGGTTTACCTGTTTGCAAGGCATATGCTAATGCACATTATAGCAGCATATCATACACGAATATAAGAGGCTCGTATATTGAAGGGAAAAAAGAAAAGAAAAGAAAAGAAAAGAATAAAAGAAATGCGAGACGAGAAGTGTGGTGAAGTACGAAAAAGAGAAAGGGGGGGGGTGTAAATACATTAATGATGGAAAATATAAGTAGCATCTGTAGGTAGGTTATTTAAATAAAATTTACAATTTACGTAATTCCGTATGAATACTTAAAATTAATTGATTTTATTTTAATAATACAAGCGTTTATGATAAAATTTCTAAATCGTTAAATAATATAAGTGCGGATTAGTAAAATGATTTTTTTCAATGCTCTTAAATTATATGCTATTACAATAATGGTATCGGAAAATGAAATTCCAAATACAATGTGCTAATTATTATTATAAACAGGTGTACTTTATTAAAGGCTTTCATGCATAGAAAACTAGTTTGTTTAAGGTTTACGTAATTTCTAGACAGGAAATAATAATCTTACACGCTGATGTACTATATTTGCCAACGGCAATACAAAACGGGTTCATACCAGTTATAATCTCATACTCTATCAAATGCACTTGTGTATATATACGCGCGCGCGTCTGTAACCGCGCGTATATATGGATCAACGATTCGTTTGTAAACTTTTTTAAAACAAAATGTTAAGGATTTGAAATAAAATAAGCTTTTCTTTTATACTTATTTCGTCGACGGTACGGCTGTAGTGATGCAACGATCCAAAAGAAAAAAGGATTCATTCAAACATGTTTATGAAAATTATAAGTAATGTAATAATTGAATTAATGATCGTAGTTAGTATCACGTTCGTTTGAAGAAAAATAATGATTATCCAATGGATAAAGTGCTTGCTCAAAGTCGCACCGTTCGCTCAAATAATTATAAAAATACGGATTAAGGCTTTTTATGGATTTTATATTCTAACAATATTTAATAATACCGAAGACGTATCTGTATTATATAATGCATGTAATTTTAATAAATGAAAATGTAAATTCGAATGGATCCCGTCCCTCTATGTAGACTGCACCTTCTACACAGATTTTTATACTTATTAAAAATATACATACAATTTTATATAAAAGGTTTTCGAAACTATGTATGTCCATAATATTTATGGAAATTTTCAATACGTACGAGTAGCCTCGGCTTTACGTATACGTATTTTCAAAATTGTACACCAAATTCTCTTAATTTCGATGGCTATTCCAATAATCTGTAAAAAACAACAACAACAACAACAACAACAACAACAAAATCAGCCTACTTATTGACACATGAAACGAATATTTTCTTGTTTTTATTATTTTTATTTCTACCCTTCGATTTCTTAAATCCTCACATAAATTTTAATTATCTGGACCCATAAGACCAATAAGAGATACGACGGCAAGATAAGATAAGAAATCTCATTAAATTTTTAAATTCTTATAAAATTATATTAATGTAATGGTATCTAAGAAATTTATATTTGAAATATATTGAAATACAGCTAGAAACAAATGTACTTATGGGATTTAGAATTCATAAGAAAAAATGTTTTCCATGAAGATATTCCATGAACATTGCTGTTCGATATAGTTTTAGAGAAAATCGAATGGATAATTTTGCCAACACGTAAACTATAATATAATATTAACATTGAATGGAGAACTTCCTTTGTAAATAAAGAGCAATGGAGAAATGTATTACTTCAAATTTATTATAAGGACAAGATAAGTAATATGCGATGTCAAGTCCCGACAGGCAGTTACGCGATCTCGCGGCTCATTTGTTTATTTCTTGTTTATTTCTCTGGTTTAGGAAAATATTGCAGGATATTGGGAAAGGAATAAGCCAGAATTCGATGTAAGGGGACAAGGACATTTTGAATTCTTCATGCGAATAAGTCAATTGCTGGGATTATTGATTTTTCTATAATTCCAACAGCGTCACGTATAAATCCGAATGGACGCTCGAAGGAGCGACTTTGTACATTTATTTTACAATGGTAAAAATCCATCTTTACGGCGATCCATCTTAGGAGCGAGGATTTTTATTCCAATTACAAACTGTCGATATTTTTCATCCTCTAAATTATTTACAATTTTTAAAGATTAACTCAATTGAAAATTATGCTTCTTTTCTTCTTCTTCTTTTTTTTTTTTTTTTTTTTTTTTTTTTTTTTTATTTCTTCGTCTCTTTCGGTTTTGCGTTCAATATTAAATCCTCTGCTCCCGAAATGTTTACATTGGTAAGAATTATTCGGCAATGACGACGCCATTGGTGGACTCCGGGAGCTTTTAGTTTGCCGGAAAGTTCAAGCTAACGTTAACGTTAAAATACAGGAAACAATGGCGATTCGCGGCTATGAAATTACACGCTTTCGGAGCCGCTTCGAATTCACGTTCGCATTGTCGAAAGGACGTAATCGTATTGTAGACTCGAGACGGATTGTCGCTGTACAATCTTAAAAATACCGTATAAAATGATATAATGCGACATGCAAAGACATTTGCATCGGTTTCGTCTAACGTCTGCGTTAATTAATGCGAGAGCCGAGTCAATTTGGCCCGAGGTCGGTAGTAATTATAAAATATAATATAGCGCAATAAAATCCTCGCGTACGGGAGGAATTATTAATAATTACCAATGACTGAGGTCTAATAAATAAATGCAAAGTCGGGCATGCGAAGCCGGAAAAATTCCAAGTACACCGTAGCCCAATAGATCATAGTACTAGTCACTTAGCTTCTGAATAATAATTTAATTGGCAAGTCAAGCTTGTAATAATAAAGAAAAGCTTAATAATCGTGGAATATAATGATAATGCAAGCGAATGAAATAGTTGATTCGGTCGGACATTATCTGCGATTGTAGGATCTTGTGTAATTACGGCATCTAGTTTTGGGCGGGTCTTGATACTGTCGATCTACTTGAATGTCGTTTTACCGGCCAGAGTTTTATGTATTCTTAAAAAGTTGGAGTTTTCAGTTTTCTCGCGTTCGCAGCATTCCATAATAATTACGATACCTCAACTGACACGAGTATTGCTGATATACCGATAAGCGTTCCGCGACCCAGAGCCTCTGTAAATACCGCATTACCGCAAATCCAGACATTTTAATAATAAGTACGGTGTCTCAGGACGACGAGTGAATATTTCTTATTAACTTGTCTCGTCTCGTCTCTCTCTCTCTCTCTCTCTCTCTCTCTCTCTCTCTCTCCCTCAAGAGATCCTCGTCGAGAGCATTGTATATTCATACAAAGCATATTACTACGTATATTAATTCCGTATTTCGGACTAAAGTTCCCCTCCCTCCTTTGCCCCTTTCGCCCTCAATATGTGTTTTTTCCTGCCAGAGGTATTACAATAAGACTTTAATTCTTATAATATTTCCATCCCTATTACCATTATTACAATAATACATATTATTACTACTACTATTATTATTATCAATATTATTATTATTATTATTATTACTATTATTATTATTACTATTATTATTATTATTATAATCATTGTTAATTTGAAACGAGAAATGCAGTTTAGTACATTAAAAAAGGTGCGATAATTATATACGGAACGACGAAAGTTTGGAATGGGAGGTTTGAAAAAAATTTAAACGGCTTTAATCATATATTGAGAATAAAGATATAATAAAGAAAGGTAGAGGAAGGAAAGCAAGTAATTATTATTTAAAACTTTAATGATGCACGCATTAACTAAGATATTTTCAAATATTCGAATACCGGTTAACGAACTAATAAATCCGTTTATTCTGTTTATCCGTTCGTAAATTGTGGTTGAATAAATGATAAATCTAAGCCGCGATTTAAGATTTATTTAATGTTTATTAACGTCAAGTAAAAGCCCGTTTCATTATTTCATCAATCATATTCAACTTATAATTATAATGAAAGTGACATTTATCTAGATATTCCAGGTAAATTTCGTATGAAATCTTTGGGTCGAGAATCCAGCGTTTTTTTTGTTTTTTTTTTTTGTTTTTTTTTTGTTCTTTTAGGAAAGGTTCGTAAATGCAAGTGTAAATAGGCCGAATCGCGTGGAATTGAATGGAATAAGGTGGAAAAGCATGAGGGCCAGGATCGCCCAAGGGGGACTATGATTATAAAAGGCAAAATATTTGATGTTTCATCGGAATTATTCCTACGAGGCCGATTTATTTCGACGAGAGGATGTAAGATAGGGGCCCGAATGGGCCATTTAACCTAAAATCATCTATCATTAATGTAACGGAGAAATCGGGAGAAAGGATACGCGATAGGTTATTGGGGTTATTGGGGTTTACGAGGGGCGGAGGGGGCGGTGATGGTGGCGGTGGAGGAGGAGGTAAAGCGGGACATTATAACAAAAGGAGTAATGGAGTCGTCGGTTATTGGGATCCCTTATCAGTGACTCCTCCGCTCGGCGAATGCGCCTACGTACCATCGAGTCTTGGGACTTACGAGCCGCGAATGCGAGATCAAGCTCTGTACCTTTCGCTCGCGGCTCTCGCCGCCGGATTCCATTTTCGAGGTGAAAGGTAGAAAGGTGCACGCGAGGCCCGATGCATCCTGGATGCACGAGTGCGACGACGTGAGGTACGCGGTACGACGGGCAGCGGTTGGGTGGGCGGGAGGGATGGAGGGATGGAGGGACCCCCACCCCCCCATCGCCTCGTGGAACCCCCGGGACCGTTCACATCCTTCTCTTCCTCTCTCTCTCTCTCTCTCTCTCTCTCTCTCCTCTCTCTCTCTCTCTCTCTCTCTCTCTCTCTTATACTCTCCTCTTCCCACGAGTTTTCCACCTGCGTACTAGTGGTGTTGGGGACGGAGGAGGCAAGCGGGGGTCCCGTACCCTCGATAATTGATGCCTTCGAGACGCTGCGCGGACTGATTTACGCGAGGAGCGCACGCGCGGCCTTTCCTCGAGCCGAGGGAACCTTTTTGTCTTGGCGCGAGCGGCCCGAGCAGCCCCCGCTCGCTTTTCCGTAATAAGACGCCGATGATTTCTCTGATGAAGAGATGCCTCCCGAGCCTTCTTTACGAGCCTCGTAAATGCGTTAATGTTATACAAGTGATTGTGATTTACGACCAGCTAACTGCATTCACGCAACGAGCGCCTTTTCCCGAGCCGTTTTCCCTTAGTGCGATTTAGCTCTCGATTAGGAGGAACGGTCCTTAACTCCTGCCTACGAGCTCCACGTCTTGTCATATAACTCCGGAGATATGGAATTTCGCCGACCGCCGACCGCCGACCGCCGACCGCCGACTCCCTACGAGGCTCCCTACGAGGCTCCCTACGAGGCTCTCGTCGACACGTAGTCGTCACGTGACTCCGATACGACACGCTTCGCCAGTCCTTTCGATCCCCACCCCTTCCCCATCGCCCTTTCGACCCCCGAACACGGGAATTACGGATCCCCGCTCCCCGCCGAAACGCCAGCAGACGTGAAGCGAAGGCATCGGCCATGGAAATCGACCTTTACGCGAAAGTGTGCCAGCCAAGAGGAGGAAGACGGGGGAGACATGGATAGCCGATCCAACCCTTTAACATTCGATTGTAATTCAAAGCTAATGCCGTGGTACGTGGGAATGACGCGCGAGGCCGTCAATCGGGACGAATGATGCTCGTTTTCATGCTCAAACAGTTATGTTATCGGCCGAGAATTGCCCGGGCGATCCGGAATGATTTTCCATGGCCATTAACGTCGATACGTAAATAAGTGCCTCCTTCTCCGTCCTCCTCCGTCCTCCTCCGTCCTCCTCCTTCCCTCCCGCGTACCGGCTCACGAGCCTTGATTGAGAATCCCCGCGATTCAACAGGTGTCCACGTCCCGACGCGGCCGGGCTCTAATCATTTCTTATAATCGGCACCGTGATCAAGCTCTATCCACCCCCCCCCCCACCGACTCTTTCCCAGTGAAAGTCAGTCGAGCAGTCGGTCCGCAACGGCGGAGAGGGGTGTGAGGGGGACGCTCTCCATTTACAACACGTATTATACGTAAATGCAACGGTTATCATTATGTTTTAGGCCGAATATTCATCGCGGATTACTTTATTGGCGTTGCACAGTAAAGCACGTAAATCGTATTGTTTTTCATTCATTCGGCATTATTATTATAAGGACTTTCACGCATTCGCATCGGCTGCCGCTAATTTCATTCATACCCTTCATTTACTATTTATTCCGAATTTATTTCTTACAGCTTAAGCGGTTAACGAAAGCAAGCCGCTCTCTAGGGGATTATCGATTGGCCGGCACTCTCGAGCGACGGGTACGCGTCAGCGGCGCTCTTCCCCTCAACTTACCCGTGCTTACAATCACTTCCTTAACGGTATAGCTACGTTATTACGCAGCTATTACGAGCGAGGATAGCCGAGAGATTTTTAAAAAGTCTCCCGTCGACGAATCAATAACACAATAAATTTAAAGACTCTCGTATCCGAGCGAGCGAGCGAGAGAGAGAGAGAGAGAGAGAGAGAGAGAGAGAGAGAGAGAGAGAGAGAGAGAGAGTGCGGGGCAAGGTAAGCAGGAGTAACGACGAAGATGGACGTTGTTGTAATGCGTGCCATTGTTCGTTATCGAGGGAGCGTAAAATTTTCCTAGATATCTAAATTTAAGCAGTCGGGTTAAGCTACATACAATCGAGTTACATTGTCGAGTTACGCCGTCGGTCACGATTGCTTATCCGGCTTATCGCCGCCGCTTCTTTAATATAATAAACGCCTCGATACGTTTCTATCAGTCGGGCGTGTATGTAGGCAAGAGGCCGTTTGCGCGAATTGAAACGAGAATACATCGGCTTTACATAAGTACCGAGCGCCTAACTCGATCTCCGCGTTATTCGTGAATCTGCTTAAACGACAATCGCCACGGCTTATCGCGAGCATCTCCGAACACGGGCTCCTGCACATTGTATCCTCGGTCAAGGAGAAGGTGGCCGGATGACTGGGTGGGTGAGGGAGGTATACCGCGAGGCTAGTACCGCCGAATAAGCGGATGGCTACGGGAATGCCTGCAAAGGATCAAGGGAGCGGAAAAGCCGCGGCTTTTAGGCGGCGGTAAATCACGAGCCCGATAAAAATCTCCCGTCCGGGCCCCTGCTTCGTGTACCTGTAACCACGTGCGTGACGAAGTCAGGGAAATGGAGCACCGGGGACATCGGGGATGACAGGAAGCCGCTCGATACCAAAAGCCGCCCCCCTCCCCGACGACGACCCAACGGCTCCGGCTTTCTTCCTCCATCTTCTACTTCATCTTCTTCCTCATCTTCTTATTCTTCTTCTTCTTCTTTTGCTTCTTTTTCTTCTTCTTCTTCTTATTCTTACTCTTACTCTTCGTCATCGTCTTCTTTGTCCGCTCGTACACGTGATTCGCAGAAGTTGAAGAAAGGAGACGATCGTCGAGATGAGAACGATGAAAGTCATTTGTTATCGCTTTAATGAGGCTACAAGCACGGCCTTTCATTCTCAATTCCCCCCACCCCCACCCCCACCTCCACCCCCGCCACCAATTTTCTTTTTTCTCCCCCGCCCCCCATAACACGGTAAGGAACCTGCTTGTTTCCCGTCCTTGGAGGTTCCGAGCGTCGATAAGGAGGGTCTTTGCATTTTACCAGAAATTCTGAAAATACATTAAGCAGGTTATCCCGACAATGCTCGGTGCACTTTGGAAGCCGACTTTGGAAGTCAGGTCTTGAATAATTTTCATCGACGCGAAATACTCGGGGTAACAATGCGCTTACATTGCGCGTACATGTATGCGCGCGTTCGCCTGCCCGCGTTAACGAAGACGTGTGCGTCCGATGGGATGAAATAGATGTGCCGACACCCACTTCACACAAGCCTGTAAGATTTGTTCGGGAGTTCGTTTGCCTACGGCTTATTAACAAATCGACTTTCCGTTCCCTTAATTTCACCGTAAGCCATATTTTACATTATAAATGAGCCCGATTATAATAGTTACCCAAGTTAGGCTAGATAAGTGTAAAACCAACCAAATGCAATTAGCTTTGGTTAAATTAAAAAAAAAAAAAAGTTTGCAAAAAGAAATAATTATCTATACAATTTTTTTTTTTACATTTTACGTAGAGCGCGAAAAAACTTATTAAAATAGTCAATAAATAAATACGCGAGCGGGAAGAAATTAAAATAGAAATTAGAAAATATCTAATAATTAAAATACATTCGTCGAACGAGCCGTAATAATAATAATAATAATAATAATAATTAGGAAAACTTTTGAACAGAGCATTACTAAAGAAAATAATGAAGATAAAAGACAAACAAACGCACAAACGAACTAAGGAACCGAACGAACCGAACGAACCGAACGAACGAACGAACAAATACGAAGTCGTAATAATTTGAATATTTATAATCTTCGGATGGCTTTAGAGGAGAGATAGTTTTTAATTATCTTGGTCGTAGTAGCGTGAAGGGGTATGGCGAGGATTAATGCGAAAGAGATCAAGCAAGACCGTGTATACTTTTCCAAGGGAATAATGAACTTTTGTTTATTTCCCGCTGAGATAATACGTAAGCGAATTAATTGAAGATCTACATTCACGAGAGCGTATAACTTACATAATTCGAGTCTTTTTTCTTTTTCTTTATCATTCTTTGCTTCTCATGGCATTGCTCGCGGACAGTGAGAACGAGAGCGGCAAGAGAGGAGCGATAAGATATAATGTAAGCGACCTATCGGTCGGGAAAGCTCGGCCGAAAGAAAGTGCGCGGCTAGAGCTAGAGTTTTCCATCGTACGAACGGCTCGCGTATCCCGTGCATTGGAAAATCGGATTTTCACGCGCTCGTGGGCAGAACAGTTTCGCAATGTATATCCTGAGCGCGACAAGTATTGGTTTGGTCGGCGGTACCGAGTATAGGGGACTGGCACAGGTGTATCCGAATTGACGAATTCATTCGTCAAGAATCGATTAGATGCGAGCGAGACGAGATCTGTACGTTTTGTCTCGTCTCAAGTCGATTGGCCGACCGTTGGCTGGTTCAGGGAAATCCAGGGAAATCCAGGGAAATCCAGGGAAATTCAGGGAAATCAGTTTTCAGTCGAATGAAAACAAAGACACGCGTGGATTTCGGGCTAACCGGGTTCCGTAAATCGTAGGGAATCGCAGGGGCTCCTCCGATCGACGTCGGAAAATGACCTGATCTAAATCATTGGATTTAGAGGCTAATCGAGTACGTATCGTGCTCGCTATTCCGCCAGAACCGTCCAGTGAAACTTTCTCCCGGTCCACTCGTCGCCAGTGGAGCCATCGGCTTCCTTATCGCACCACCCGTTCCACGTATCCGCATAAATAAATTACACAAACAATTACTTATTGGCCCGAATGTATGTTTTTAAAAAACTCATAGAACAGCGATATTTTTTATTAGCCGTACGGTATTAGTGGTAGAGGTCGTAAACAATCAAATGCACTCCGAGCTTGAATAAAGTTTCAATAGAATTTCGCTTGTGTGGCGAGGGAGAGAGAGAGAGAGAGAGAGAGAGAGAGAGAGAGAGAGAGAGAGAATGAATCAATTGATTCATTGTAGCCGCCTCCTTACGAAGATTACCTGGCTCCTGCATTCGAGCTATTCGAGCGAAAGGACGCGTCCTGCACCGCTCCGATATCGAATAATTTGGAATCAGAGGTGAGCGTTAGCCGCACACATATCGGCGGCGGTGGCTCTAAACTCGGAACCGTGTCGTTCATATACTTTTATTAGTGGAAATAAAGTCTCCCGGAGAGACATGAATAATATTGACGCGGATAAGAGACGCAGATATGTAATCGAAACAATTTTGTTAAATAACATTTTATCGGGGCTCTGCGCGTATTCCCGCGCGCATTACATGTACTTTGCCAATGCGAAGCAAGATTAAAGTCTCCTAGTGGTGTTACGTACATATATATATATATATATACACACATGCGAATACAAAACATGTGTATATACGTGTGGGTGTATGCATGTGCACGGGTACGGCGTGGCGCGTAGAGGTCCATAGTTTTCAAAAAAATACACATGAAAATTCGAATACAATGGAGTAGGAGAGGTGCGCGTATTAGTAATCCTGGCGACGTCGTAAATCGCGAGCGCGCGCATTTCTGTAGCCGTTCCCCGTGGGTTGTTGCAAATGTTTCTTCGCTCGATCTCTTCTGCGCGCCCCCGTCCTCGTCCCCGTGCGCGCGCTCATGCTCTACGTACGGCGGTTATGTACATACGCGCTCTCCTCGCCCCCTCCCTCCCTCGAGCCCCCGCATACATGGCCGAGTGAACAGAGAGGTACGCGAGCATCCGGTATTTTTGACCCTCGATACGCTTAAGAATTTATACAGTCCCTGCGGCCGCGTGTCCCCGTGCATCTCTGCGTCGTAGACGGCCTCCCGGGTGCGCGTGCGTGTATGCGTGCGCGCCAGCGATCGAGCCGCGAATTAGAACCGAGCGCTGCATCGGCGATTTAACGATTTAACGAACGTGCACTCGTTTTTTTTATTTTTTTATTTTTTTATTTTTGTTATTAGAATTTAGTATTTTTCAATGGCTCTTGCTTTTCTTTCGACGCTTTTCATTTGGCTGAGGGAGCTTCGGAAGTCTTATGAATGGAAGCCCCGCGCACGCGTAATTCTTATGCAAACAAGAATAACAAGTTTCAATTAGCGCATTAAAAAAAGTATCCACTATTATACTTCATTAATTTTCATTTATTGCCGACGTTAAATTTATTAATGTTCTTAGATTGTAACAATACCGCCGCAACTGCTTTTATGATTTATGCAATTTACCTCATTTACCGTACCGACATACAGCCAATACCGTCCCGTTCAATCTATTATTTTAAATATACAAAATCGAAAATCCGCGGATATTTACTTTACTATTTTCTAAAGGTACGATTTGTTTATTTTACCAAGACATTTACTATAATAAAAAAAAAAAAAAAGAAAAGAAAAAAAAACATATCTTTATAGCCATATCCGTATAATATAACACACACGTAATGTATAATGTATAATTAATTGTATATCAAGGGTATTTCTTATAATTACACTTACGTAGGCGCACATACTTAATTATATGCTCTTTTTTATATATCTGCAGATATTAAAAGAAAATATTAAAGCTGAATATTTTAATTAATTGATCGGCTGAACAAACATTTTCAGTACAGTGATTTACGAGCTCGCATTTACAACATTTATAATAACTACATAAATACATTTATACGTTTAAACTTTTTATGCTATGCTCCTCTAAACTTTAGAATAATATTACTTTTTGCTCGTAGCGCTTTTATGCCGATAAATTATTATATACGGCTTTATTATCGTCGCGCAGTAGCAGTATTTATAAATTCGACTATTTTAGTAAAAGAAATTTCACGAATCTAATTAATGAGGACATAAAAATCTTCAACTTTTCGAATGTCATTTTTCTCTACCAAATGCCCAAGTGCACTGATTGGACGAAGTGCTGGTAGTATATCTGGCGTTAAATTTTGCATAATTCTTCTTTCTATAAAAATTCCTATAGGTTGAAAGATTTATCTGCGAAAGAAATCATCCAACTTTCAATATTTCTTAAATACATCATTACTGGCAACGCAAAGTATTTTTTTTATTCATTGTTAAAAGAAGTTTTTTTTTTTTTTTTTTTTTTTTTTTTCATAAGTCTGGAAACGGTTTTCCTTGAGTACGACAAGCATAATCTTGAATAAGATCGTTGAATTGGAAATTCGAAAGCTCAATGATTTACTTGAAGGGATAGTATTGTTAATAAAGATACGGGTGAGCGCGATAAGGAATGTATTTTCCGTAAGAAAGAGTGGCAAAGACGTAGAAATGAAAATTTGAAAGTTTTCTTGGAGAAATGGGGCGGTGGGGCGGTGAGGGGGTTAGGTAGGAGGAGGGGTAAAGTAAGGGAAATGAGAATAATAAACACGGAAAGCCCGTAAGCCTGGAAAAGTAGTAGAGTATGATTCGTAATAGGAATAATGATTGCCGATGGAAATTCTGCACAAATGCAGAATATTAATTGAGGAAATAGACGCACGAATGTTCATTGATTCCTTGTGTAGAGCGCGCATAAGCAGACGAAGTGGAGGCCTCCCTCCGCGTATCGAATCGCAAGAATCGGAGTAATCGCGAGTATATTCCGCTCGGAGATAGCTTAAAAAAATTTTATTTTTCATGAATTGCGGCGTCTTGACCCTTTAACCTTTGCCTTCGTCAGCAATAATCGGCCCGACAGATTAGCGATCGTCGTCGTCGTCGTCGTCGTCGTCGTCGTCGTCGTCACATTAAGCAAACACATAATAACAACCGATGCTTGTAGAAATTAGAAAACAAATACGGGTACCTTTTTTCTTTCTTCCTTCTTTTTTTTTTTTTTTTTTTTTTTCTTTTTTCATCTGCAAATTGTTCTGTCATTGTTCTCGCCTCTGGTCGATCTGCAAATAAACATCTGCGATTGTAATACGTCCGGCAATGGTAATTACGAAATCGATTACGACTCCGAAAAATATTGCAGGTTTGAACTTGTTAAAATCTAGGTAATTTAGGTGACTGGCCAAGCCTTACAGAATTTAAAATATATTTAATAAGCCCATTATTATCATTAAGTGGTCGTACTCCTTGGATTTTTAATTAAAATAATTATCCATAGGCGCAGTTTAAAATGCCATCAATTTCATTCGCGATTACTCTGAATGGAAACACCATAAAGATATTCGGCAAGATAAAATACGAGTGCAATATCATATTTATTGTCCGCTAATAATTAAGCAGCGTGCTTTGCATTAGAAATCTTTACAATATGAAAGTTAATTGGTTTCCTTAATAAAAATCTGCATGAAATAATGTTATCGTAAAAATTATCAGTTATATATTATGATATTGTAAAAAATATTACAAAATTTTATTAACTTACTTATCTAAGCTCACGTATTCAACAATATATTAATTTATCATTTTTTATGTAATCAGTTAAGCTACACTCGAGCAGATGGAATACTATATTTGCAGCTCGTTAATTACAACTTTTTTTTCTTTTTTTTTTTTATAATTATATTTAACGGGTAGATTGTAATTTTGAAACCGCGATATTGCTCTAATGCTTAGCTAGATAGAACTAGGTAGAACGTTAGACCTTCAGAGTGACAAATTATGCTTTTCCATAACTTCATTTCGCTCAAAGACAAGATGCGCTTACTTTAACGTGAAAAATAAAGTATTTTCTTGGATTTTCTTTGTAAAGCAGCAAAAACAGGTGTTGTTGTTTTTTTTTTTTTTTTTTTTTTTAATTATTTGCATTAATGTGATATTGATGGAGAAGAAATTTTTTATCTCTAGTAATTACACTAAAAGTTTAGATTGTACGGGTCTTATATAACTATTGAAGTAGAAGGATTAAGAATATTAAAAATATTAAACGAATTTTATTATACTTATGAATATAAATCTCAAATATTGCGCACTTTAAAAGGTTCTAAATTATATTGGTATTTCCATTACCGGCATTTCCGATATTCTTCAAGAGCATTGTGCATTATGCCATTTTTGAAAACTAACTAGAGTGTATTATATTAAGATTAAATTAATTAAGATCCACGCCTTATTTAAATGTACAGTTAATTTATAAAGGCCAGTGTTTAATACGCTGAGATGCATACGAACCGATTAATGGTTGTTATTTTTTGTTTTTTATTTTGTTTTGTTTTTTGTTTTAATTAAGTGCATTCAATGAACGTAAAGCCTTGTAGTATAATGGCAATGATAACTGAAATACCACTGATTAAAGACACTAAATTTAAATGCGAATCAATGAAGGCTGAAATGGGGGAAAACTTTAAATCGTGCGCTCAATAATTCATTTCTCTTGTTTATCCGCACGGACTATCCATCTCTCCATCGTACCTTACGCTCAGACACCAAGTACTTATTATTTGATTAATTAATCTGACCGAAACTAGAAAGTTTATGAGTGCTGGAAGGAGGGCTGGAGCGAGAGCAAAATATCGCAAAAGTCAGACGTTGCCGTGAATTGGATTGTGCAAAAGTTACACGGGATGAGTGTACAAATTGGCGCAGACGCGGCAAAAAAAACGAAGATTAAGCGGCCGCGTTAGACGACAGGGGGCGCGGGGCGGTCGGACGGGTGGTCGGGCGGTCGGTCGGGTGGTCGGGAGGGCGGGGTGAGGGGGGGGGGGGGAGAGTTTTAGAGGACGGGTGGCGAGAGTGGACGTCATCGAGCCAAAGCCCCGTGAAAGCGCTCACGCACGGAGAGCCGCGATGTGTAGAGGGGACTTATGAGCTGTTTTCGGGTAATCGCGACGCTATCGTCGTCAGAGGGGCCAGAGATGACCCACGCGACCCGCCGTCGGGGAACGTCTACCTATCGGCGCGCCTCTCCTTCCACTGCGTGCAAGAGGAAGAAAAAAAAAAAAATAAAAAAAATAAAAAAACAAAAACAAAAAATCGGTAGGCCAGAGCAGTACGGGCGCGTACCCGGGAGCAGGTCCGCTGAAAAATACGCTCGAGTCGACCTCGTTACGAGAAAGTGATTCGACCAGATCGCCACCACTTGCGTATCTGCTGATGTATGAAAGTCAAAGAGCGTCGTCACTCGGCTATTGACGAAGGAGGGGCGAAGGGGCTGGAGGTGCGACAAAATAATAGACAAGTTCTATTTAAATGGAAATAAATGTTCACATAAGTCGGCTCTTTAAGTTTAGCCAATAAAAAAAAATGGCGTAAAATCACCGTCAGATAGCCAATAACACCGAATCACACTCACACGTACGTAAAAGGGAAAATCAGTTAAACCGCACTCGCGACAAGAACTATGTATCGGTAACAACAAGACCGCAAGTGCTTTCTGCACTTGTCATTCTATCGATTGCATTTGACAACTGTAGATGAAGTTCAATTATAAATTTCTAACAAACGAATAATTAATAGATTAGAATACACGCATGCTTGTATATTACAGCTATGAATTTATTCATCCTTGACTCTTAAATTAATATCATTAATACATATAAGCTCTTGACTATTAAATTTTTTTTTAATACTTCTCGACTTTATGCCTTTTCGTGAAAATTGTTTATTCAAAGATGCACGAATTTGAGAAACTGGCTTAAGCCAGAAGGTCCCGTAACTCGAAATCCAAACTTATACCAACAAAAGTATTATAAAAATAAGGTTGGAATCGATTGCAAAAGTTTCTTCTATAAGTACAGATTATTTTTAATGAAATTCTATGCACTTTAAGCAGCTGGAAACATATATTTAAATTGTCAAAATATTCGTTACGTCCGTTAAGGACTGAATTTAATATTTTTTATACAATGCGTAGATCATTAATAATAATCCATACGTATATAATATTGTTTAACCGGTGAAATATTTAAAAGGCTTATTATCCACAACTATATGCAGTCGAATCGCTTTTCACGGAATTATGATTCTCATTTGATTTAAAAAGAAAGTCTACAAGGGATAAAAATTAGAAACGAAATAATAATAATAACAACAACAACAACAACAACAATAATAATAATAATAATAATAAGCCCGCGTACGATTACTTACGTATTCAAACATAATAAAAGAGGAATTATTGCGCATGATTATTTATTTTTTAAAACGTTTTCTGTACTTTATAAGAAAAAAGAAAAATAAAGAAAATAAATAATGATACAAGCGTTTATGGAATATATACTGAATTTATGTTATTTTCCTACCACTAGAAATTTCTATTATACAAATATCGCTCAAAAGATTTAAGTTTTTTATAAATAAATAATTTTTATAGACCATTTACTAACGCACAAACATCACCTACTTTTTCTTAGTTTATAATTATCTATTATTTAAAGGTATATAAAATATTTACAATTTTCAACGCTCAGAATATAATATATGGATATAAATTTTTTTTCTATTTAAGTTTTTATATTTTTAAAGAAAATTTAATAGCAAAATTAATCAAAAATTAAATAAAAATAAAAATAAAAATAGTTAAGTAATATCTGTGAAGTGATGATAGAAATTGAATTCTAATTCTAATTTTTCTAATGACAACAAATAAAATCAATCTCATAAAGCATAAATGCAGATAAATCTATATACTGTTGATGTACTACTGTCCACCGATATCGAGTAATATATATCTTCAAAGGCCTATGAGTGTATTAACGAAGTTTTCGATTTTAATATCTTTTAAATTCAATATGTACAGTGAAAAGTAGTTTTAATTTGATATATATATGCGTAACTGTATACGCTTGTAATATTTTTTTTTTTTTTTTTTTTAAGTACTATTTTTAATCCTATTTTATTACGCTTTCAAAATAGAGCACAACTATAAACGTATATTCCTTATTATAAAAAATATAAAATATAATTAAATTTTATCTTGCATATATTTTATTGTGTTTTATAAATCAGGAGTTTCGTCCATTCTATTATTTTCGTCAATGTTAATCTAATAATATTGCAATTTCACTAAAACATTTACCTGCATGATTTTTTAATAAGTTATTTAATTTATAATTCAATATTTAATATTTACATATATATATATATACACCTATTTTTTTCACTGATGTGCAACGCATTCGAGCCTAAAGTTTATTAAATAAATTTATTTAAGGTGAACCAATGACCGTTCATGTACACGTTATACCTTATGTTAAACATATAAAAAAGACAATTAACTTTAATTGACATATTAAAGTCAAAGATTTTACATAGATATAACGCTGATATAATATAATATAAATTTAACCTCCACCGATTTTCGAAAAGGAATACTTAATAATATTAAAATACATAAACTCATTGGGTTTCAAAACTTTAATTGTAGATTATTACGTTTAATCATTTTGAATTAGACATAAAAGAAAGGCTAATTAAATAGCATAAAATATTCGAAAAATGTTAATGAAACAACATTTTTAAGCTAATTATATCGTTAAATAATAAATAGCCCGCATATATTTTTTTTTCTTTTTATAAAAATGTTTCGAATCATAAAATGGTTTCCGAAGCATTAACGTGTTGTGACGTGATTATGATGCAGTTCTTAAAAAATATTGAGTAATTTATTACGTATTGATTGATTTGCTCGTTTCATGAGTTTACGATTTAATTTATGAATAATCTGAAATTTTATTAAATGATATTCGAATGAAATTTTACGTTAATTATTATTGTGAAATCGTAATGTAATTATTATTATGAAACTTTTAAATAGTTTTCATTGGCATAAATACTTAAAGTCAAAGTCTTCTTATAAAATTTCTTCAAACACTTATGCCAGGAAAAATCTCTTGATTACAATTCGTACGAAGAACAAGAAGAAGAAGAAGAAGAAGAAGAAGAAGAAGAAGAAGAAGAAGAAGAAGAAGAAGAAGAAGAAGAAGAAGAAGAAGAAGAAGAAGAAGAAGAAGAAGAAGAAGAAGAATATGAATAAGAAGAAGAAGAAGAAGAAGAAGAAGAAGAAGAATATGAATAAGAAGAAGAAGAAGAAGAAACTTGTTATTTATAAGCTTGTTTAAATATTTGCGAATGGATTAAATTATCAAATTATCAAATTATCAAATACGTGAACATAATAATTATTATCAAGCATCGATTGAATAAAGGATTAAAATTTTAATATAATAAAACAATTTAATATAATATACTTCGATGGTCAGTGTTCATCTATATAGAAACTATTTATAAAATTTCAATAAACCATTAATAATTTTTTTTAAAAATATCCTATAGACTGTTGTGTATTATTATCAATTTAAGAAATGAACTTCTTTATCGTACTTTCGTATGATTTAGAACTCGAAAGCCTTGAGCGTGGAACGGGGCACAATTAATATTGAACTGACAGCAGCACTTCGATGCTGCTCTACTCATTGTTCACCGTATTTTTTATAATATCATAATCTTTTATTATTTTTATAATATTTAATGCAACGCATTCGTCGTAATAAAATTTATATTCTTCTATGCGCAGATCTTTAAGTAATTCAATAAGTTCTTTAAAAGTTATTATTACTTTACAGATATTTTATTAACACGAACAGTACATTTATTAATTCATTTTATAATATCATGATTAGGCAATAAAGAGTTAACAATTGTGTTTTCTACCCGTACTGTCACCATACGAAACTAATGAACTCAAAAACTTATGGAATTTTGCACATTATTTTCTTAACGAATTTTAAACAGAAGAATTTCGTGATTTACTTATTGATTGACAACTTCATATTATAAACTGACAATAAACTAATCCTTGTATTATGTTTTTTAATAATAATTGGACAAGACTTTTCAACATTTTCGTTACAAATGATATGATTTTTTACATTTTGGTGTCGTATTAGTATCGGAGATAGTAGAAAGATAATCATAAATATTTTTATAATATCTAATTATTTATAATTATTTACTTTTAATTAATAAAAACTATACTGAGGGCCATAAAACTTTACCGATTGGTATGTAAAACTAGGATAATAAAGATTTTATGAAAACAATAGCAATGTAATTGAATAACATTAATTTTTAGCGATTTATTAGCGATAAAAGCAAAAATTTTCTCATTAATGCTTTATACTTTGCTGAATGAATTACAAAAATGTAGTCATTAAAATGAATTTTCGACTCCGAGCTTTCCTTGCTTGCAAAATACGATTAAAGAAAATCTTTTTGGCTTGTGTATCATTGAATGGTAAAGCTTTTAAAGTTATCGGGAGCCATATACGTATTACATATTATTAAATTATAGATATCCGAGGAAACTACCTTAGGTAAATATTTCGAAAGATAATGCTCAATTATCATTATCTTTTTCGTAATTACTTCTCTATGAAATAATGTATTTGCATTTAGTATGACTTTTACGTTCGAAAAAAAAGAAAAAAAAAAAGAAAAAAAAAGTTTATCTACGTATTTAAATGCTACAATCGTATGCGTGTGTACGATAAATTAAATTTTAAAACGTTACAAGTCGCCGATATGGAAATTGATGCTTATTTTTTTTTTTTAGGAATCTTCTTCGTAATATTAATAATATTGTTTTAAAATTGATAAAAATTTAGCACTAAAGTCTCAGGCTTCGCTCAAAGTCTTAATAATTTTATTTCAAACGTAATAAATGGGGAATGGAATTATTGGTAATTGCAATACGCGGTCATATATGAGTATGTAATTGACCGTAGACGAGAATGTGGGTAGGAAAATAAAATTCACTACTAGTAGGGGTAATGACAAAAAGTTCATGTAATATGAACGTTTAGGCTTTTCGTTTCACAGATAAGTAATAAAGCGCGCGAGATCGAAAGTCACTAATAAATGTTATGTTTGATAATGACTCGATGCCCATAAATAGTACTAACTAACAAGTGTATATATATATATATGTGTGTGTGTGTGTGTGTGTGCGCGCGCGCGTGGGATAGGAGCGGGTGCGTATGCTGGGTGCAGCCAGAAAAAATGTTGTCGACTAAATTTAAATAAGACAGTTATCAGTTGTCGTAAATACGGCTTAGATTATCCAAAGCACTCGGGTCGGGGGTATATACAGTACGTCGGCCGTGTACGTAATTGGTAATTAGTACTTGCGGGCCACTTTAAATAGCCGATTTCAATAGTAAAATCGCACCGCCCTTTCGTTTCGTCCTGTCACGTGACAGGTCTGCGGAAGGTCTCAGTCCGGGAAAGCACCATCGGGAAAGTCCTCTTAGCCGCGGAGCTACGGTTCTGGCGGGGGACCTCGAAGCCAGAGACAAATAATCTCCGGACGAAGACCGCGATAGACATTACCGACGGAGCTTCGGGTTATCGAACCTTGACGCACCCTATGCTATATAGCTCAAGACCACGGATTTTCAAGTCTACAGCGCCCGAGGAGTAGAATTTCGCGCATAAAGCATACGGCGATAGGCTATTGGCGCAAGAAATGTCCGTGAACCGGTGTGACGTAAGAAGGTCGCTCGCTTCCTTTAAAGCTCAGCCTTACGTATTTAACATTACTCTTGTTTTAAGTCAACCAGGAGCCGCTCGATATTGTCATTGTATACAGATTCGCTGAATTATTACGATACATTCGTTCCAACGAGTTCCAACAAGAAAGACGGCAAGGGGCGGCACGGGGTGGGGGGGAGGAGGGCTTCCCCAACGGTACTCTTACAAGCGTACGCTTAACAAGCCGAATTCTCGACACCCTGGACTCGGGGGACTCGGCCGACTCGGCTCGAAAGCCAACAATTTTATTTATCGGCGGCATCCGGTCGACGATCGACACGTAACGTCGCGCAGCAGCAGCAGCAGCAGCAGCAGCAGCAGCAGCAGTAGCAGGATTTCGTGAACCTTGCGGTACACACGCTTCTCGGACGAAAAAACTACCCTGGCTTTTCGCCTCGGCACAAATCAACGAATGTCTCGGACGAAACGCTAATTGGCATCGGACTTTGCGTCATTGTCCGTCTCGACGACGTTCGCAGTAGCGGGACTCCTTTTTCTCTCCTCTTCTCTTCCCCTCCGGAGAGTCGCCGCTACCCGCTACCCGCCCTCTACCCCCACCCCCCTCCGCCCCCCACTCATCCCCCTCCCCGACCCCTGACGTCGCTGCCATTACTCACGGACACGTGCATTTCTGGCTTTCCGCTGTCACTTTTACCTCGTTCGGCTGGACCATTAAGGAGGCTGGAAAGCCGTATGTGACCAACTTGCCGAATCAAAGTGGGCTACGTCGTTTATCTCTCTCTCTCTCTCTCTCTCTCTCTCGCACTCTTTCTTCTTCTTCTTCTTCTTCTTCTTTTTTTTTCATTTTTTATTTCAAATTTCGTAATCACGCTTTCTGATTTCCACTCTGGCATTTCTTGATATTTGTTAATCCACTTATCCGCTCCTACTTTTCTCATCTACATTGATTCACGTTGATTGACAATTTTGCGCCTTAATTTGCATACAAAGATTCGATTATAGAGAATAATTGACAAAAAAGGATGGGCTGCTTTAGTACGCAGTGATCTTCGTTACTACGTAATGAATGGCCTTATAAATTTCATTCGCCGCTTATAATGATCTATGAAAATATCAAGGATTTACAATGAGACTATGATTATATTAATAATAATGTAATTACGGTACGTAATATAAGCTCGGAAGTAAATATTATATTATTGTCAGGAGTTTGTAATTTTTTCGACATTCTCAAAATATCAACTGCGCATGCTTCCTTACGAAAAACATACCAATTCATTAGGTCTCTATTATTATTATTATTATTGTTGTTGCTGTTGTTGTTATTATTATTATTATTATCATTATTATCATTATTATTATCATTGTTATCATTATTATCATTATTATCATTATTGTTGTTGTTATTATTATTATTATTATTATCGTTATTCACGATATTTTGCGTTTAAGGTCCTATAAATGTATATTTAATGGTGGCTTGATATTATAGCTTTCAAGTGTATAATGGAAAACGGCAAGTATTTCTATACAAGTAAAAAATTTATATTGCCAATTTTTACTTTTCTGTTTTATTTTTATTAGATTTTCTACTTTCTACAGGAAATCAGAGACTCTCGAATCATTCAGCCTACACTTTTTAATATCACAATTTACTAACTTCTACAGAAATCCATAGTACGCACAATATTGCTTGGGCCAGCTATTATTTATCATTAATCACTATCTGTGAGAACAAATGGATCGTAGCTTTAAATAAACAATAATTACAATTCAATTGGCTTTAATCTCTCGCTTCTACGAATAAGAGATTCTACTGGGTTTATGTATTAATTACAGTTACGTATACAGATACATGCACAGGCAAGCAAATGATTATTTATAGGGATCGATCAATTATCGACTCGTATTTCTCGTAATTGTTAAAATTTTATTGCGCTAGGCGCGGCTGCGTTCCTCGATATACTCCCATTGTATCGGCTGGTCCGAATCCGTTCCCTTTGATCTTGAAATTAACGGGTATACACGTGCCCGCGGCACTTGTAGTAGAGTAAGTGGAGCGCTGCTCGAAAATCTCCATGCAAACGAGTGCCATTTAAATGTCAATTTAAATACCACCGCCCCCCCCCGTTTCTCCTGGCCCTTTTTACATTCGTAAACGTGAAAATATATGGAAAAAGTAATTAATATATTGTTCTCGATACTTGTCGTCTGGATTTATGTAGAAACAATTGCGCCCCGGGACCGAAGGAGTCGTCCAGTCGACATGCATACGCACACTCTACGTATACACGAGAGAAGACGGGCGCGTAACTGTTCGCGGGCTATTGCGTAAAATCACCTTAGCCCGGCCCTCTAACACGCCAACAACCCCTCCCGACCCCCTTCAAGTCCACTCACTCTCTCCCTCTCTCTCTCTTTCTCTCTAATTATTCATAACTAGACGCTTCAACACTCCCCTGCGCAAATATCCTCTATACGTGTATTATCTGTATAGTTTAAGCACTGCGTCCGTGCTCCTGTGTGGGTTTCCAGGATACCAAGCACCAGACGTTTTCACTTTAATTGCCAGAGAGTCTATGTTAAACGCAGCTTTTAATTGGCCCATTAAAGTTGTGTCGTTATGCCATTTTTTTTTATTCTTTTACATTTCTCGTTTTCAACCTTTTGCGCTCGTCTTACTAACTCTTTTTCACACACTTACTCTCTCTCTCTCCCTCTTTCTCTTCTTTTTCTCTTCCTTTCTTCTTCTTTCCGCTTTCTTCTCTTCACTCCCACACAACTTTTATTCTATCTCTCTCTCTCTCGTTATTTTATTTATTACCTTGCGCTTTGTATACAGGTATACAATTTTATAGGTACAACTATTTTTCCTTGATGCAACCTTTTTTTGTTTTTATTTATACGCGTGAAGAAGAGCCTGAAGAAGGAAAGAGAACTAACATTTGTTCAATCTAATAAATGTTATTTTAACATCTTAAAATTTAAAAATTGTATATAAATAGGTGTAAAAAGAATTATTCAACATATAAATATTACAAAAAAATGTAATTATACATTTTTTTAAAAATAACATATTATATTTATTTATTATACGTATAATCAATTTATCATTAATTGTGTATAATTATTATACATTATTTTATAGGAAATAATCTTTAATAATAGAATTTCAGGCTTCATTCGATTAAAATTTTATAGATAAAAGAAAAATTATATGCATTTTAATTGGAAATTCACAAAGTATAATATTTCTAATCGTTTATACGTTTTTATAAATATATATATATATATATATATATATATACAGAGAGAGAGAGAGACAAAGAGATACTTATACAGATATTTCTAATAATTATTAAAATTTTTATTTCACTACAAGTCTGGTCGTAACTGATTGACGTTATAATTTCCAAGTCTTATGCATTATGCATGATTAATTAATTACAAATACAAAGAAACATCTATGTCAGGTATATACGTACGTGTAATATTTATTTGACTTATGTATACCTATATAGTAATATTAATAGAAGAAAAGCGTAAAATATTGCTGAAATTCGGATACATTTTTAAACTAAAGTAAATTGTAATAAATATCCCATAAAAATGTGAATTTATATATTGCTGTACATATTTTCGTGTTTTATACTATATATCCTTTATGTATTGCGTAGCCTTTATATACAAATATTATAAACATAGGTATTTGATTGGAAATGAATTGATCATTATAAATATATATATTATAAATATTAAAAACATGTTTTCTGGTAGGACTTTGGAGGCTATAGATTTTGTTATAATTATTTTTATAATATCGTAAGTAGCCATGAAATAATTATAGAGCGTAAAAAGTACGTTTTAGAAAAACCAGTTTAAGTATAGCGAGATAATATTTTTTACATAGCAATTCCTTTACTAAGCGTGAATTTTTTCTAGTAAGCTTTTGGAATTTATTACTTAATAGGCCAAATAAAATTTAATTTATTAATCAAAATAACTCAATCAGACATTTTCATACATTACATATAAGTAATGATTTTTACTTATATCATATCATTGCACTTTTAATAATATATATTTTTAATTTACTTAATAAATATTTTATGGAAAATACATAATGCAGATAAGATTGTCTATAGTTGATTTGTGATTAAACAAATCTTTACTAAAGCAATATTATGTTTAGTATAATATTATCTAATATGAAAAATGTAAGTCTTGAATAATAAGAAAAATTGAGTTATAATTTAATTTTAATTATATTACTTGTACGAAGTTAAATTACTTCATAATAACTAGGTTGATTATTTTATAAACACTTTTTTTATACAGTTATTGTCAAAATGATAAGTATATGATGATCGAGCATCTTTATATCTTAAATTTTGATTTGAAATCAGAAAATCTGCACAAAAATACCATAATTGTACTTCATTAACATTGTACTCGCTATTACGAAAAAACGTTGGATAGATATAAAATATTAAAAAAACTGAGTCTGCGTACTTACAAGGACTTTTAAGAATAACTTTGATTTATCTTTTGAGAAACCATGCCTGATGCAGCGGACAATTCAGTCAGATAACTGTTTCTATTAAGTAAATAAGCATGAAATAATGATTTCGAAAAATTTGAATTCAGTTCACTATGACTTCCCTTATTGATATAATATTTAACAAGGACGTGAAATGAAAGCTTCCGCATACAGTTCTAAGACCAAACACTGAAATACTAAACAATATCAATATTATCAAGATAATATTTTAATTTCGTATTATTCCTCTTCTTAAGATAACATTGGGTACGTAAATGCAGGGATTGTGTTACGGTGAATCGTAAAATTTTATAAATGCTTCAGTGATGTAGGCATTTATGAATGGTATACGTCATCGAAAGTACAAAGTAAATTATACAATATTCGACTTTAAGCGTTTTCTTTATTTCCATTTTAACTTTAATACGAAATTATGCCAGACGAATAGGACTGAGCATTGGTAATGTCAATTGTTCATTTGTATTTGTTTGGTTACAATAGAGAAATTTAAAAGGAAAGGATCTGTTGTTGTTGGCCGAGAGACTCAAAATGAAGACAAGATGAATCTTTAACGTTAGGCGTTTATTGGGACGTAAAATTGATCGGTCGATTATTCAAATTGTAATACTTTCCTTCACATTGGCGTGAAAATATTTTCCAAAAGAAATCTAACAACTAATAATATTAATTAATTTTCTAAATACGATTGAAACTCGCTGTTTGTTTGGAGCTATTAAATAAAGGCACTTTTATAGGTAAATTAATTTTCTAAATACTGTTATTTACCGGATCCGTGATCGTGATCGCTAATAAACAGGGTTTAATAGCCCTGCGATTTACAAATTCTTCATCGCACGTTCCATTTCCGATATCAATGTGCGCCCGACTACTTTTCTTGGCTGCACATGCAGCGATACCGACAGCTTTATTAAAGCACACGAAGTCAGTAGGTTATTGGGGTTATTACGAATTTCCTCGATTATCAAGGATTATAACGACCCGAGTTGTTAAATTTTTAACTTCGACAAGGAAATATTTAATCTAAGCTCTAAGTGCGGTGTCTCGTAGACGTTACGTCAAAAGCCGAATAACCGTTTGAAATTTAACGCTCCTTCGATGAAAATTCTAAGGCATAGTCATCTAAAATATGAATAGGAAGGAGCCCATGAAAAACGCGCAGGAATTAAGGGGAGTAATAAGAAATATATGCCAAGCTCGTAACTATAAAACAAAGAGATAATAAGAATCGTCCATAGCCGAATCAGGTGCATTTCTAACCTAAAATGAATTAAAAATTAAACGAAATTAAATGAAATTAAACGTAATAAAAGTACTTTCTCCTTAAATGAAGGAGTAATTTCGCTCGCCTTGATGTTCTCATGATACCCGAGGAAACTTTCTGGCTGAGAAGCCCACGGAAGCGGAATATTACACGCTTCGTGTATGCGCTTCTATAATAACAATTTCCCATAATTGATAAAGATTTCTTCTCCTCCTCCTCCTCGTTGAAATAAATCTAGCTTAATGGCAGGGTGATAAAGCACGGAGGTTATCGCGGTTGTCGGAGGACCGAGGAAGGCCAAGACGTCCGAATGCCGGAAAAGCCACAGGTGTATTTGAAAATAACGGGGAGAGCGTCCTTGGGACTTTTCCCGGCTATGCGGAGGGTATCGTCGATCGGGTACGAGTCGACGAGAGGATTTCGCGAGAGCGGCGATCAAAGCCCTCTGCCTCCCCCAACGCCCCCAACCCCGATCAGCCGATTCGTCGAGCTTCCCCTTCCCCTCGCCGCCGACTCCGCCGCCGCCGCCGCCGCCGCCGCGCTCGATTACTAATAAACGGCGGCGGCGGCGGCGACGACGGCGGCGGGGGCAACGGTAATAGGCCTCAATTTCCTTTAAGCGAAGAGAGCGGACGAGTACGTGGTGGTTCGATCGGGAGAGTCGATAGGAGAGCGAGCGCACGCGAACTTTTTGAATAATCAAATTGTCCGTTGTCCGGGCGCAAGAGCTCTCGCGAGAGCCCGTCTACGGCCTCAACTTATTACCTTTACTTTCTAGACGCGAGCCTCGTTATTTTATCCTGACCAGGTGCCTTTTAACGCTGCTCGCCTTTTTTCAACTCTGCCGACGCTTTGGTTTTCGCTTATCCCCCCGGCACCGGGCGCGCTCCCCGACTCCCTGCCCGGCATTCTCCATCTGGGGCCTGCGCCGGCGCTCCTGCCGTTACGCCCATAACTGTTATTTTCGATTCCCGGGAAATGACGCGGATTTTTAATTGATGCCCGGGGAATTACAAGCCTGGCTCCTGTCAGGCCTGACAGGTTCATACCGCATTTCCAAGCCGTGGGAAGAATTTGATGTATTTCTCGGCTCGATCACTGGCTTCCATTATTCCTCAGACGCATTACACGGAGTTTATCTGTTCGCAACATCGATCGCCACATATCAGTACTTACTCCGCGCCACGGTATTTTTCTTTACGTACCTTTCCTCTCTCCCCCTCCCTCCCTCTCACCCACCCACCCTCTCTCTCACCCTCTCTCTCTCTCTCTCTCTCTCTCTCTCTCTCACTCTCTCTCTCACTCTCTCGACCTCGCGAGCACCTCGCGCTTACCAATCAATCCTTTCTTTTACGAGGTGGACCTTACCTCATTATCTAAGCCCCTTTCTTCGCCCAGACATTGTTTTCTTACGATATTTCCCCATTAGAAAAAGTGGGTCAACCACTGCTTATGAATAATATAACCTTCCGATCTTATAAAGTCTTATAAAGACAAGTCTTTTTAATCTATAGAATCGAAAAATTTCCATGGCTTTTTCGAGGAAACGATAAATGTATTAACATTATGAGCCAAAGATTATGAAACAGAAGTTTCATTTACGTGAAAATAATGCCAATAAAATCTTTTATATCAATTTTTAAACTTCATCCCATGTTCCATCTAATGATTTCACTGAAATTACCATTCGAAATTCAATGAATACTAAATACTAAAAGCTATTTTCATCCTATATGCATTACATTCCCCTAAGAAACTCTAACACGAGTCTAAAAAACTGTTGTGACTCTATCATCGCGCATTACTTTCGTTTTAACAGGAATAATTAATACCATCCGCGTTAATGTAAAGGTATACATATATCACATACATTCGAAAATTGTTAATAATTTTTTATATCTTAAACGATGCTATTTCAAAGGAGGGTGAGGGATTTAAATAAGCATCTAAATTTAATGGATTTAAAAAGACGAATTTGAAGATAAGTAAGTACATGCCTACTAAAATTCAGGCGACTGTTGCCTAAGAGTTCAAATAAATTATCACATTATCGTGTAATGATGATATATTTGTAAACACAAGCACTCTGGTCGACTAAAGATGTCAAAAGAAGAGAATACATAATATTTAGCGGCTTGTGCTGTGATACGTTTGACTTTATGATACGTTTACTTTCCGATTACTGCTAAAGAGGGAGCCACTGATCATTTACAGTATTAATCAAACTTGTCCAACTCGTATCCATTGTTGGTAAATCTACTATACCGACAGTCAGCAATAAATTCTAGCAGATCCGTATCTGTTTACGTCGAATGAATAGTCGAATGAGCCGTATAGTCGGTAAGGTAAATTATTATATGCATAAATGTTAAATATAAAGTTTGTATAAAGTTTTTATTGAACACGTATAACAAATGACGAAATTAACGCCTTAAAATAATTTTTGTTTAGATGAAAAGACTTATCATTCTGGCATTCATACTGGAGCCAAGTCTAGCATTTAAAGAAAGTAAGTAAACTAGGGGAAAGTAAGAGGTATAAAAGAAAATTAAGAGCTGCCGGGATGAATCTTAACAAAGATTCCAATACGTTATGTGGGTAAAGTGAGTAAATACAGGGCGTGGCCTGTTGATTAGGATAATGATATTAGTTCGGTAGCGGCCGCTAGCTGGCGTGAGATCGATTGACAGAGACGGGCGAGAGCCGTGGCGGTCTTTGTGTACCTATTAATTTATGCGCCCCTTCAGCTGCCCTCGTGGCTCCGGTCTTCGTAATCGTAGTAGGGTCTTACACGTTTCTTTCTTGCGATCACGACATGATAAAAGATGCTTTAATCCCCGTCCTTTGGGAAACATTGAATAGATTGATAAATAGACCTTTGTCAATACGATTTTAAAGCTGTCAGCGCCTATGTTAATATAAATTATTTAACCAAGATGAAAGTTACAGGCGTTAATGCAACAAGGCCATGTAATAATTATCAATAGCTTATAGATAAACAGTATTTCATAGTATTTCACAGTATTTCACAGTATTTCACAGTATCTCACAGTGTTTCACAGTATTTCATTATATGAACGTTTAACGGAACAGGATGCTTGTACGTACTCGTAGATTCGGTGAACAGAGAATTATTAACGTATAAGGATAGTAAGTTAGGGCAATTGCAGTTCTTATGTTAGACAGTATTTTTATATTACATAATAGATCAAATTTATTTTAAAGGTGTTCAAATAGACCCGCCGAATCCAATGGATGATAATAATGATATTGTAGCAGTACCCACAACAGAAATCGACATTTCCGACGATTTCGAGCAAAACGATATTAGCGAATACGAGGATCCAGTGACGAAAATGTATCATTGTACGCTTCGAACTGCAGGAGGCAACTCCTCGTTCCAACCCCCTCCCCATATATTAAAGCAACTCGACGGGAACGGCATAATATCCATGCGTGTCAACAAGTTCGATTATCAGGTGATTTCCATCGTATTTATTTGTATCGATGTTACTTATTCTCCGTTAATAAGTTGCTGATAATAAGTTGACAGATTGCCGGGAAATAATACTCTTACCTTCTCATGCCCATTTAATATCATAGGCTTTTTTACTTAATAGTGAGAAATCAGTTGCTAATATCTAGCTTCGATATCATAATTCTTTATCATAATTTAAAGACGAACGGTATTGATAAGAATTTAATGTTCATAAAATTAATTAAGTGCTTTTACAGTTTAAACTCTTAATGTGAATGTGTTATTTTAGTCTTTCAAAGAAATCGATTAGATTCACGCGCGAATCGATATTTCGATAATAAAAAATTAAAGGAAATACTTATTTACCTTTTCAAATGCATATGTTCCGTAAGTTACATTCCAATTACAATTTTCCAAAGTCTTTGACTAAAAGATCAATGTAATACTTTTAAACGATATCGGTAGTCTCAAAAAGGACAAAAAAAAAAAACTATTTCGGAAACTAATTGAAGCAGCAAATTTTATTTAACGATTGCTTTTAACGTTGCCTAATATATACATTCAAGAATGAATTACATTATTTAAATATGAAAATTTTATTTAAAAAAAAAAAAAAAAATAAAAAAAGTAAATGATATTATAAAGAAGCATTAATAATAGCTTACGGTGTATCGCTATCGTCATAATATCACTGTTAATAACATTTAACAGGAATCGTGAGTGTTTCAAGGCCTTTTATCTTTTATTACCGCATTTATAATTTAATGTAAGTTTCGCCTTAGCAGTTACGATATGAAATTTAAATATATAAAATAAAATAAAAAAATAAAAAAAAAAAAAAATCTTGGTTTATAACTTATTTTTAGCACTGGAGATGTGAGTGGATAATATAATAGAGAGTAAATGAAATAACGGAAGGCGACTACTCGCTTCGAAGTAAAATGAATGAATAAAATATTCTAGAGATGAGTTTGAGAATTTAATGAAAGTAACGGAAAGGGAAAGTTTTGGCTCCGAGTCCAAGTCATCGCGGAGTACGGAGTAGTCGGCAGAGGGTGATAAAAGGTGGGGTGAGCGCGGACCGGATGATCGTATCCTGTTGTAGAGGAGGCCGCTAAAAGGGAACATCGGTTATTAATAATAATGCTAAATGAGGGACAATGATGCTTGAGTGCAGGCAAAGACCCGCCAGGTGCGCAGGCGCATGTGCCAATTCGGCTACGACCCGTTCGGGAGGGACAGCTACCAGGGCCTGATCAAGGGCTCGCTCCACAAGCGCTTTAAGATGGCGATGCGCAGGATAATCTACAACACGCCGACCCTCCTGCCGAATCTCCGGGTAGTGCGGAACGACCTCGACAGGAAGCGGAGACGCGAGCCCGAGATCTGGTGGCACTTCCATCTCTCGGAGTCGCCCCTCGACGTCGAGTTCGATTACGACAATTATTTCATAACCATCCGGGGTGACTTCACCCGGGTCAACATCTTCTCGAAGCTTCTCGTCGCCTTCAAGATCCACAAGCGACTCAACAACTTCAACGATTCCGTCAGTCGGAAGGCACGTATTACCTACGCCCCGCACCCCGCACCCCGCCCCTCGCCCCCCTTCCACTGAACCCCCTGACAGACCTGACCACCCATCCCGCTCCACCCACCCTCGGCTACATTGGATCGGGTTTTTCCAAGCGCGCTCGCTGCGACACAATAGCAGCCAACTAGACCTCCATATCCTCCACTTCCGTCGGCTCAAGACTCTCACCTTGACTCAAATTAATGTAAATCCGCTTGGTAACAAGTTGCTGACGCCCCGGACCCTTCTCTAAGCCCAGCCATTCTCAACTCTTGTAATTACACTTCCAACTTCTCTTCTCCTCTCTTCTCCTCTCTTCTCCACTCTTTCCCTTCCCCGTCCAACTCCCACGAATCGCCTTATTCTTTTCCACCTCCACCAACTAATTCGCTTCTTTCGCCTATTTCTTTCTTTCTCCTTATGAACTTTTCATCTTACTGCTCGGATTAATAATTAATAATTGTACGGTTACCATTATTACGTTACGCGCAGGACTGAATCGCTCGCGAAATTATCATTCGGATTCGACGCTTCGACTTCCACTCACGACGCCCGCTAATCATTATATAAACGACGTACCGTTAGTTTTTGCTTTTGTTGTTGTTGTTGTTGTTGTTTTTTATTCTTCTTCTTTTTTTTTTTTTTTTTTTTTTTGCTTTCGAAAGAGAACCGTAAATTTTCCGAGCGGTACTTCGTTTGTAAGTTTAAAAGAAAGTCGTCGAAATGAGCATAAACAGGCCATTAATCAAAGCAGAAGATAAATGTTACGGGGAAAGGCCCCCCCTCCTCCTCTCCCCCCTTCCCCCTTCCTCACTCTCTCATCTTCGTTTTTACGTTCCTTTATTTCTTCCGGCTTCCTACCGATCGAATCGATTATTGAGCAAGAGGTAGCTCGAATTATAGCCTTGCCACAGGGTTGCTCTGGACGACGAGGCCTCGGTAGCCGATAAATCCTCGGTCCGGGTAAAAATCATTAGTCGGGCGCATCCGGCATCGAGCCGAGCCCGCGTCTCAAATAATAAATATAAAGGAAGATCCAAGTGAAATAAGAGCGTACCGAGCCCCTAAGCGTTTCGATATTTTCATAGGGGCGGATTTATTGGATCGGGGCCTCGGATCCTCGCGCCCCTGTTTGTCGCAGTCCAAAGAAGGACTTAATGCGATTTAAAGGCCTCCCCTATCCGCTAGTCCCCCTACTCCCTCCCTTTCCTCACCGAATCCCACGAGCGCCGACCTGCTCGATACCTCTACGCGTCAATAGCTTTCTTCTTCTTCTTCTTCTTCTTTTTTTTTTTTTTTTTTTTTTTTTTTTTTTTTTATTTGTAAGTCCGTGCTCTTGTTGAAGGTGAATCTGGATCTGGGAATCGCGGAGACGATCCTCTTGAGCTTCGGTATCCAGATGATGCACGACAAATCCGTGGCGACGTCCATGGTGGAGGCTCTCAACGGCATTAGGACCAAGGCGAGCGATCGCCTCGAAGGCGACGTGAGCTTAGAATTCGAGGAAATCCTTAAGGTGAGACACCGACGCGTAGATCGTGAGTTTCCGAGCGTTCGATGGCTCCCATACGTCATACGCGTTGTACGTACGTGCCACCACCACCACCCCCCCTCCCCTGTTCCGCTCGTCCCCTTCACCCCACGGATAACCAATCCAACGACCGGGCAGCGCTCGCCGAGCCGCTCACCTCCCCCTCCCCCGCCCCTCCCCGGTCCCACGTACGGACGCCTTTTCCCTTTTGCCCGGGCTTAATCTCATGCGGAAGCTCATAGACGCTGCCTGAAAATGCCCTTTGAATAATCTGCGCCGGGAAGGAGGACATTAATAAGAAGACGCGTAGGGGGACGCCGAGGCCGCCTCTGTTGCACAAAAGCGAGCCTCTTTGGCCCGAGCCCTGTTTAATCTTCTGCAATGGCGACTAGATAAAATACTAGTACAGTCCCCCTACTAAAATCGTACCTCCCCACTTAAGTGGAGCCGGTGATTTTTCACATTTTCTTACGGCTCAGCGGATTTTTATACGCAGCCCCGTCCACTCGTCCCTCCGACCCGACGCGGATTATCATTAATTTTCAAAACAAAAGTATTTATCACTCGGGCTAAGCGACTCGTCCGCACCAGCAATGCTTCTCCAAACCTGAAACTTCACTCGCCTCTCAATTAACTCTACGTACCGCTCGCCGTGCTCCTCTCCTCCCCGCCCCATCTACGCCTTCCCTTACTTATTGGAAATTCAAGTGTTTCCAAGTGCACCTACCTACCTTTGATCAATAAGGAACGAGTACAGTATCGCGTTATATCGATCGTTACGTAAGACTACGAACAACAAGGTTTATGATCGAAATTATTATATCGAAACTATTCAGGCTTTTTGATGTAAGGATATTAAGTCTAAAGCGAAAGGAAGGAAGTATTCTCTCCGATTCGGCAAATCGATTAATGCAATCCTCGGTTCTTGTATCGCCCTTATGCGGCTACCTATTGGCGCTTCGATAATTATCAAATAATATTTGCCAAGCAGCAGTAGCTCTCGTCTATTGTTGCTTAAATTTTACTAACAAGACTCTTAGCTTTTACGCGCTTAACACTCACTTGCGCGGGCATGAGAGCTCTGTGTGCATAGTTGCCGGAACTTGTCGATTCGGTCGCTTCAACTAAAACTTTACGTACCACACTCAGCCAGATACGTTGTTGAATATGTAATATCATATAAAGGCAAATTATATCGCGCTTGTAACTTAAATAATTAAGTACTTTGTAAATTCTTAATCCTCGTACGTCGCCAGGACTTTATTCATAATGGGAGTTCTGACTAATTGCGCGTAATTATAAAAAAAGAAAAAAGCAAAACAAAAAAACAAAAAAAAATCAAGCGCCTTTTTCTCTCCTCGGTCGCTATAACAGTGAAAAAGTTTTGTACGTAAAGGAAATTTAATATTTTAGCGCGTGAAAAACTTTCGAAAATTAGAAATAAAATAAAAGGAATATGATGTTTAGATCTTGAATTTCCCTCCTTTCGTCTCAGCCGTGCACTGCTTGAAACTTAAGTCTTAATGAAACTACTATTATTTTGAATTATTTTTAATTACTTCGAATGAATGTACGGTTTCGCTGATACGTATCTCTCCCGTCCCCCCTCTGCCGCTCCATTGAATCTCGCTGCAGAGCGTGATACAATATTATCTCGGAGGCAAGGAATTCCTTTACATTAAATAATATTTAATCAGAACAAAGTGCCTGTTACGCAATACTTTAATACATAAATGCAACGATCAACGTATATATATGTATATATATATATATACATACACACACACATGTATATATATCTATGTATATGTATATGTATCAGAAGCACGAGAGAGCGAAACGGAGAGAGAGAGAGAGAGAGAGCGATTGAAAAAGCGGTAGAAAGTGAAAGAGAAAAAGATAAAGCTCCAATGGGTTGTAAGTAAACAGCCAATGGGACACGGGCGGAAATTAACATTAGCTATCTATCCATTTTGAAGCTTGGTAATGCATGAGTAAATGTCTATTGCACTATTGTTGAATATTATCGGATCGTATTTCGAACGAGCGTTTTCTGAAAAGTTACAAAGAAAAAAGCGTCTATGGGAGTGGTAAAGAAAAACAAAAACAAAAAAAAAAACGCACACACATACTGTGAGTCTCGGTGGGGACGATGCGTTTAAAACAATATTAAATATCCAGTCGTTTGTCCGCGTAAGAATTTAAATTTCCAAGTGGCCAAGACTCCGTATTTCCCAGGCGATTGAAATTTAAGAAAATCTGAAATTACCACACGGCGAAGATTTACATTTTGAACTTTTTTAATTTCTGTAAAAATTGACTGCAATAAATTAGGCCGAGTTTGCTACAATTATTTATTAAAGTTTACAAAGGCTGTCTTTCCTCAAACGAATATTTTGCGGGTTTTCACGTAAATTATACTCGCCGATAAAGTACAGCAGCGTTGTTACCACGTGGAATTAAAACCGCTGTCACAAATTTTATTTTCACGGGCATCTTCTCGAGTAGTCCCCGCGTGTCCGTAACTCGTTCACTCATACTTAGTAAATTGAAAAACATTATTCCCATATTTTTTACCTCTATACGATACCATTAATTCCATCGGGACATTTATTTCTAATTTAATGCCAATTTTATTTTTCACAATTAATTATAATTAATTTAACTCTATACCTTCTTACCTCGTTATTCCCTTGCTTTCTTTTACGAAACCCATAACGTATTTTTCTTCTCTCTCTCTCGCTCTCTCTCTCTCTCTCTCTCTCCCCCTTTCCATAAATCCGTTTAAAGCAATGCGGCTGAGCGAACTATTAGTGAACAATGGGAAATTAAATTTATGAATACAGAGATACGAGTGATAAACTATCACTTTTATTTCTGAAACGGAAAAAAATCTGCACGTGACTGTAGAGATATTTTTAGCGTTATATATATATATATATATATATGAACAAACTTGTTTTTTTGGTTTTTTTTTGTTTACCCTCAAGTAGGTAAAGTCAAACAAACAGTACTTTTTCCTCTTATTCGATGCTTAAAACGTTACGAAAAAGTTATTATTCAAAACGAAAGCTTTGATTTCGATCTTTTAAGCGCGTAATTGCATTTGTTGAATAACTGCGTTACACAATTTAATATTTCCTAAATGCAAGAGTGAAATTAATGGATCCTTGACGTACAAATGTTAATGCGAATGAAAAAATTTTCAAGCTTTAATATTACAAATAGTCGTGCGGTTAGGTCGTGAAGTAATAAAAAAAAAAAAAAAAAAAAAAAAAAAAAAAAAAAAAATAATAAGAAAAAAAAGAAAAGAAAAATTTAATTAAGTATTTAAGTATGTAAAGTACAAATATTCTAATGAGCGATTTCGTTAAATATTCTCTATTTGAGTTTCCTAATTCTAATGGTCATAAATAATTCTCGGCGTTTTCACCCATCAATAATTACACACTCGCACGTAAGTACTCGCATTCGGTTTTCACAAGACTTTTCAATATTCAATAAATATTACGTGGAAGAATCCGACTATCCCATTAAACGGCCGTATCGACAATTTCTATTTACCACTTTCTCTCGATTCAAAAACTTTATAACGCAAACGCTGGATTTCGTTATTTAAAATATATCAGTTATTAAACGACCGGACAATAAAAGATCTTATCCTATCCCGATCCAAATGAAGTATCGCGGAGCAAACAAGAAGAAAGAGAGCTGCTGGCTTATTCGCTTAGACGGATGTTCTCGATACTTTGTATTACGAAGACGAGATCGTATTGGTAATAGGATGAGGATTTTATAAAAATACCGGCAACTAATGAAAAAGATGAAAGTTGTAATAAATTTAAAAGACGTTCGATGGCTTGTTCGGAGTTTAAGATTCTCGTAGCCGTGAATAGCGTTAGCCTAGCGCGCCAACACCTTCGTATATTCTCCTTCGGGGATATACGTAAAGAAATAACGTAAGACTTAATATAGAGTTCGCTCGGATAATCGAGCAAACGTTTTCACGTTCAATCGGAGCGAATAATTTATCGAACGGCTTAATAGAGGATAGAGGCGGACAAGGGTCTAGTAAACTCGCGGATTCCTTAGCGTCGGTTAGACCAAATGAATACACCGGCTCCGTAGATTTTTATCCCTTAGAATACGTAGGTTACATAGGACGCGAGTTGGCCACCTCGCGCTCCTCGTGCATTTCTCATGAAAACAAGAGAAAAGAAAGAATGAAAGAAAGAAAGAAAGAAAGAAAGAAAAAAGTAATCAGGATAGATAGGCAAAAAAAGCATATGCTAAAGCAAAAGTAATAAAAATAAAATGATAAAAAATGATAAAAGAGATGGGAGTCTAAGAGCAATACACGATTCTCGGTGCTGTTGTGACCCCACCCCCCGATGGCTAACCGACCTGAAGAAAGCGGCGGATCGCGTGGATGATCTCCTCTACTCGTACATCTGGCTGGTGAGCATGGCCGAGAAGTACGAGGTCGTGAAGAGCAAGGAGACCAGGGAGCCGGTCAACCAGGACGACGGCTACTCCCAGACGTCATCGGAGATTTGACAAAGGGGCTGTAAGCTCCGTTACGGGAAGGATAATTAGGGCCGATCGAGCGCGGCGATACGACTCCTCTCCCAGGTGGTGCTCGCGCGATAATTGAGTCGAATAATTAACGCTCCCTTTTCAATATCGTCCCTGATTCCCTTACGGGGCTGCTCTTCCGCACATTATATGGAAGTGCGGCTCCACGGCCTAACCGGGCGTTAACGCTAATAATAACAATATCATTTAGCTGACCGTCGGGGATGAATTCGTTAGCCACCCTCCACGGATGCCGGGGCCACGCCTTTTTTCTTTTTCTTTTTTTTTTCTTTCTTTTTTTTTCCCTCTCTCTTTCTTTTTTACAAACATATATACATATATACATATATATATATTTCAAGCGACAGATACATTCCCCACGGTTCGATGCACTTTAATTTGTGGAACGGCTGATATCTAGATTTGCATACTTCAACGTGGCCGCGATGCGGGAAAACATGTTTTGACCAAGTAAGATTAAAATTGAAATTACGGTCCGTTCGCGAAAGAAATACTGTATTCCAGTCGCAGGAATTGTAACCAGTTAACGATATATCATACTTACGCTCGCCGCTTGATAATATTCGATTAAGGGGGAAAAGAAGGAGGAATAAACGACCAGATAATAACTTGCTTCGTCCCCCCCCCGCCCCCACCCCCCTCTCGCCGTCTATTTATTTGCCGATAAGCAGCGTATCGTTCGTAAAACTTCAGCGGAACTGAAGAAAAATATTCAGCTTATTGTTAGATAATCGATTTCGCGTTATAACGTGAAGCGTAGCGGGCGCCTCGGTATATCTCGACGGGGAACTTTAAATTGATAATAGATGGAATCTGGGTCAATATTTGTCCGCTTTAACAACTAATTTAATTATAAAGTCAGCCTAACCAATGGGCTATGGTAATTAAATATATGTAACTATTTAGATCGATACATTGCCCTTCAATCGCTCCATCCTACACAGGGACGTTAAAATATTCTGCTCAATTACGGGACTCGATTAATTAATATCCATTGTATAATATTAGTATTTTGTAAGAATCTGCGAGATTGAAAAAAGAAAAATCTTGCAGTATGGTACTTATTTATTGTAACGTTAAAAAAAAAAAAAAAAAAAAAAAAAAAAATTAAAAAAAAAACCAATTAATTTCTGACTAATAAATTTGTATTATTAATGCGTCCATTTCTTTTCTCACCCCAACTTATAAAATTTATTTAACTATTTAAAATGCCTGCCCAGATGATTAAGTGTTCACAGGAATCGTCTGGCATTCTTCAAACAGTAACAACAGTTCAACGCTCTGCAATCATTCAGTACTAAGAATACAGGGAATGTTGATACGTGGAATACTATGAATAGTTTCGAATAGCTGAGCAACGTGGAAGAATTATATGGAATAATTATGGCGCATCAGAGAGCATAATGCACTACCGCGTATAAATAAACCTTTGTCGAAATTTTATTCGGATGATTTTCTGTTTTTTTTTTTTTTTTTTTTTTTTTTTTTTTTTTTGCTCTCTCTCTCTCTCTCTCTCTCCCTCTCTCTCTTTCTCTTTACGGTTGCCTGCTGCCGTTTTATTACAAAAACAAAGCAAAACAAAACAAAATAAAACAAAACAAGAGAAAACAGAACGAAAAGTACGTAAAAGAATTTACGAATTTACGAATAATGAATATTATTAATAATCACCTATTAATGCCGAAATTAAGTATTAAGTAAGGGAGAGAGGCGAGATTATTTGCAGGCTCCTTTTAATTATTATTGGTTAATATTCAGGGACGATAACCCAGGGCCATATGCGGAGGGTAGTAATAATAAGGTCGATCGGCAGGGTAAGGAATTTGCTTGTGATCGAACCCCCCGCGGCCCCTCAGCGGCCCCTCAGCGGCCCCTCAGCGGCCCCTCAGCGGCCTATTAGAGAAGTTGATAAATTCGGAGACATCGGGGGGCGCGGAGCTCGATTGACGACCGTTGGGCTCGATGCCGCAATTGGAATTATACAACTTGATAGGGAGTAAGTAGAGTCTTTGGCAATGTTGGTTTCCTCGGCGAAGCTCCGCCCGCGACGGAACGGAACGGAACGGAAGTCAGGATATATAAGCCTCGAGGGCGCTCGAGGAGCGGCACTGGCAAAAGAAAAAAATAAATCGAGCCGAGCCAAAAGGAGGAGAGCATCAAAAGCTCGGCAGTCCGAGAGGCGGTCGATCAAAAATAAAGAGGGAAGGGGTGCGTGCGCGTGTGGTGGTAATGGCGGCGGTGGTG
Organism: Ceratosolen fusciceps; assembly: GCA_018883505.1. NCBI lineage: Eukaryota > Metazoa > Arthropoda > Insecta > Hymenoptera > Agaonidae > Ceratosolen > Ceratosolen fusciceps. The sequence continues at coordinate 4,405,153 of RCIC01000008.1, forward strand.
GCCGGGAGGGGGAGGACGGAGGTGGCAGGCGGGAGCCAGAAATATATTATGATAAGCGAAGCGTGGCTCCGAGCCGCGAATGGCGCAAGACGAAACAGTTTAGTAAGTCCGGAGAAATAATGCCCCCAAGATGGAATGTTGGCTCCGGCTTTATTTATACGCGCCATCTTTACTTTCCCTACGCAAGCTGCAAGCTCTACTATTTGCAACCGGCTATTTAAGCAGCCGTCGAGCTTTTAAGTAAGGGAATTGATACTCGTCCGACTTATTTTCAAAAGTCCTCATCCGCTAAGCAGATACGCCCTTTCCTCCTACTCATCCTCCCCCCTCCCCCCATCCCCAACCTCCAATCACCGTCAACGCTCCATGCGCTCCCTATGACATTGTGCGTGCCTTTATACATACATACATATATATATGTATATATGTAGGCCCTCTCGAGTGAGTTAAGTTGAATTGTACGGCCTGAAATGAGCGGATGACTACTATAGGAAGAAAACCATCGAACACGTCACACTATTCCCTCCAATTTTCCTCTCCTTCAAAATGTCATTTAATAATTAAAATAAATTACCCACATCCAATGTTGGATTTACTCGTTTTACGAAACCGTATCATTACCATCTCCCGATCGTAACGTTTCGTTGGACCATTTAAGCTGAAGCGAAGGCCCGTTTCCCATCCAATTCTCTTCTTCTAGCTGTCGAGATAGATCTGGAAAGATCTGCCAGCTTCTGACACGTATCCCGGTTGTCCGTGTTGCGTTCTGCCAGGAGAGGAAGAGCAGTTGGCGGTATAAAGCATCCGACAAAGATGAGTGCGTGTGCTGTAGATTCGTAAGCGGCTTGGATAAAACATGCACCTAACAAGCCTGCAAATGGGCCTTATTATTTTAATACGAAAAGCCAGATTTGGCGGAAGGACTGCTGCTCAATAATGGGAGGATATAATTTTTAAGCTGGAAACTTCGAAATGCCACGGCTTCTGGGGAATAGGTAAAATTACCTTTTAGTGGTTTAACGGCGTTCGCTGGCTAGGGGCAATAATAAATTTCCAGCCTTCCAAGGGCCGAGCATTTATTTTATCAGTTTATCAAGTCGACGTTCGAGGAGGCGAGGATGACGAATTACGAGGTACGAATATTTCTTCGTTCGTCAAATAAAAGTACATAAAGGTATTTAGGCGCGGACGCCCGTAGCTGCGAGTCCAAGTAACGCCAACTTTATCCTGTAATTATCCCGTAATTATCGTGATTATTTTATTCGGGCAGAGCGGAGGGGGGTCCCGCGCGGGCATAAAACTCGTGAGTCACACGAACGTGAATATTGGGAATGGGTATTCCTAAGGCGATCGAGCCCGGCCTCTGTTAAATAAATTCCTCGAGCCCTGGCTGGACGGCGATAGAGGCGAGCGAGCGAGCGAGCGAGCGCTTATAAATCCGTAAAGCGATAATGCGCGGCTGGACGGGACCGTTGAAAAGTCCATTCGAGCGACATTAGTCAAAGACCTTGGGGTGCCCGTACGCACTCTACCCGTGTACTGTGTCGAGGGACGGGGGCCCGAGTGTGCATTCGCATGAAAGAACGAATGGCTCCGCGGGCCCCGACCGCTTTAATCCCCGAAACGTGATTCCGGGGCGCATCCGTGCGCGGGCCTCCAATTAATAGCAGTCCCGAGCGACTCCGAGGAATAGTAGCTGCTGCTGCTGCTGCCGCCGCCGCCGCCGCCGCCGCCGCCGTCGCCACCACCACCACCACCCCCACCGCCACCACTACCGCCACCGCCACCGCCACCGCCACCGCCACTACCGCCGCCGATGACGCCGCTGCCGTGCGTCGGCTCGAGAAAAAAAAGAGAAGGCGCCGCTACGGCTAAGCTCGGGATCGCTTACCGGGGCACGTAACGACGGAACGCAGTTCCGTCTTAAAGCCTCTCAGCCGAGACAATCGGACTTCTCCTCTTTTTCCCGGTCCATCCGTGACGCGGCTCACTTACCGACGGATCAGGCCCGCGATTCAGCGGCCGAGGAGCCGCGATATCCGGCCCCGTCGTGACCGCCTGCCCCCTACGGGCTCCCGACGACCTCAGCAGCACCGAGAGTCGCGAGTCGGCGAACCGTTCGTACTCACCGGAGAAACGGGTTGAGGATTTGTGGGGGAGTGGGCGGGGTGGAGGAGGGTGAGGGGTGGGGGGATAGAGGCTTCTTTCATTCGACTCCTCGATGCCTCGATGCTCAAATAAAACTCCTAATCCTGATCATCCTAATCCCGAGGTAAATCCCGAGGAATACCTCTCCGGAGCTCCGTGACTGCGGAGAACTGCGTGGATTCGTGAAGGTTCGCTTGCGCTTATAATAGCGGACCGAGATGGCTGATAAAAATCAAGACCAGGGAGTATATCGTCATATTTTTATAAGGACGGCCGAGGGCAATTATTATAAAACTTACCGCTCTCCACTACCGCGGGGGCGCGGTTTATTATTTATTTATTTATTTATTCGTTTATTTATTTATTTATTTATTCGTTTATTTATTCGTTTATTTATTTATTTAATAATAAAGCCGAGAAATCCGGATAGATATATCAACAATTTATACGTATTCGATTAGTCTTGTCGAGTGTATTACGGCTACGATAACTCAAGCCTCCACATTGCCTCCTACGCATTTCATAATGATCGTAGCCTCATAAATCAGTTATTGTCAAAAACAAAAGAGGACAATAATCGTCCCTTGCACTCGTTCGTGTCAATGCCTTCATTTTTCTCTCGTCCTCCAGTCATTTTTCGTAGGCCTAGATAAGCTGTGTTGTCTTTTAATCCTTTTAATTAGAATTTTATGCATCTCCAGTCTCGTTCTTCTTTTCCTTCTTTTCCTTCTTCTTCTTCTTCATCTTCCGAATCATCGGTATGATTGGTTTAAGTATTTTTGCTTCGCGAAGATTAAAGCTCTCTGTCTCTGTCTCTGTCTCTGTCTCTGTCTATTTCGTCTATGGAGTCGGTAACTCGAGTTAACGTTGAGAGGCCTGAGCTTCTCAAATGCAAGGCTTAACGCGGCTTCATAAAATATTCATCAATTACCGTTGCTTAAGGTAGGTGGTTGTACGAGCCGTAGGTTAATTCGAGTATCCGAATTTCGGGGCACGAGTTTGCATCGTGTTCTGAAAGGTCCGAATGAAATTTCGAGGCACGTCAGCCCCAGACGATAAAACCGTCTGCCATTATTGATGTTTTGACGCTGCTCTGTGTCCGAAACTTTGACTCGATTAACGTTGTTCGTGCGCGGCAAGAAAGATCCGCATAGTAAAAATGTCTCTCTTTCGGGCTTGGTATCGAGTCGCTGCCCGCCTCTACCGCCTCTACCGCCTCTACCGCCTCTACCGCCTCTACCGCCTCTACCGCCGCTACCGCCGCCCGATTCGATATGCCGTACAGGGGTCGACCTGGCTGAAAATACATCCAGCCAAGGCTGGCTATTTATTGGCCAGCAGATTCATAAGTGGAGCAATCGTTAGGAAGATCCGCTCCGCCTCGTGAGTACCGAATCGATAGGTCTAGTAGCAGTACAGGCCAGCGTGCTTGTTATATATAACAAGCCTGTCGACGCTCTCGATCTTTTTAAAGTCGATCGCTCCTGCGGTAATATACCGGCGATAGAGCTAATAATCCGTCCTGCTCGAGGTTATTGCAGTGACCGGTAATGGCGGCCACGTGCTGGGACTCGCTGAATCTGAGCCCGGTCGAAGCAGAGAGAGAGAGAGAGAGAGAGAGAGAGAGAGTGGGAGGGAGAAGAGTTGTAGTTCCTCTCGGAACTCGGCGGCGTGCGCCCGTCTAGTCTTATCAGCTCCGGAGATCGACGTTTTTCCAGGCCCACACAAGGTAGCCTTGTCACTTCGTGTTCCGTTCGTGAGCGGTGTGCATAAAGAGGATAAAGAGGAGGGATTGGGAGCCGCTACGGGGGCTACGGGGACTACGTTAAAAAAAAAAAAAAAAACGAATAAGGAGCGTATAAGAGCACGACTCGCGCTCGGAGGCAATAAGAGAAAAGGGAATCCGGAGCGGTTCAGTCGCGTGTACGCGCGACACAAAAATCTACGCGGCCCTCCACCACGACGTTAGGGTCTCGGTTCGTTATATTCGGAGACGGAACGTGTTGGAATTCCCGCGTAATTTACAACTCGCTTTTTCGGACGATCGCTCTTCGGATGTGTATTCGAACTTTAATGTCTTCTCGGCCAAGTATTTTCATTGAGTCCCGGCGACCTTACACGTTCTCTCTCTACCTCTACCTCTCTCTACCTCTACCTCTACCTCTACCTCTACCTCAAACTCTTTCTACCTCAACCTCTTTCTACCTCTACCTCTTTCTCTCTCTCTCTCTCTCTCTCTCTCTCTCTCTCTCTCTCTCTCTCTCTCTCTCTACCTCTATACCTCTAACTCGCTTTTCCGCCGCGCTAGCGCTGCTTTTTCAATTAAAACGTGCCGGGGATAAATGTCGAGTGGCGGTACATCCCCCCCCGCTCCTCCTCCTCCTCCTCCTCCTCCTCCTCCTTTAACCCACCGCGACTCCACCTCGTCCGATGCATTCTCAAAACACCTGATATACCAACGCGCTCACGATTTTCATTCCAAACTAGAGAAGAACGGAACATAAGTTTGAGCGTCTGTCTATCCGTTCTGCGGGGCGGGGGAGGGCTGCTCGCTAGAAATTTAGGCTGAATAAATGAGCGCCACTATATTCGTTCATTCACTCGAATGCCAGGTCGAATAAGTAGATGCTCTTTGTAAAGATTTAACGCGTTGACGTGACCCGATTATCAACACCAAATACAGCAAAAAAAGAAAATTTTCTTCTCACTCTTATTATTATAAAGTTCACGAGCTCGTTTAAATTGATTGTCATTCGTTGTCTATTTATACTTTATTAATGGTGGCGTATCTTTTCCTTAAATCGATAGTCTTTCCTCTTTATCCAAAATCACAGAAGAATTTGAAATTTCGTGATAAAAAAATAAAGTAAAATAAAATAAAATAAAATACTAATAAAAAAATGGGTTAATATCGATGTCCATGCAGCGCCTCAACTTTACAAGAAACTTATTTGTTTTTATCTCGGATGCCCGGCATAAAATTTCTGGATAATCTCAATTGCTAACAAATACATATGCGCCAGGATAACAAGATTTAAAGCTTGTATAATTTTTATACAGATAACCGAAAATTTAAATAAAAGTTCGACCTTGATGGCAAGTTGTTAGATATTGTTTGGGGTAAGGTAAAATCAAAAATAAAAGCAATAACGGGAAATAATCAGTGGCTTGAAATTAAAGGGGTTGATTGGTGATCTAGCTCGATCCCGCGAAATCAAGTACGTGCTCTTTATTTGCTTTGCGAATAGGAGAATATAATTAGCAGCTCGTTATCCAAAAGCTTCCAATTATCCTCGTATAGGAAAGTAAATTATAAATGGAAGTAAATATGTAGAGTTAATATGTAGGCGCATGTATAACGATGTCGGCCGAAAATGTCAACGGCTGTTTCGGTTTACGAACTCTCGATTGACTCGACAATCTTGTTCAGTCAATTCTACGCATGTATTTAAATTGAAATTACCTCTGCGCTCGTCTAAGACGTTCATTACCTTCGTAAAAAAGTTCAATGGCTAACGAGAGCATTAATGCAAAAGGAGAACGTTCAAGTGGCTAACTTCGGGAGCGAGTAATTCTTTCCCAATAATAAAATCCGTTGACTCGCTTCATGAGAATATCTATCCCCTTCCGCTCTCGCCCCTCCTTCCTTTTCTTTCTTTACAGTTCTTTTTTTCTTTTTTTTTTTTTTTTTTTTTTCTTTCTTTTTTCTACAATAAGAGAAGCTTCGGGCTCCATCTTCTTATTAAATAAAAAGAATGTTTGCTCGTTCGAGTTCGATCGCTTGAAATCGGATTTTTGAATGGCACTCAAGTGTAAAGGCCAAAAGGACGAGAGGGGGACGAGGATGAGGGGAAGTAGAATGAGAATAAAATAAAATAAAAAAAAAAAAAAGGCGAATGAGAGAGAGAGAGAGAGAGAGAGAGAGAGCGCGTGAGTAGCGAATGAGGTTAATTTTCGTCCTTGTCGGGACTAATTATTTTGACTTTCTGTGAAGATAGTGAAATCGCAATGCCGTAGCTACTTCCTGGTTGAGAATTCAGAACGTTAGTCGAACGTAGTGAAAGACAATTTCCACTCTCGAGTAAGGGTAAAGAATCTCGCCCAAGTCCGGGCGAGAATAAATGGAGATTGAGAGAAAAGGACGGGGAACGTCTGTCGAGCGCAGCATCCGAGCTATCGTCCTGCTTGTTTCCTTCTCTTTATTATCGCGTACGCGTCTCTCGTCTAAGCGAAGGCGAGGGTTCCCCGCCCTCCTAAGTCCCTTGCATTTCCAATCACGTTTCAGCCATTCGGATACTTAGCGCAACTGATTTACATGAGCAGTGTTTTAGGCGGCATTGTACACACATACCGGATTCCTGATGGAGCCCGAGCCTGAGCCACTGGTCTGCAAGTCCTCCATAAGCGCAAGCATGCACAAGCGGCTGCACGAGGGGCTAAAAGATAGAAAGGGAGTGAGTAAATGAGAGAGAGGGGGGGAGAGAGAATAAATCGGACTGCGAGCGAGAGGTCGTGACGGGAGGGGGAGGGGGGAGAGAGAAGAAAGGGGGGGATAAACGAAAGGGGGGGGGGGGGTGGAACCTCGAAGAAAGAGAGGAAAAGGATCGTGAATGAACGGGGGCTGGGGGAGGAGGAGATGCGGAGATAGCGAGAAAGACGGGGAGATGAGGATAGGAAGGTGCTCGACGTGAAAAAAAGACGAGTGTCGAGAGAAGGACGATGGAGCGAGAGAGAGTGAGAGAGAGAGAGAGAGAGAGAGAGAGGGAGGTAGGAGAATAGGGTGCTTAAAGGAAAGAGGGCAACAAGTAGCGGGTAAGTATAAGAGAAAAGTTGTATGCCCATGTAATGCGCATTTCGCGAGATATAATTGTCGTGTCGAATGATAGGCAGGCCGGTACGGATGCAGGAGGGCGTGGAGGCTGGCAAGGGCATAATGAAGAGAAAGGGACGGGACGTGTACTCGGGTGCGATAAGCGCAATGTACGCTACAAAGTACGGCTAGCGATAGCGGATGAAGACTAAAAGGCAGTAGTGGGAGTCGGCCACGGACACGGGGGAACGAAACGAAGAAAAAACAGCGGCACGTAAAATCAAAGTCATACGGAATGATTGTATATATTAAAAGATATGCGCCGTCGGGTCGGATAGGCAGTGAGACAGCGAGGGGAGGGGGGGGGGAGCGTGGCACGGGTTGTGGGGGGGGGGCGAGGGAGAGGGAGAGGGAGAGGGAGAGCGTTCGGGTGTACACGGATGACGTAGCGTTACTCTCGACATGCCAGGCGTCGACGACAACGAGGTGCAGAGGCACACACGGAGAAACGAACGAATCGAGCGACCGGGTTGGCGACGGTTGGCGAGCAGCGGCCGGAGGTAGGGGACGGGTGCGGGGATCGACTGGGGACCGGGGCGGGGACGGCGGCGGTGAGGGCGACCGTAGGCGCGGGGAGTGGGACAGCCGTAGGCGAAGAGGGGACTCGGGCTCGCTCGGGGCGCGGTGGTCGTCGGCGGGCTGCGGTGCGCCGAGGGCGACGGAGGACGTCGCGGTTGGGGTTGGCGGGGGAGGGGGCGTAGGAAGGAGGCGCGGTGAACAGCGAGCAAGTGTACAAGGGACGACCGAGTCGCGGCAGTGTACATCCCAAGGAAAAGGGACAGGCTTACGTAGCGCGAGGTGCAGCAAAAAGAGAGCTCGCTCGAACGTATCCAGCTTCGCGTCTCTCTCGCTCCCCTTGGAAGTCGGGCTGCGAGCGGGGGCCGGCCGCCCATTGGTCCAACGGCGCGGTCGTAGCGCGCGAGTCGGTCCGGGAAGCCGCCGGCGCGTAGAGGAGGACGAGTAGACGAGACCAGTTGAGCGCGAGACATCGGCTCGGGAAGATCGCGCCCCATACCGGTCGTCCAACTGGTCGCAGCCTCTTTCTCCAGATGGAACGTACCTCTATCTTTAAATAAAATAATAAATAAAAATAAGAAGAAGGAGGACAAGAGAGAGACACATCGAGTTGTCCGCCCCCGCCGCAGGTGTGCCGTGGTGGTGTCCTATGTATTAATAATAATAATAATAATAATAAAAAATATAAAAAAAAGAGAGAGAGAGAGAAAAGATTAAAAAAAAAAAAAAAAAAAAAATTAAAAAAGAGAGAGAGAAAACAAACGAAAAGAAAAAGAAAGTGCCAGTTGGAGTCGAGCGGTGGGCTCTCGAAGCCTCGAAGGACGATGGTGCCGATGGTGCGGATGGTGCCGATGGCTTGCCATGCGCGCCCTTGAAGATCGCGTTCGATCGGTAAGTCCAGCGCTCCAGTGTCCGTCGTGCACAGACGGCATTTGTATTTGATGCTTTCCCCTTACCTCCCATTATAGGAGCTCCTTAACCGTTAATCGGCCCGGAGCCATGAATAATTCAACGGCCGTTAGCGCGTCCGGCCGTTTAAATGCTCGGATCGCCGAACGGACGAGCGGGGCCGGGAACAGGTGTAGGATCCGAGTATCCGCCGGCCTCCCGGGGATTTCGGGAGGTCGTCGGGACTCTTTAATACGGAGGCGCGGCTCGTAAATTGCGCTCGTCCTCCTCGAGGAATTCTCGTCCCTACCCGAATGCCCACCGTATGCCGGGAAATGCCGTGCCCTCGCGGTGTCAGTCAGTTCCCCGGACTCAGCGGGTCCTCGACAATTATAATCTCCTTTAAATTGCCGGCGTCTCCGCGCCAGGCTCTTATCGTCCTCTCGCTTGGATCAATCAATGAAGGATCGCGATAGAGTAGTCGGGTGCCGCCATAAAGAAGATGTAGTGAGAATGCCCGGCCTCGGGCGCACCCGAATTTATCCACTTAAACGAGGTAGGCGGAACTCGCACGGAGAAGCCCGCACGGCGATAGAAAGGCTGCGCGGTGGGGTTATTGGGGTGATAGAAGGGAGGAATGAGGCAAAAGGCTGAAAAGAAAGTGTTGTTGGGGTGCGTGGCGATGGCCAGTAGCAGTTGTACGTATTACGGCTGCTAGAGCCAATATAGGCGTGTATGTATACTTTAGTGTCCCATGGGAAGGAATTCAGAACGCAATTCACAACTTGTCCGAGTTAGCGATAGAGAAAGAGAGAGAGAGAGAGAGAGAGAGAGAGAGAGAAAGATAAACGTAATTGAGGTGTTGGATGCCTGTACATTGCCGAACGTGTAATGTAGGATTTGCTTGCTCTCTAGCACCGTGTTCGCTCGTCTCTCGCGCGCGCACTCTCTCTCTCTCTCTCTCTCTCTCTCTCTCTCTCTCTCTCTCTTGGGCAATCTCTTATAGGGGCCTTGGATGCCCGCTCGTAGTTGGATATTTAATGCACACATGTGGCATGGCGAGGAGAGAGAGAGAGAGAGAGAGAGAGAGAGAGAGAGAGAGAGAGAGCAAAGAGATCGAATTCTCCAATGGTGCGGAGCGTGTATACAGCAGCAGGTTGATAATGTATTCGTCCGCCTGGGCTCGAATACGTAGCCGATGCGACGGAGGATTAGGGTGTTTTGTACGGCTATGCCTATATCTATATAGAGGCGCACATCGATAAGTAATTATTTCGACAGCTCGAGGAGTAGCAGGTTATTATTCTACATCGGTATTGAGCCCCGGGGCCGGCCTCCAGGGGCTGATTTTATCGAGCGCTTGATGGATGGCGGGTTTTATCTATCCGATGTCCAAAGGCTTTCTTAACCAGTGTAGCCTCATCGTTTTCTTTTTTATTCGATTTTTTTTTTTTCTTTTTTCTTTCTTGTTTTGTTTTTAATAGGAGACAAGCGCCCGTACATGCCCTTATAACCGCACCAGGAGCCGTTTTAATGGCGGACCGCTACCTCCCGCCGGTATTAATGACCGAAGGGCGGATTCTGCGGATTCCCCGGATTCTGCGGATCTACGAAACTATTACCGACTAATTACCGGGGTTCCCCCGGCATTAGACCTTTATTGCGCAATACGAGCTCGCGACCCTTACTGCGCTCGGGCGCATCTCCGGCTCTTGCGGAAACAATCAGCTCGTCCCTTATCTCGGCTGGAACCTCGCCGATTGACAAATTGGAGCCAGACTCGCGATTACGCGCCGACGGACGCGCGGATAATCGCGGCAAGCGCACCCGGGCGCGATGATTCCTTTGAAGCCCCGGCGGAAGACCGATCCTTCCTTTCCGGGGCCGGGCGGGGATCTGATGGGGTGGGGTGGGGTGGGGGAGGGGGTCGGACTGTATGTGAGCGAATCAAAGGCGAGTCCGGGAGGGTGAGCCGAGCTTTTTGACCTCCATGAAAAGAGAGACGTCTCCCTCTCTCTCTCTCTCTCTCTCTCTCTCTCCCATCTCTCTTTATCTCTCCATCCTAAGTGGAGATCGATTTCACTTTTTTTCTCCTTCGCCACCCCCGTCATCTTCAATCAGTTTCAAGTGCGCGTTTCACTTTGTAATCGTGATTTTACTATATTTCCCGGGCACATAGGTGACATCGGGCTGCCGACAACGCCCTTTAAATGCGCTCAACAAAGAATTATCTCGTAAAATCTGTATTAATTCTGTATTAATGTGCCGGCCTCTCCTCCCCCTCCTCACCCAACCCCAATAACCCCAATAACGAATCTCACCAGCAGCGGTATCAGAGCCATTGTAATACAATTCGGCCGTGACGCTTTAGTTGCTGAATTTTAATGGCTTTACAGCCATAGCCGGCAAATTTATTATTTGTAATTGGAGAGCCTTCTTATGCTCGAAAAATAATGCCCCTCCGAAGGCATTTTTCTCAACTAATGTTACATACAGAAATCGAACGAGCCATAATTTCACTCGATTTCAGATGAAAATAAATTATACTCCCCATCCCACCCCCCCACCCCCGCATTGCCCCCACCTCGCCCCACCGCCACCTCGCCATCCCGATTGTTATGTACATTTTAATATTTTATATTCCACGTAATAGGATATCGATATAATCCGGAGCGGGACTCCGATACGCACTCATGTCGATTCGGAAAAACCTATGTGAATACAAAAAAAAAATAAAAAAAAAATAAAATATTAACACTACTAGCTCGTCTAAGGACGGGAGGGTATTCTAAAACGCATGATTTTACAGTAAAAGTAATTTTTACTCTTTCTCATTATATAACGCTACGAATACGCACTTCCAACTTGCTTCAATAATAATTTATTGAATCACCGCATGCTTTATTTATCCAAACGGCCGTACCGCTTTAATTAAAATAGCTATTAAATAAATTATATAGGTATACGTGCGTGCGCGCGCGCGTATGTCCGTCTGCAGGAGATTAGATCGTCAAGATCAGTAGTTTTTTTTATCCTTTTCATCCTCCCCAAAGACATTTTGTAAACTTATTGGCTTAAAAAGCGATTCAGTGAAAGCTAATTAAAATATTATTCTTATAATATTGTCATTAAAAATATCACATAAATCTAATGTTTTTAATAAGCCGTGCAGTTAATTGCCAGGGGACAAGCCATTGGACAGTCGGGCTCCTTGAAACATAAAATAATAAAACGTAAATCCAGCTTTATTAATTATTGCTATTAATTCAATCGAGCGCTCAATAATAGTAAAGCGAGCTTTTTCGCGATTAAAAAAAAAAAAAAAAAAAAAAATGAAAATACCAGTCGGACCCGGGGAGATTAGTAATATGTCCTTAGCGTCATAAGCCAAAATCTTTTTAATGCCCGGCACTGAGTATACCTGATACCGGGAATGCTGGAAATAAGAAGTAAGCTTTAATAAAAACATAAATGTCCTTTCCGCAAGAGCTGTATTATCTCCCGCGCTCACGAGCGAATCGCTAGTTTGGCATACTCGAGGCGAGCGACATAACGTATCCTTATATAGGATAAAAAAAAAATTTTTATTACATTAATATATAAATATTAATCAACGACGTGTTCAGTAATTTAAATGTTAATTACCAAGTATTTGTTTATTGGATAGGACACGCGCGAGAGCTTTGTACAAATTAACTTTCTCCGTTACACGGCTCTTTATTACTTACTTTTCTGTTAATTGCGTCCTACACTTTCAGGACGCTAAGACGATAATTAAAAATGACAGTTAATTGGCTCTAAATGGTGTTGGTTTTAGCTGAATGCAAAGAAGCTCTTTCCGCAATGCGGGCACGAATAAAGGTAGGGGGACTGAAAACATTGCAACGCGAGAGAGAGAGAGAGAGAGAGAGAGAGAGAGAGGGATGGGATGGGATGCGGGGGCGGGGAGAGGGCGGGGGAGGTTATAGCCTCAAGAGTAGAGAAAAAGAACGAAAGAGTTCCTTATCCTTATTCCGAGGAGTGAGTAAAGTTAAAACGTCGGCCTTGTGGCGGCTGATTATGTTTAAGCTTGTTGCAAAGTCAGGTCCACATTGATAAAACTGGGTCCATCTCGTTAGAGATAGACTGGGCGCATCTCGAGTTAGCGAGGATGGAACAAAGAAGGCGTAGCAGCTCGAAATCTCACTATTTACGGAATAGAATGAGCTCGACTAGACTCGAGGCTACGTACACATCACGTACTCTCAACGTCAACAGACTAAAATCTAATTGAAAAATCAGAATTTCTGTCTTTACAATCATGTCATCGCGTCGAAGCGCTCCCGTCTATCTCCCTCTTTCTCTCTCACTCCCTCTCTCTCTCTCTCTCCCCCTGACTCTTCAATCTATTTTCTTTGGAAAAACGTTGGGAAAAGAAGGAACGGAAAGAGCGGGTAATTTTCATTGGCTGTAATAAGAGGCTGGCCATTAGCAATGTTGATTAAAGCCCGAAAAAGGCAGCATTCAGTAGCCTTGCAGCATCCATTTCGTATAGAACAGATCATTAAACGCGTGTTATAAGTATACTTTGCGGAATTTTATAAGCCCGATTCTCACAGATACGTTTTCGGCGATAACTCGGTGATGCCTTTCGCGAACTAATTATTATTATTATTATATCACTCATTTCACTCGGGAATGCGATTGTTAGAAAATATTGATTTATTGTTTATTATGGGGTAACATTAGTAGACGGTACTTACGGAGACTACCGTGTTCCTTTATATTTTTAATTAAGAACTGATAAGACAGGCTCGATTGGAATTCCTGCGAGAGGCAGATTAAAAATATTGAAAAAATACCCATTCTCGTTGTACATCGAAAATTTCGGGCTGATTAGACCGAACCGGCGGTAGCCAATCGCTCCGTCCATCCGCGCATTTACATTTATTTATTTATTTATTTATTTATTTATTTATTTATTAATCTACCCGTTGTTGTTGTTGTTGTTGTTATTGTTGTTTACCGTTGGTAGAATCGATAATCCGGGGGCTGAAGGATGAAGTATGCGTGGAATAAGTAGATAGTAGACAGTGGCGCGGATATTACTTGCAATTTCTTTGATTTTGGCAAATTCAACGCCTCGTCCCTCGTAAGGAGGATGTTACGTGAGGTTTTGACTGTTTCGCAGGCATAGGAAGTAGGAGTTGATCCGGGAAGGTATTCAACAAAGATTTGGTTTGGCTTTGGTACGTATGCGTTTCACGGGGTAGAGCGCAGATTCAAATCTTGACGAAGGAAGAGGAAGAGGAAGAGGAGGAGGAGGAGGAGGAGGAGGAGGAGGACGAGGGCGGGTACGTAATGAGAAGTAGAGGTGAAAGAACGGAAGCAGCGAGTCTATCGATTTTTCCGGACGTGCGAATGCTTCCGATGTGGGAAGACGTATCTGGAAGGAGAGGAAAACGAAATGGAATACTAAGTTACGAATGCCGATGGCCGCGGATGAAATGGGGTGTGAGTGAGGAGAACGGGGACGAAATTCGATTTACAGGCAGCGTGCGAATTGTTGCATCGGAAAATTCAGGTTGACGTTTATCGCCCCGATATGCTATGGCCCCGTTTACACCCAATAAGAGCTCCGCGGCGCTCGTACTTTGTAGGGCGCGCGTGGCTCCCTCCTTGCCCTGCCCTGTCAAATCCGTGAGGCTTTGTTTTTGCGCGAGCCTTCCGGGGGAGGGTAGGGGGCTCTTTATTAAAAAATAAAGAGATATCGCTCGCTCTGGGGATTATCTGGGGTATAAGTGCGAGAGCCCGCGACGAGCCGCTTCTCCTTCGTAAAATTATTTTCGAGTACTCTCTCGCTGCGCCCGGGGATTTTTAATCTGAAACTACCCTCCTACCCCTCCCCTACTCCGCCTACTCCCCCTACTCCCCCTACTCCCCCTGCCCACAATCTACCCCTTCCCGAATGTAAGCCCTCTTATCGAGCCGACACGGGAGTGGTGGCGAACGAAGGCTGCTTTATCGGTTTCGATGTACGATTTTCAATAGAACGTAATTGCGTAAAGTAACGGACACCCGTTCGTTATTCAACTCCTAATTCCATTGGGAGGTCATTCGAATGGTCGGGAATGGTCGGGAATGGTCGGGAATGGTCGGCAATGGTCGGGGATTAGCCGTACGCGGACTCGGCCCCAGCCACTTTTTCCCTAATACGTCTTTTTAATCTCCCTATCTATCGTCATTATGCTGATAATTATACATTTGATCCTTTCCTATACTTTTTCATCCACGCGGGCTATAATCATTTTTCAAGATCTACAATTACCTCCAATCAGTTACTTCTCATCGCTTAAGGCTTAATGCTCTTTTTGCACGTAGTTGTGAAGAAGAATTCAAGGTATAATGAGGGCCGACTGTGTATGCGGGGGGGAGTTGCAAGGGACCCCGTTATATTAATATAAAAATAACGGCGGCTTTACGAGAAGGCCGAGATCGGTAAAGATTTATTATATGCTTCTTTTAAAGACGCGACGGCAGCAGCAGCAGCAGCAGCAGCAGCAGCAGCAACAGCTCTTATTAGTTCAATGCTTGGAAATTTCGGCAGTACTCGATCGTAATTGTTTGAGCTTTTATTGGCCGCACTCGAGCCGAGGACTCGTAAAAACGCTGCGAAACTTAAAATTGTCTCCCATTAGGTTGTGTAATTTTCAGGACATGTGAGCAAGCAGTTAAGCGCGGGCAAATAATACACTTACCCTTGTAAATAAGTGATAGATATGTGTAAGCGGCGTTAATGAAGTCGTTTCTTTAAGTAGAAAAAGTAAACGATACCTTTAAACGCGTTTATTTTCGCTCCTTAATGAGAAGCGCAAGGAAAAGCTAATTCGATGTGGCGGCACGAAAGGTCGGCGGCGGCGGTGTATTCGACACTCGTCGTATAAGGAAAAATGACAGATGTGCTCGTGCATACGTTATTTGCGTGTTGTCGCTGTCAAATGTGTGTCGCCTTTCAGGAGCTTAAACTTACGTTCATTAATGTTGAATGAATAAACATTGACGAGAAAGCAGCAGAGAGACAAGTAAGTTGTTCGCTTATAAAACCTGCGGTCGCAAGTTTCTGCGTAAAATCATAATTATTCTCGATCGACTAAGTTTATCGGTGCACTAATGATTATGTAATACATAATATTGCATTACACTTTTGTACACGCTCCTACAAAATTCTTACGTCTCTTCGTTCTATTTGTATTACGTGTGGCAATGTTATATAATGTAACGTACAAGGACACTGAATAAAAATATAAAAGAGGAAAGGAAAGAAAGGAAAGAAGGGGAACGTTCGTAAGGGAAAACTTTGATATGTAGATTAACGGCCGGGAAACTTAAATACCGTCTGGATGGATTTGCATGTATTGAAGGGGTGGAGGGGGAGGCGTATGCTACTGCGTGTGGGCTGGAGGCTGTCCGTGTGAGGCTCGAGTACGCGAAAGCGCATGCGGGTGTGCTTCCCGGCAAAAGAAAACCTAAAAGCATTTACAAGCAATAGAACTTTCCAAACTCTCGAGCTTAAGCGCTCCAATGTTCACCCCGACCTTCCCCAACCACCGACCCCCAACCCCCAACCCCCTGCCGCAGCCACCACGTTTCCAATAATACGAGCTACTAGATTTGCCTACGGTCGATCAGCCCTGCGATATACATTAAGCTTATACATACCAGTCGAGCTACTGAGGGTGGAGGGGGGTGGGTGCATTATTCGCGACGCCGTTCGCGGTAGGATGAAAAAAAAAAAAAAAAAAAAACGAGTCCAAGCAGGGAAATAAAAGTCACCGGGTGCAGAGATTTGCTCTAGTGGCTAGTGGTGACGCCACTCGTCGCCGACGCTGACAAACGGCGGTTCGATCCCGGCCGAGCACACGAGCGAGAGCCGCAAGCACTGCCGTGGCTTTGCGTGCGCGGTTGCGTGGGTGCGTGTGAACTCGAATTATAAAGGCGCGCGAGCGGCAAAGAGGAAAACGGAAATGCCGGCCTTTAGAAATCCGAAGGAGTTTGTGCCGAGATAAAGGCCTTAATGAGGCTTAGAGTGGCGCGTTTAGGATTACTCGCTCTTTATCCGACTCGCTTCTTATCTCCGTTTGTCAATAAAGAAATAATTTGTTTCTCCCGCTCTGCGAAGTGATGCGGAGTCACACTGGCTTTGTACCCGACCAACACCATTAGTCGACGTCCACGCGCGATCCTCTTTTCGTCTCGAGCTCCGGCTCGAAAAAATTCCCCCGCCATTATTAAGATTCTGCCTCTCTTCCTCTTCCTCTCTCCCAACCCCCTCCTCCAACCACGCCACCCCACTCTGTGACAGAGTCGCACCTTCGTAAGTTTCGTACGTATCATTGTTCGTGTGTAAAAGCGATTCTATTCCCCGTCCTTTCTCGACTATTTTAACGGCCGAGAGCCGCTCTTATTACTTGTCTCGGAAAAATTATATCGAGAGAAGAGGTTCGTCTTCTCCGGTTCCTTTAACAACGTTAAATAACGACGCAGCTTTAATCAGCGCGCGATCAATGATATTTTCAGAACTTTTGCAAATTCACGGGTGATCGGGGTGGGGGGCCTGGGGGGGGGGGGAGTCGGACAACGGGGACGGAAAAATCCACGGAACGTTGGAATCCTCTAATTTTCAAGCTAGAATCAACTCGCCGATTAAATTTGACCTTCCGAAGCATTAATTAAAGGACAAGAGAGGGCCTTGGTAATTAAATTTTTCGTCGCTACTACTTTTTTTTTTCTTTCTTTCTTTCTTTTCGAATGGCCCCCGTTAAATTAACCTTCTTCAATTCTTACATATTAACTGTTCGAAAGATCCAAAAGCGCGCGGCTGCTTTTTTATTCTTCTTCTTCTTCTTCTTCTTCATCTTCATCTTCTTTTTTTTTTTTTTTTTTTTTTTTTTTTTTTTTGTTTTTATACCTTCGATTTCTCTATAGGATCTAAGCTCGGGAAAGGAGTAGTCCCCCCCTGCCTGCCTGGCTGTCCCCTCCCCGTGGGGCAGACAAAGGCTAATATAAAAATTGATGGGCTGTAATTGCCGAGGAGGGCATTGAAGAGAATTCAGAGCCGAGTCCGTAAAGTGCCGTCAAATTAAAAGCGATATTCCGTCGGCCGGTCGAAAAAGAGCTTCTACGTGATTGAATTCTTTCGATATTAGTCGCCGCCGAGGCCGATGAGTAAATGTTGTCAATTGGGGGTTGGGGTGGGAGGCGAGCAGACAAGAGGGCGGCGGAAGGAGCCTACGAGGACACGTCCGGGAAGTAAAACGAGCCGCGTGAAGTAACTGGCTCGTATTATGTTTCAATGTAGCGACGAATGATGCGTGGCTCGATGCGATCGCACTAATACGTCTAAGCGGAGGCGAGCCACCGACGTGGCTTCAACGAACATGGCTTTCCCGGCTTTCGCGCAAAATCAATGGGCTGAGAGGGCGGGAGGCGCGACTCGAGGTCGGTTAGATGATTATTGAGGGCTCGGTCGAGCCACCGCGATTCCCCGTAATCGCTAGAGCTCCTGCGGGGAATCGACAAGGGGAAGCCCCCGTTCTCGGGGCAAAGTCTCCGGTGTCGTGGATGGGGCTTGTCGATGAAGGGGAACACCGAGCCGCACAAGGAACTTGGGTTGGGGGGGGGGGGACAATGGCGGGGTGAGAGGCGGGAATAGCTCTTGAAAGGATCGAACGGAACAATAAAAGCTCGCTTTTTACCCACTAATCGTGACGCACTCTCGTCGGTTACTTGAACCGAGGCTCACGCATACACGTGAGAAGGGGCGGCGAGAAGGGGAGTCGAAGATAGATAGGCAATGGTGCATTACGTTTCATAGGTATACGTCAATCGAGCTTCCTTATTTGCAATGTAGAAAAACGGGCTCTCCTGCCGGCATACGATAAATGTCGGCCGAGCCCACGTCCCCGAACACCGTTGGGGGCGGGGAGGGGCGGGGAGGGTAGTAGGGGGGGGTGCGCGATGGGTAAAGCGGGATGGGCAGACTGCGGACGAGAATGAAAGACAGTGTTCGCGCAGAGGAGAGGGTCCAAGTGGTCCGGGGCGTATGTGAGAGGGAGAGGGTGCGAGGTTAAAAAGCGGGATTCGTATGACTAGAATGGATGAAAATTTCATAGTAGAAAGTTGTGATACCTCGAGCGGCCCTCGCGAGGGGCTCATTCAATTTCGCAAGCTTACGGGCGCAGAGATTCGTAGGATATCGATGAAGCCACTCAAGTATTTATCCGGCGGCGGCATCTTCCTCTACCCTCTCTACTCCTTGACTTGGCTTGACTTGACTTGACTTGACTTGACTTGACTTGACTTGACTTGACTTGACTTGACTTGACTGCCTTTCGTCGTACCCCGTCCCATCCCAATGACCCCACTCCCTAAATGGAGTCGCACCGGTCGTTCGCGTATTCATAAGGAGGCGCCGGGATAAGAATTAACCTGCGCCCCTAATGAAACGAAGGGCAGGGAGGGAGGGGGAGGGAGGCGGTTAAAATTTTCGACCGTGGACGGAAACGGCGATGCAGCCACTTTGAATTTCATGAACGGATCCTCGATAACCCGGGCGGCATTCCGAGTGCATCGCAGCTGCAGTTCTCCTCCGACCCTTAAATAAACAATTAGGTTCTCCGGGGTTGGGAAGCGAGCGATACGGAGCCGCGATTTCCCGTACAGCGAGTACAGCGAGTGCGCATCCGGCTCGGTACATTAAACATTCATCGGCCACGATTGGCTCCCCCGACGCGCCAACGCCATCCGGAGGTGCAAAAACAACCAGGTAGTCCACCTCTCGCCCCTCTCTATCGTTATTTCATCGATAATACTTAATACTTATGAGGGGAGGGATAATTAAGTGCCCCCTCCTCCCCCCCCTCGTAGCTGTATCCCGGTAGCGTATCCCGGGCCAATAGAATGTCCCAGCTGCTACCGTGGACCGGTCGGGGAGGTGGCTGGGGTGTCTGTACGCCGGTGAGAAAAAGTCCCGCGGACGTGTATTACACTGAGGGCTGCGTGCGTTCACGCGATCGACCGACAAATCGATAAGATAATTGTAGCCGCCTATATCACCATCCAGCCATCCATCCAGCCATCCATCCAGCCATCCAGCCATTCAGCCAGCCAGCCAGCCAGCCAGCCATCCAGCCATTCAGACAGCCAGCCAGACCTACGTATACGTATTTGAAAGGTATTGAGGTATTGGCTCCGAGGCGCCGGCCAGTCCTTTAGATCCCCCTCAAGGGGATCTTTTTCGTATTTTCTCGGCTCCGGATACGCGGCCGGGGCCACTTCCGTGCGCGAACTCGGGATGAAGTTTTTATTGTGTCCTCCGGGAGTGGTTGCTCGAGGCTCCACCCTTATCTATCCCCTCCGCCGCCCATCACCCACCTTATCTTCGAGCGTCCCCCTCGCCGATACGTCTTTGATACAGAGACAGAGAGATTATTAATAGAATTTTCGTCTGTCACCGCTAACGCCGTATTTTACCTCGGCTTTTATAGTTTTCCCCGAAATAAGCTTTGCTCGTCCTCCGACTTCGACCCTTCCTCGAGCTTTTCACATTTTCTCCTCATTTATTCGGTATGCCGCCCAAGTGTATACCGTACACTTGCCAATGTACACTTTCAATATGCAAATATTGCTTTTCGAATTATCCGCGACGGCGAATTTGAATTTACAATAGACTAACAAATTTCTTTGCTGATTAAAATTCTCCGTCTTCGCCGATGCTTTTTTAAAGCTTCTCCTTTCATTTTCTTTTACCTTCTTTCAATCACGATCTCATGCGCTTAAATACATTTTCTGAAATACATGCGGAGAGTGTACGTATTTATTACTTATTTCGTCAACGAGGCCGTCGCAAATGCACAAATAAGAATTTTGACAAGAAATCGATAAGAGTGGATTTTCGGTACTTTCGTTTTTTTTTTTTAGTTTTTTTTTCTTTTTTTATTTGGGAACAAAAAAGGAAAGACTAAGAATTATAAATAAATGAATAAAGAAAATTAAATGACTGCCGAGTCGTCGAATGCAACAAATCCAATAGCTCGTTGATTGAAAAAATATGATTATCGTAAAAGGCTTTAACGTCGATCAAAAAATCCTCGGACGAATCAATTTTTTTTTTTTTCCATTACGAGCCTCGAAACACATCCTCTTCGATAGGGAAAATGCTTTTAAGGAAAATACCAAAGAGTTCGATCGTCGCGTAAAAAGAGGCGGACCGCCGGCCCGCCAGTTTTTAAATTAAATCGGAAATTATGTAAATTCGTTGGGATGGACATTGTAAACGTAAGCAGGACCGTCAGGAATTTCGTTCCCCTGCATTTTTGCGATAACGTAAATTGAAAGGGATTGCCTCTCGCGAATTGCCTGTAATTTCTAAGAGCCTTCGCGTACATTAACAATAGAGATCCCGTGAATCTTTTATACAATTTGCGGTTGTTGGTGTCGAAAAAATAATCCTTAATAAGGAGGTTAAAGGGCGAGCGGTTGCTAACCGCCTAACGCCTTACCAGCCAACTTTCTCAATTGCGGCGGAGTCAGAGACACACGCGGTGACGCGAAGAGTGAGAGTGAGAGAGAGAGAGAGAGAGAGAGAGAGAGAGAGGGAAATAACAACAATGATATCGCGTCTGAGGAGCGGATGATAAATCTCACTTGGGTATGTCGCCGTACTTTTTCCCCCCAAAAGCTCTTCATCAACCCGCAATTAATCTCCGCCTTCGCATCCCCCCGCCCCGTCCTGCCCCTCACGCGCACGCAGGCACGAACGAACGCAGGCACGAACGAACGAACGCACGCACGCACGCACGCGCGCACACTGTCTGTGTGTCGCGGTCTATCACGACGGAGCAGGATTCGCTTGCGCTAACAATATGCACAAACAACTCGTATAAATACGATACGGTGAGGCTTGGAGCGATACCGTATTAACAAATATTCGTTTCTTCCCGGTACGGACGGAGCCGCGAGCCGTTTCCCTTCTGGCGACACCGTTCGAGCAAACTACTCCCGCGCTCACGTTGTGGCTTTTAATTATTCACAAGCTCGCGCTAACGGTATTCGCGATACTCCTAATTCCTAATTCATATTTGTCCTCCTCTTGCACTCGGCCCTCCTCTCCATTGATTACCGGGAGCCATCCCCGGCCAATAAACGGCGCCGTTCCCTGCTCCATTGAACCCAGACCACGTTTTTCTCACCCTTTTCTCGGCTTTCCCTCGACCCCATTCGTTATCCATCTACTGCGTGGCAACATTTTTAAAAAGGGGGCTCCTCGTATGCCTGATCCCTCCCGGTGGAATTATTCCTCCTTCACTGTACCGCACTATAAATGCCGCAGATATTTCCTTAATTCATACGATACATCGGCAATTTATCCACATCAGCCTCTCTCTCTCTCTCTCTCTCTCTCTCTCTCTCTCGCAAATTTATGTTATATTAAGCTAGCCGAGAGTCGTACAAGGGTTTATTCGCTCCTTAAAAATTTATCGAATAAATGTTTGCTGGAATTATTATTCTTTTATGCCTAGCTTATGGACAAGCATGTACATACAGTCTTTACATAGGGGGGATAGGATGTGAATGTGTCCCTTTTTAATAAATTATTACTCTATCTAGCGCGAGAGTTATCCCCATCCCTTCTCTCAATCTTCCTCTCGGACGAATAAAAATATTCTCTCTCGATGTCTGATGAAATAAATCATATTATTTAACTTGCATGCTTGTTTGCATTTTTAAATTGTAATTATAATATTCAATATCCCAGCGCGTGTTTTACGTAATTCAAATACAAGCGCAGCTCGGATTTTCTACTTTTTCTTCTGCTTCTGCTTCTGCTTCTGCTTCTTCTGCTTCTTCTGCTTCTGCTTCTTCGAAAACACAGCAATTTATATATCAATGTTTTTATACGGGAAACCAGATATCCAACACACGCAGAAAGGATATTTTCTTATGCAGTATCACTGACCTATAAATCAACTTATTTATTATGTTCAATAAAAATTGATATCTGATCCAAATAAGCTGTTCTATAAGAATCTTAAGTCATTTGTATGTTTTAAAACGACATGTAAATACTTTAGCTAGGTAATAGAAATTTAACGTCTTTATTATTAAGATTATTCATTTACCCATGCCAACAGTTTTACTCGCTTTATTATAATATCGTTTACTTAAATAAATCCAAGATATTTTATAATCTATCGCCTATAGATCATTATCACCATTCAATATTAAATTTGTTTAAGAAATATCGCACTTGGAGAAATAATATTTCTTTTATTACCATCCGCTGTTCCGGTTAATTTACTCTACAATTAAGTCTACGCAAACTTAAGGCGCACAAAGAAAAAATTACTCTGTCCACACGAGGATATTTAATATATTCATCATAATTAGGTCCATTCAAGCGCGATTAGGAACGATTTGACTTAATCAGTAACGGCTGCTCCTCATCCGTTACGGCTAATGTACGTAAAAATTTCGTAACTCTTGCATCCACATTTTATTTACTTTATCGTCTACCTTAATTTATTAATAACAATCACGCAAACGTACATGTGTGCATATATACCGCGCGGAAGAAAAGAGTCGTGCACGCATCCAATTACCCGACGAGTGCAGCCGCGCTCGTGCAAGATTACGTTTCCTCGAGCCCGCGATGTATACCTCCGCGTGCATCCGACTACGTTCGACAGACTAAATATATCAATAAAGGATCCATTGTAAAAAGGTATCTCGAACTTGTGTACGTTCGGGCAGAGACGAGAATCAAAGGAACGGGTTTCGAGAGGGAGAGGGAATTCAGTTACCCGTCATTGGTACTGCCGAGTATATTAACATTTATTACAACTTTGAGCAGAGGCTTTACCGAGCCAATGTACACGTACATACGGTACGTCACAAACGCGGGGCAAAAAGGCGAGAGAGGGAGAGAGAGAGAGAGAGAGAGAGAGAGAGAGAGAGAGAGGGAGAATAAATACCAGACTAAATTATCAAAAGGTAGAAGTAAATAAATAGTGTACGGGCAAAAAGCGCATTCGTATCCAACGATCGGAAATACGTTGCAGAGACGTTGATAAAAAGCGAGAGCGAGGCGGAGCGCAAATACGTCGTGGTAGATTTGAAACTCGATTTTGTATTAAAATAAAGAAGAAGAAGAAGATGAAGATGAAGAAGAAGAAGAAGAAGAAGAAGAAGAAGAGATAGAACGGGGTGTTCATTTGGCAGTTATTCGAAGGTTTCGCCCGTGTCCCTACTTCATTGGTCCTGCTCGGAGGTTGGTCCCGGTCGCGTTCGGTACGTCATTTTTTGCAAACTATTCGCGTCACGATCGGCCTTTAGCACCTCCGCGCGCACCAAAACGGTGGCAAGAGCCAGACATTTGCATTATAACGTTACATTGTAAAGTAATTCCGCGGGGGCGTTTAATCCGATGAGGCTTATTCTATGGAGTCCTATAGAGCGAGGAGGATGGTGTCGGCCAGCGAGTATCCGGACAACGAAACAGACGGTTCGTCCTCGCGCGGCATATTTCTTTCAACTGGGATGCCCTTTCCTCCTCCTCCTCCTCCTCCTCCTCCTCCTCCTTCTCCTCCTCCCTGCCCTCGACACTGCCCTCCCGCCCGGCCCGCTACGCGGCATAGAGCGTAAATTAACTATTCAAATTAATCTTGTTCAAGTCGGGTGGATGGAGCGCAGCCGTGCTCGCTAGTGACACACAAAAAGAAATAAGCACCCGAGCCCGTAAGACGTAAGGCGTAAGGAGTGCGAGAGCGAGAGAGAGAGAGAGAGAGAGAGAGAGAGAGAAAGTTGGCAAAGGAGCGTAAAAAATACGGCTGAAAAACTCGTTAGCGAGCTGCGGAGGTGGGGGGCGGTGCCGGTGGCAAAGGACTCGCGGAGGGACGGATCGAGGAACGACGAGTTAGGGGGACGGTGGGGGAGGGACGGAAGGGACGGGAGGGACGGGAGAGAAGGAGGTGGTAAGAGAGGGATGCACGGTCCACGAGTGTCTCGCGCGGCTGATTAATTCCTCGGGCTTGTTAAGCGAGCGCGGGACTTTCGTGTTTGGCTTTTTTGCAAAAGCCCCCGTGCGACGAGGCCCTCCCTTGTCCCTCCCGCGCCACTCCCGGCGCACTTGTGACGTAAGACAGCGTGTCGAGCCTAAAATATATCCGGGCGCAAGTCGACTGCACGTGATTCCAATTATTTAAAAGCACGGAGACGACGGGCCCGGGATCCTACGCCTCGGCGACTTCCGGCTCCCTTTTTTGGCGGCGGGGGTGGCCGGGCGGCGGGGGTGGCGTGGGCTCGCTCTGCAAAAATTTATCGCGCTCTTAGGAACGCGCAATTGGAGTTTCGAGTTATTGTAAAGACGGCCGACGAGTAATCAACGTTTATGCAGCCTCCGCCGGAGGACCTTTTTCGACCTGTCACCCCATCTACGTGGGCCGATAAAATTTAATTCGCGAGAGGCCGCGCAAGGGCGGCGGTGCCCCCCCCCTCTACGCGCCTCGTCGACTCCAATTCCTCTTCCTTATGACTTTTGACTTTACGATTTCTAATTATTCTCACGCCTTTCCCCCCCCCTGCCCCCTCCGTCGCCAAGAATGCCATGCAGCTGAGCACGACTCGGGCACGTTCCTCAAGGCTGTCGCTCTCCTCCCCTCCTCGCCCTCACTCTCCCCGTAATATCATCGAGAGCTCGTTTGCCCTTCCCCGCGGCCGGGCGAGTTGATAAGAGCCCGAGCTAATAGAGCCGTTGCATACTTTCGCGTAACGAAGGATTTAAAATCCCGGGCATACAAGTTTAGCTTGGAAAAGCTAGCGAGTAAAAGTAAAATTAACATTAAATTTTCCACCTCGAGCTCGATAAACTACTGCTACTACTCAATCATAGTAGTAGTAGTAGTAGTAATAATAATAATAATAATAATAATAATAATAATAATATTAAAAATAATAATGATAACAATGATAAT
Source organism: Ceratosolen fusciceps (assembly GCA_018883505.1). Taxonomy (NCBI): domain Eukaryota; kingdom Metazoa; phylum Arthropoda; class Insecta; order Hymenoptera; family Agaonidae; genus Ceratosolen; species Ceratosolen fusciceps. Next base: position 4,430,584 of record RCIC01000008.1, read on the forward strand.
ATTTTAAATAATAATTAAAAAAAAAAAGAAGAAGAAAGTATCGCCCTTTTTAACGGTGCAATTAACTTACATAGGGAACGTACTTGGCAGTTTGTAAATTTCCCGTACCCATAGTCTGGGAAAAATGACTAAACTTATAATGAACGTAATCCTAAATTTTTTATCTTGATTACATTGAAAGTTTAAAGAGGTTCTTTCATTATCGCCTCTACTACGTCCGTCCTATTCACGTGCAAGTGCACATTGTAATTACGTATAATAAAAATAAGTAAAGACCCCTTTGGTAGTCCATTTAGGAGAAAATAACGTTGATTATTGATGAATAATAAATGAATAATACGTAAGTGAACGTTGTTTTTAAAGGGATTTACTAGGAACGCGGAGTTTCGCAATAAGAAAATAAATCTTATTTTTCGTAAGGGAAAAAATATTGGCCTCGCGATTTACTTATCGTAAATTCTTACGACCACAGACACAGTCTACTTGAATTCTACTGATATTCCGATTCACCCGATCGATGTCTAGCCTTAATAAGTATCCGTGTGACTTGGAGCTATGCTTTGACTGCATTTATATACTCATCATCGTAACATCATTAATAAGTAAATTTTAATAAAGACTAATTGCATATCATTGTATTAAATACTTACTGAATTATTCATAAATAAACGGCTTTATTCGATTCCATTAATTATAATGAAATATTCCTGCAGGTTAACTTATCAGTGAATTTTAATTAATTGTCCTTTTCATGAGTGAACGTAAATGAACCTAAATGAACAAACCAGCAGCTCTGTTGCTGCTGTTGTTGCTGTTGTTGTTGTTGCTGTTGTTGTTGCTAGTTCGATTGTGCTTTTTAAAGGGAAAATTTTAAACCAAATCATGTCGTCCAAGACCAAATGCGCGCGTCCTTGTGACGTTTTATTCCCATAATCTTTAGCTCCGAGATTCCCCAATAAGCCCCTCCGGCCCGTCCACCCCGCCTACTTACCTTCGATGAATAAAGCATTCCGAGAAAAGCTTACGCATGAGAGGTAATTCCAGTAACGAATATAACCGGCAATACGATCGCGCAAAGTTGTATTAAGAAAATGCAAACAATTTTAATTAAAAAACGGTACGCGATTATCTGCAGGGACGATGAGGTCGTGTATGAAAATTCTTTTTGCACTCGGTAAGAAAGTAAGTGGCGGATTCCGCGGTAATTGAAATGATTTTAATCAAACGACCGAGTAATTATTTAGCGGATCGCCGGCTTTGTCGTATTCGTTAGATAGTATTCGCACGCGGACAATGCGCGTGTATTCCTACTCGAGCGATAATAACGTTCGCGCGCTTCGTCGTTCGTTATATTTACGATAATCAGAGATTATACGGATTTAATATATTGCCTGCTATTATTGAATATCCAATGGACGACGCCTATGTATCCGTAAACACGCACACGTAAATACATAAATCATTGATTAACAAACAAATTGGATTACGCAGCCTTAGCGAGCCTTCCAATGTTCCCGGCTGGGCGGCTGGGTGGCTGAGTAGCTGGGCCGGTGGGGAGAGTGGGAGGCGTAGGGGGGGGGGCAATATTTTACCGACAACGTCAAGGCCCGACGATTCTCGCGACAAGGCCCAAAAGTTAAACCCCTTTATGGGAGGACGGGATCGCCTCGCGGGGCCTCCTGCCGATAATTTTTTTGCAAACTCACGGCGGTTTCGCCTCCGAGTACCGCGACCTCTCCTCGCATACGTCAAATACCGAGCCCGCGACTCGGTAGTGCCGAACAGAGCCGAGTCCAGCCGAGGCACGGCTCGTCTCACCTTCGTCTCGCTCTACCTGTACAAAGGGCCTGTATTTCCTTTCGCATCTGTCCCTTTCCAGCCGTTCCTCGAACCCACGGTCCGAGGGAGGGAGGGCGCGAGCGTACAATTGCGCCGCGGATTATATTTGAAAGCGACTGGTTTCGATGGAGGTTCGCCGAGGCCGAGGCCGAGGTCGAGGTCGAGGCCGAAATCTGCCGAAATCTGCCGAAATCAGTCGAAATCAGCCGAAATTGCTCCACTGACCAATAAAACAATATTCCTAATAATTTCACTTCAGACGGATTTTTGTACGATTTATATTAGATTTTTTTTTTTTTTTATATATTTTTGAGAAATGACCGAGTGCGTTGCCGCGAGAGCTTGTAGCGAAATCTTATTTAAATTCAATATCGCACGTGATGATACCCGGGTAGAAGAAACAAAACAAAACAAAAAAAAGTACGCGAATCCCGATAAAAAGGTATTGGATTCAGGCGTTGTTTTATCCGTCAGTTGGCATAGAATAATAACGTTTTGCTTTAACTGTTAGCGTAGCGCGGAGGTATATTGCATTTATTATGCAAAACCTCGTTATCTGATAAATCAGAGTCGTTAAACAGATGCTGGTGCACTTTGGAATGATTTTTCGATTACTTTAAAGGGAAGCTTTCTTGCTTCGACGGACTAAACGAGCCTTTCATAAGATAAGCAAAATAATAAAAGCACAGCGGCCTTCGTAATAATATAAATTCTTTCGTATGCTTTTATGAAAAGTTAATTTAGTCCCTGCCGGTGATTAATGCCGCAATATTCCTTTATTACGGAATTTTATCACTCTTTCCAGAAATACTATTACATTATAATTATGTTCCCTTTAATCTATTTTAAGATAAAACGTTAACGCTTCTTTTTTTTTCTTGTTTTTTTTTTTTTTTTTCTACACAATTTTCTCAAGGAGTAGAGCATGCTAACGCGTTCCACCTGGCCCCGACGTCTTACACGGCAATTATTATTTATAAAACGATAATGATATTAAAAACACTTGACGATGTAAATAAAGAGGCTTTTTCCCTCTGCTCGATAAATTCTTTTGAAGACGAAATTATTATGAAGTAGATAAGGTGCGTGGAGTGCCACTTATAGCTTATGGTATACATGACAAAAAAAAAAGAAGAAGAAGAAAAAAGAAGAAGAAAAAAGTCCTGGCAAAGCAGATAGAAATGAAAGAAATCGAGGCGATAAAAAAAATTATGGAAAACACTTAATGTCAACTGTACGCGAACATGAAGTACGATCAAAAGCTCGAGAAAGTCTTTTTTATTACTTACACTACATGGTTTCTATCGCCTGCGCCTTTAATTACAAGCATAATAATGACGATGATAATGATAATAATAATAACAGCAACAACAACGACGACGACGACGACGACGACGACGACGACGACACAACAGTAAGAACAATAAGAGCAACGACAACGGCGACGACTAAGATGACTAAGGTGACTTAGGGTGACTAAGGCGACGCCAACGACAATAATAATAGTCTATAATATGGTAGTAATGAGGAAGAAAAAAGAAGGTTATTTGGGTTTAATAAATATTTAAAAGTAATAAAAGGGAGGTAATGATGAGGAGTTTAAAATATGCCATAATCGACATTTTCAAAGCGATGTATACGTGCCGGTCACGAGTCCACTTGAAAAACTTCCTCGTCCCTGAGGGATCGATGAAAAAAAATCTAATAGAAAAGAATGTAAGAAAAGAACGCGTAAGTTTATATAGGCGTATACGTTGACCGTGTGGACACGTTGGGGATATGGAGGCGGGTGTGGGTGGGTGGGTTGGTTGGTTGGTTGGGGGATTGGGGATGAGGATGGGGGGGGGGGACTCAAACGTTAAAGTACCAAAGTCGTAGTTAGGTGTAGATAATCAGGAGGGGTAAGGAGGCCGAGCGCCAAGAGACGAAACAAGGCTTCGAGCCGGAGTACGGGGCGGGGCCAGAGGGAGGAAAAGTTTTATCGTATGCCGATTTTATCCAATTATCATAATTAGAGGAAACTTTATCGGAGCGAGCTTCCGGCTAGTCAAATTGAATCTGACAGTCAAAGGCGAGGCAAAAATAGCCCTGCCCGCGCCATTCCGGGCTTCCTTCCGGCCCACCCGTCACCATTGTATATCCGTTCTTGGTACTACTTAAGCCCGGTAAGTGCAACGGCTACTCGGTTCGTTCGTCCCGATTGTCGTTAGGGAACGCTATTGCCTGGGCGCTTGTGCCCTCCGGTACACGCTCGCGCGACTCCCCGACCCCCGTCCCCGTCGACCCGCCGATACACCATACTCTCAATTGCCCTCGTTACGTCAAAGTACGCGACGACTTCATGAGGAGTGAGGTCCGTCGTCGTCGTCGTCCTCGTCGTCGTCGTTGTCGTCGTCGTCGTTGTCGTCGTCGTCCCCGCTCTCTCTCTCTCTCTCTCTCTCTCGCTCGGTTCTCCTTTTATCCGCGGCCGCGTGTGCGTGCACCACGCGCGCCCCACCCCGCTCCCGTCCTCTAAGGCCGTGCTCCCCCCTCCCCAACGACCTACCGTACATTTATCATTCTCTTGTATTTCGCTGGGGCTCTTCCTTTCATCTTGATTGCTTCGGCTTCCTCTCTTACTCCGGCGGCTCTATTTCTCTCCCCGGCGGCGTCAAAAGCCCTCTTTTTCAGAATAGCGCGACTCACTTGAATAAAATATTTCAATATGTAGAGAATTTGCTGGGAATAAATATTTCACTCCTCGCGGCCCGTAACTCCTCTCGCTCCGGCCGAAATACCTTCCCTGCAATATTAAACGAGCAATTATCCCGCTCGGTCATTATCGCGCATTTTTAGCTAATCCCTGCCCCGCCTCCCCACAACCACATTACGCACGCGCATCATTATCGAGTTAGAGTACTCTCTTTTCGTCTGGCCCATTACTTCACCGACTTCCTACGTCTTGAATAACAAACAAAAAAAAAAAAAAAAAGAAAAGAAAAGAAAAAGAAGAAGGCCTTTGTATTAGCCTTCGGGGACTGCCGACTTCGTTATCCGGCTATTTGAATGTGTACGATAACGAGGTGGTGGTGGTGGTGGTGGTGTGGTGGTGCGTGTGTGCGTGTGCGTGTGCGCGCGTGTGTGTTTGTGTGGAGGGGGGGGAGTGTCAGGGAATATCCGAGTAGCTAATGTTTAAAGGGCCATCGACTCACACAATCGATCATTACCAATTGAAATCGTCAAAACGATCCTCTACGTAGAAAATCCTCGACGCTTTATGGAGCTGAGCTTATGAAATTCCTCGACTTTGTCACCAACAGTGATAACAATAGCAATAATAACAATAACAATAACAATAACAACAACAACAACAACAATAACAATAAGAATAATAATAATGGTTATAATAATCGATCGTATATTGAATATCGGTAATCGGTAAAGAGTCGAGCCGTCGACATCAAAGGGACCAAGTGCGCATGCGAAATCAGAGAAAATTAAAGCCGGCCGAGCGTTTGTCTTATCAGCCAATGCCTCGATAAAATCAACTCCGTCGCGCTCGGGCGCACTTTTTTATTTATTTATTGGCCTTATCGGTGACTACCTCTTAGCTTACAAATTTTTCGACGTCACAACAGTAAAATGCGCGCCTCGATGGCACAAAAGCTCTTTATCGTTACATCCTTTTCTTCCTGCCGCGGCTCCTTCTCCGTCCCTCCGCGGGCCCCCGACCGACGACTCTCTTTATCTTCTTCGGCCGCTTTTGTCTCTCCGACACCCGTTATCTCTATCACGGGGAAATCGCGCGCTAGTGGTGCTGACAGCGACATTGCATAATAGAGTAACGAGACAAAGGTAGCTCCTAGCTTCCCCTTAGAGTTGCTCGCTCCTCCATCCCTACCCTCCCCCCCCCTATCACGCTATCTATCTATCTATATATCTATCTATCTATCTATCTATATATCTATCTATATATCTATCCATATACCTATCTATCTACCTATATATATATATATATCGTATCAGCGATCTATCGATATATCGAAGCCGCTTGTAATTTACGTGCAATACTCCAGGAGGGGATCCGTATTAAAATGCACAAGTTTCGCTACCTGTTTCGCTACCTGTTTCGCTACCGCGCCGCTGCCGATTGTCTCGCGAGGGCTAATCTAATCGAGTGGCCCACTTCCTCCTTATTATTTATCCCGCGCTAGGAGGTCGTAGCAAAACCACGGACCTACACCACTACCGAGCCTTTTATTGCCGCCTTATGCACCTGGACGACGCATTGTTTGATCCGATACGAGCCGCGGCGCACTGCGGGTTTATCGGCCTCGTACTTTCAGCTAATCTCCTCCTTTTTTTCCCCATATCTTTCCTTTTCTTTACTCTTTTTTTTTTTTTTTTTTGTCGACGCCGACCGCCGCTCGCCACCCACTGCTCTCCCCGCCATTTACTTTTCGTTAAACTGGCCTTATAATTACCGCGACCCTCTACGCGTCCGTCCGCCTTCGTAAAAAAGCCAAATGGACATCTCCGAGATCCGTATCGCCTATAGTTATTCCTAAGCCACGTCCATTGACATTTAATTCGTTATACTATTCGGATACCCGTTGAATAATGCATAGTCGAATCGCTGACTCGGTTATTTAATCCATTCAAGTACAAATGCACTCTCACGATGCACTCGCATGCCATTACGAAGTCTCGGGCCTTTCTCCGGCTACATAGGAAAGCAATTATTTTTCCTTTATCGCGATGCCGTACCACGGCAATTGAAGTCTCAAGCTTGAAGGACAGTAGAATTCGAGCCTGGAGAACCTGGAGGTTTGCCAACGGCTTCGCGCAAGCGTTGTTCGCGCACCACCTGAATGTTCAGCTTCGGAACAAAAATTTCGCCAAATATACAAGGGGCCTCGTGCCTCTCTCCCCCCCCCCCGGCCTCTCCGCCCCTCCGCCCTTTCCGCCTTCTTTCCGTTTTTTTCCGTCCCTCCGGCCGACGACGGCGCAATCTTATCGGAGCCTTACAGCGGGACAGACAGAGATACGGCTGCAGATGCAGGAAAATCTTGATCAAGCGGCCTCGAAATTCTTAAGCTGATGACGAGAAGAAGTCGCATTGGAAATTGCCGGCGTAGCGCAGATTACGTTCCCGGTGAAATATTTCCATGTTAATATCTCGGAACAAGGTATTTAATAGTCGGCGCGCTTAATCAAGATCTCTCCGAGCCAATAAATGGGCAACGGTTACTTTCGTCTTCCGGTCCCCTGGAACTTCGTGATAGCGAGTCTCGGGAAGTTCTCCTAACGGTATACCCGTTTAAATGAAATCGCTCGAGCGTTTAGAAACTTTGACCAGGAGCTGCATTTAATTTAGCGTTAATGAAGAATTAAAGTTTGGCAAGCCCTGGGAGAAATAATGCCGCTAAGCAAAATGTCGGCGATGCCCCCCCCCGCCCCGGCGACCAATCGGCAAGCTTCGCCTTATCCGGATTAGAGGGTATCCGGCAGTATCCGGCAGTATCCGGCAGTAAGCAGTTCTCGGGAGGAGAATCTTCTTCTTCGGGCCGTCGACGCGGCCAAATCAAAGGAAAAGCCGCGGCCAAATCAAATCCTCTCGATGCGTTCGTAATTACGCGCGGCCGACAACTAACCGACTCTCCTCGCATCCCGGCATAAATTTGCGAGGGATTTTTGGGAAAACGCGTGGAAGGGGTAAGGAGGTCGGATTGTGGGAGTCTTTCTAAATAGAGCGGGAGAAGTATTTCCTTTATTTTCTGGAGCGGCAAAAGAGCGCCGCGGCCTTTGATCGCGGGCCCGTTAATTGCGATCCCGATGGGTTTCCCGTCGCCGCGGGGACGGGCCAGGGAGCCTCGTTAATTTACACGCCCTCGGCCGTCGCGTAGGCGTAGGCGCAGTCGTAGTCGTAGCCGTAGCCGTAGCCGTAGCCGTAGCCGTAGTCGTAGCCGTAGTCGTAGGCGGTGGTGGGCGGCATCAATTACACGGCGACGTGTCCGTAGAGGACGTGATTACGAATCGGTGCTAGGCCGGTGCTTGGCGGCCCTTTACGGCGGGCCCCGGGCGACCGGCCGGACAAAGGAAGGGCCACGGAATCTTTAGCATCTCTGATACCGATCGGGAGATTTATGAATCGACGGGGAAAAGTGTTGTTCGCGCGGTGGCCGAGGGCCGCAGGTGGAGGGCAGGGTGGGAGGGCGGGGGGTCTTCCCACTCGTGCCGCACTCTCGGGGAACAAGTGCGCGCGGGGCTTTACGTAAGCGAAACGTCTCGCCGGGGCTGAAATGCAACCGCCCGTGCATGTGCCCGTGAGCCTCGCTAAGCGATCTCGGCTCCTTAATGGGATGCACGTGGCCCGCGTGCGTTGGCCGAGGTAGGCCTTGCGGCAGGGAGAGGGGGCCGCCGACTGAAAGTGAAAGAAAATACGCTCGGCCTGGCTTTTTTCCTCCTCGGAATAAACGGCCTGGACGCGCTCCCGATGGGCCAACGATCCCCGACGAACAAGGACGGCGCTCGCGCCCTCTCAATGGGTTCGCCGCCGCGTTGCGCAATCCCCTTCCTCCTCCTCCTCCTCCTCCTCCTCCTCCTCCTCATCCGCCATCCCACTCTACTCATTCAATCCCGTACACACGTACGTAGACTTTTTTTCGCGCCAATGTTTACGTAATAATAGCCTCAGAAGGATCTTTATTGCGCGTACTCTGGACTGCGCCTACAATTTAAATCCCATTATGTAAAATGTAGGCTCGGCGTAATCCCGTACAAATAAGCGGCTATTATTCAACCCCGCGTGCACTTTAGCCGAAATACCGGCACAATTGCACGAGGGAGGAATTTTTTTCGAATTTTTTTCTTCCGCGTTTCATATGATTCCTCCGATCGTAGCGGTCGAAGGCAACATAAACAATCGGCCCGACTCCGTTCCATCGAACTCTATCTTTTCTATTATCTCCGCGGCACTATTTTATAACGTTTCCTTTCCCCTTTTACTGCTCGTGCCGCGAAAATTGATAGACCAGCGGCCCACCCCCGCTCATCCGCAGTCATCCCACAAACGTAGAAATATAAAGCGACAAAAAAATAAACGTTATTTACTGCCTGGGGTGGCGGGGGGAGGATGGTTGGAAGGAAGGAAGGACGGAAGGAAGGAAGGAAGGAAGGAAGGAAGGAAGGAAGGAAGGAAGGAAGGAAGGATGGAGGGAAGGATGGAGGGAAGGTAGGTAGGTAGGACGGACGGACGGGGAGAGGGAATGAGGGAGGGAAAGAGTAGTAAATATGATGGAAAAATGTATATTCGGAAAATAAAAACCGAGGAGAAAAAGCGGATGGAGGGGCGGAGACCGAGGGAAGCGAAAAAAAAAAGAACAGAAAAAAAAGAACGGGAGAAGACGGAGAGTTAGACATATGAGTGGGAGGGAAGAGGAAACAGAAGCCGAGGGCGGTATGTCGTGGCACTTGCTATGTTTATTAATGCTTTACAAATACTGAAATAGAAAAGTGGAAAAGGTGATTTATGAATGCGGCGCAGTACAGGCCATCGCATCCAGTTTCGGCCTTTTCGCCTCACCCACTACTCCCTTTCCCTCTTCCCTCCTCCCTCAGCCGCCCCGTCCCTTTACGCCGCGCGATATCTTTTACACCTACGTTACAAGCATCTTCTTATTAACTTTGGCCATTTGTTTGTCTCGCGAAATGATACCATGTTCATTATTTCCACTCTGAATGCCTTCCCCTGTCCAATGACGCAAGCCTTTCTAATTAAGACTTATAATTACTGTTATTTACTAGCTCGTATATCAGTCCTCCGCGTAAAATGCGCCATAAACGTTTTTAAATCTTCAAAGAATTTACAAAATTAAACAGCCGTTCGGTTATTCCCCTAGCACGAGAAGCTTTGAATCGCATTAAGGCCATCGAATTAAAAAGCATAAAATATTAACGCTTGTTTGTTAATGTATGCATATCGAGAGCGGGAGATACAGTGTATAAGGGATTTTAAGATCTTTCTCAATGCATTTCTCGAAAATCCCCGAATAATGGAGGGCTTTGGGGGGGGGGGAAGAAGAGACAAAAAAAAAAGAAGAAAGAAAGCAAGTCTCCTTTTATCCAATCAGGCATTTTATTATATAATCAGCGTAAGAGAGGGGCATAGAGGGGTCGAGAGGGGGTAGAGAGGGGTAGAGAGGGGTAGAGAGAGAGAGAGACAGAGAGAGAGGGGGGGCGGGATGAGTATCCTTTATGCGACGACCAAAAGTAGGTCGTAGCCTTTTAATTTATCAGCAGCAGAATTGGCCGCCGTAGGGTAAGGACAGCAGCAGCAGCAGCAGCAGCAGCACAAGCAGCATCACAAGCAGCATCACAAGCAGCAACGTCGGTAATAAATAAATAAATAAATCCCGAGGACGGAGTCAAATGAAAATCAAATTAAATCGTCTTTAGCCGGGGGAGACACGCGAAGCCATAAAGAAAACAAAGCGAGGCGGCCAGCAGGGTTATTTTTCTTATTCGCCTGGCGAGGAAATCTGCAGCGGAAAGACGTATTTTCCGACGTATTACCCCGGGAGCCTTGAACACACTTTGAACTTTCGGGACTCGCTTCTAAAATTACCGACGTCAAAACAGTCGGACACGCGCCAGGTTAACTCCTTGAAATTATTGTTTAAAAAGACAGCGGGAATTCTGAAAATCGAAATATAAGGTGGACGGCCGAGCGGGCGTAACCGGTGCCAAATAAATTGCCCGGATTTTCCTTAAAGGACTTCGTCTTAAAGAATCCGTGGTCTGGCGTCGTGGTCGGGGTTACTGGGGTCGGGGATTGGAGGGAGGGAGGGGGCGGAAGGAAGCCAGGGCTCGTTCGGCAACGGGGGTGCCGTATAACGAGAGTTTTGCATTAACTGGGTCGGCTAATTGCCGGGGCCAGGACAAGGGACAACGGTACGTGGGGGCTAATAAAAGCCCCGAGGGTAATTTACGTTTTTTGGTAGAAACGAAAGGAAGAAACGAGGGCCTAATTTGAAATTAATTTGCCCGCTCCGGGATAAGTGGGCTAATAACAAGGACGAGTGGGCCCATCCATTGTCGGGCGCTTTAAGGATCCCCGGGCTCGCGCGATAATCGAGATAAGCCCGTAGTAGTGGGCAGCAGCGAGACGTCGGTAGTCGGTCGTCTATAGGGACTAGGGAGGACTCGCGACAGTTCTTTGTATGGGGTGGAGGGCCGACAAAAGGGTCGAAGGGCAGTTCAAAGACAGGACTCTTCTGAGCGAGTAATTTGGCGCACCCAGGTGAATCGGTCCGTCGGTGAAATGAATGTCGAGGCGATCCGGGGGCCGGATCGAATCGCTCCAGCCGTGGTCACAATGTCCAATTAGCCGTCCGCGTGGGCGGTTAACGTCTTTGCCGGACGCTCTCACTTTCACGGCGTCCCGATAAATATATCGGCTCTCGATGATTGCCGGTCTGCGGGATATAACGTTGTCCGCGCCCGGGCTCTGCCAGCCAGAAATATGTCGACGTCGGCTCATGATGCACGGCTCGAATCCTCACGGAGCCTTTATTTCGCTCGTACTCCCCCTCTGCCCCTGGCCAGATAATTGACTGCGATAACTGGCCTCGAAATTTCAGTGAAATTCTTTAGCCGGCACGGCGACGCTGTCCGTCGCGGGCGGCTCTCCGGCTCCTTCCCTCCGCGTCCGCGCGCAAAATGCTCGGAGCCGTTCGCGTGCCGAGCAGGAGGCTTCCTTCCTCTCTCCGGTCGTCGGGAGCGTCGCTATGGATACGCGCTCGGCGTGAACTGCGAGGTTCCTTGAGCGTCGATGCCGAGCCCTATATTTTGCACACTGGTTGTGAAAAACGTGACTCGACGTTGTGACAAATCGAAAATAATTTCACGGCCTTCGAGCACGTTTTTAATAACAAGACTCTTTAGTCCGAGCCTCTCTCTCTCTCTCTCTCTCTCTCTCTCTCTCTCTCCCACCCTAAATACCTTACGAGGCAAGGTATTTTTAGTCCGCGTTACCTCATCCCTACTCTAACCCTTTGATTTATCGCTCGCACTCCACCCTGCCCGCCCTGCCCTGCCACGCCCCTCCCCCAGTCTCTTATCCGCGTAAAAGTTATTTCGCGAAAAGGCAAAAGGTATGATCGAGCGAACGTAAGCCGAGCCGTAATAAAGTAATAGAAAAATTTGCGACTTTGTTAATAAATTCGGCGTATACCGGTGAGCGGGTAGCGAGATCTCTGTCGAATTTCATAAAGTGTGCCAGATAATCCCCAGGCATCGGGCTTAAATAAATTTACTCGTTCCCGACGCGAAAAGCGTGAAGGCGCAAGAGGAATGTGGCTAATGAAACGAAGGTAAATAAGGAGAAGAAGTTCATTTCGGTGCAATAAGGATAGCGCGCTCACGCGTGCGAGAGAGGGTCGGCGGATGGGCGGGTGGGAGACGTGAGCGTATAATAATAAGTGATATTTATATTATTCGGCGAAAAGGTGAGAAGGAGATAGAAAAGGGACCGGGGCTTGTTTATTAAGTGCAAAGGGGGGAGAAGGAGTGAGGGGCGAAGGAGGGTACGGAGGCCGTGGAGCGGCTCAAAAGAAAGGCAATTATTGATGGCTCCGCTTTACGGGTATATTAAGCTAAATTGATCGATCGCACTCTTAGTTATTTTATATAAAATAATCCCAACGAAAGCTATCAATTAAAACATTAATTTACCATTGACACCCTCGGCCGTTAGAGACTCATTAATTATGAACTTTAACAAGATTTGTTGAGCTGAGATTCCGGATTACGATGGGGGTATTATAATACAATAATAATCTCGGTTAGTCCGGCGTAGCCTGGCATTGGCAGTTGATGATGTTGATGTTGATGAATAAAATCAAACGACTGGGAGCGATAATGCACGTCGGGCTAATAATAATTTACGGGAGGAGGCTCGCGGACGCTCACGGTACCATAAGTTCTAATTCCACCTGCGTGATAAATAAAAGAATAAAAGAGTGCCAAGAAGAACGGTAAGAGCGGATCAAGTGGATCGGAATAATGGGTATAAGATAAGGCTGCCGGTATACAAGGAGGAGCTGATGGCTAATAATTTCTAACGAAGGCGCTGCTCGGTTGAAAAAACGATGGCTCGAGTGGCGAGAGAGAGAGAGAGAGAGAGAGAGAGAGAGAGAGACGGGAGCGCGCGAAACTTTGAAATTTTGCAACAGCTCCGGTCTCTCTCTCTCTCTCTCTCTCTCTCTCTGTTTTTGTGTTGTTTTTTTTTATCCTTTCTCTCATTTCTATTGTCTTTCTCTTTTCTCTCTTCGGGCTGCATGCTTTAATGGATTTATACGAGGTGAGGGGATTGATCTTAATTTGAGTGACACCCGTGGCTAAAAGGGGCTGCTCGTAAATCGTTACTGCTTTCCCTCTTGTCTTCGTGCTGTCCGTTAAATGAAGAAGCACAACGTGCTCGTCAATATTGTAAAAAAAAAAAAAAAAAAAAAAAAAAACAACTCGCGAGCCCACACCTTCGCTTCGGGTTCCAAGTAATAACACTCGTCAAGCTGCCAGACGCGTAGTCGCTAATCGCTTCTTTTTTTCTTTTTTTTTTTTAATGCTCGTCGGAAAAATTTTCCAAGGCTTCGTCGGTTCCAAGGCGACGCTCGAGCAGCCCGGATTCCCCTAAAACTTCTCTACGCTCTCGAGTGGGATATGGGTCGGGGGGAGGGGGCGGGCAGCGAAAATATATACTCGCGACTCCTCGGCGCGGGCGTATCCGGGAATCTCTCCTCGAGTCGGCTGTCTGGCGAGGAGAGGGTGTACGGGGGCATCGGGGAGACAGGGAGGTGGAGAGAGAGAGAGAGAGAGAGAGAAGAGGGCGAGCCCAGTGCGGACCAAGAGAGCCAAGGACTCTCGCGATAAAGAATCCAGGGTAGATTGCAAGGCGACCGTAGCTCGAGTGAATAACGTCGGGGGAGGCGATTGCGTTGCCTCGCATACGTTCCTCTCGGCTGTAACGAGCGTGGGCGTCGATTGGACATTAGCGAGATTTTCAGCGCGCGCGCTCTCGAGCGACACGAAAATTACGATAACGCGAGCAGGACAAAGAGGTCCTCCGGTCGTGGCATTCCCGTCGTCACCGACGAGCCCTGGCCCGCCCTGCTCACCCCCACTTCCACTTCCACTTCCACTTCCACACGACTCGCGCCGATTACACGGCTCGTTTTCGCCTGCCCGTTTTCTCGCTAAAGAGATCTTCATTACCTGCCGCTGCCCCCGCCACCGCCAACGCTACGGACACCGCCACCGCAGCCTTTATCATTTTTTAGGCCGATTCTTTTTTCGAGGCGCTTCAGCCTCGAGTGGCTTTGTCCCGATAACGGGCCTCGGCTTTAACGATGCCTTTTACGACCAGCGCGAGCGCTACGCATAGACCTTGTCTTTAATAGACTCGTAGGACGTTTGCAAATTTAATTGAATCGTTCAATTACTTGATCGGGACACGCTTTTATATCGATTTCCCAGGGGCACCTTATACGACTTCCTTGACGTTAACACTCATCCGGATAAATATTGCGTGCCCGGATACCCCCTCGCGATTCAGCATTCATTCGGCTATTAATTCAAACATCTCGACTTGTATTCTGATTTTTTTTCCGTTTCATTTTTTTCAATACTTTTTTTTGTTTGCTGCTGCTGCTGTTGTTGTTGTTGTTGTTGTTGTTGTTGTTGTCGTCGCTTATTCTTCGTTTCTCTTCGTTTCAACGAAGCGGATGAGGACTATATTTTACCTGGGCAGACATCGACGCTCCGACGCCAGCGGACCGTGTCGCTATTGATACACTGAAGTTTCGCAGTCGAAGCGTCAGCTTGATTAATAGGTAAATGAGGGAGGATCAATGTGCACGCGCCACTGCGAATAACATTTAATCACGAGCCGAGCGCCGCTCCGATCTCATTGCGATCGTGCGAAAACAAGTATTTGCATGCAGGTTATGAGTTTATCCGCGTCGATACGCGCTACGTGTCCCCGATACGTCCCGAGCGATCACCCTCCCTCGAGTCTTCGTGATTTGTTTACCTTGGCCCAGAAAATAATATTACTTTAGGTCGTTATCGCAATAGCGGCCAAAGGAGGCGATTCCGTGAGCCCCTTCCCGCCCGACCACCGCCACAACGTCGGCAGTACGAAACTTCTGATGGATATCTACGAATCGCTTCTGACATAATAGCGAGGCCTGTCAAAACTCCCGGCCGGCATTTACAAAATAAGAAGGTGTATTTTAAAAATTATATTTATCCGCGCGCGCGCGCGCGCGCGTGCAATTAATCACCTTTATTGAGTGTACCGATAAATATTTAGACTAAAAATATTTATTCTATAAATGCCGGCTCATTATTCCGCTTCGAAATTATCTTTGTGAACGTAATGCTTCATTGAAAGTGAAGAGAGAGACAGAGAGAGAGAGAGAGAGAGAGAGGAGATAGAGAGAGAGAGAGAGTGAATGAAAAGATAAAAAAGGGGGGGGAGAAGGGGAAAGAGAAAAAATTATCGATATTACACCGAAACGTCGCGAATAAATCACTGGATTCCGCTAAAGTAAAATTCACTCAATTTTTTTATCCATACTACCTCATGTGAATGTGTACTGCAAATGTAAACAAACAGAGCGATAAAACATTATATTCTTTAAAGGTCAACAATTCCAGCATTTAACGTTGGCAGGCAATAATTTGTATGCGACGAAAATATAAAAATAACGGCCATTTGATTTAGCTCGTTGATATTGCGTTATTTCGACTTTTCTCTCTCTCTCTCTCTCTCTCTCTCTCTCGCTCGCTCGCTCTCTCCGCCTGCGTGAAAGATATGAGATTTTATTATAATGTAAGCCATACATCATTTTCAGCGATTCATCATTGTTATGTAGAGAATCTAAGGTGACCTCATAAAGAATAAGAAATCAACGCGTACTTAAAAAAATCTCACCATTACAATGACAATACTTTATGATAATTGCAATGTTATAAACAGTAACAATAACGACAAACAAAAAATCAATGAAAATGATAATTTTCATTTAAATGCATAATGTATGTAATAATATGAGCTGTAATTTGATTGAATGCATTAATAAAACGTAAGTCGCTAATGAAGCGAGCATTAAGCTCGAGATGAATAATATTCTACGGATTTCTTTTATAATTAGTAATAAATTATTAAATCTACCATGATGTGTTGCTAATACGTGCTGTAGTAATAAAATGCAACTAATAATTTCGTGCGGGTATTAACAATACCGTATTTTCAATATATATTGCGTGAGGACGTAATAACGTTCAGAAAGGGCATAAATTATTAGTATCAATTATGGGATCGCTTATTACAAAAAAGGTAAACAATCATTCCTCCCGTGGCTATGGGCATCATCCTATGGGATAAATACAAAATGTTTATAACAATACCGATGGTTGATGGGACGGTGTGTGGGGGGGGGCGGGGGCGTGAAGTTATGCTTTTAATGCGGATGGAAAAAAGTAAATGTATTAACGTAACTGTAGGGATTAGAACAGAGGGCAATGAATTGGGATCGATCAGTCGATTGCTCGTAATTGCCGCATATCCGCAGAAATGAAGTTAAAACATTTATCGAAATGTTTCGAATGTGCAAAATCCCTTATGTATAGTCGAGTTTAGTTAGCAGAAGCATTAAGGGGCTCATTAAAGTAAGAATTTCATTAATAAAAATGATTTATAAATCTTTTAGCTATAAACATATACTTGAGTAAAATAATGACCAAGAAAAAAATGTCCGTCGAAGCTTAACAGCCCCGTAATTGGACCCCATAAAAAAAAATCCAAACGGCCCTTTAAATCTCAGATTACGCGGCGTGGTGCGCCAGATAGAATTGTAAAATACAAAAATTATTCATTATCAAAAGGAACAAATTTCTTTCAATACCCATAACACTCGTAGCCTGGCAGACTCGGCTCTTAAAAGCAGCGTCGACTACGACTTGGTGATTAACCAGCATGGAAAGGGAGAAATGGTAAAGGAAATGAAAAGAAACACTTACTTACCACACTCGCTGAATTCTTTTGTCGCCTTTTAATTATTCAAAGATAATAAAGAAAGGACGGAATCCGGCCTCGAGCCGAGATAACCTCTCCACGCTTCCTTTCAAATGGAATTAACTCGGGTATATTGTGGATTCGATGCGCTCTTAAATCCATTTCGACATGCCTACGTGTCACACGTTCCCCTACCACCCACCCCCACGTACGTACGTCGTCGCCGTCCCGTACATCGTCGTCGTCCCGTACGTCGTCGTCGTCCCGGCCTCGAAGAGAGCCGTTTCAGAGCAGCGAAGATCGAAGCGGAAAGTGCCACCCCCCCCCCATCCATCACGGACCGCAATCCCGACCCCGCGACGTGATCGCTACCGCGTCAGTGCGCGCGGATCTTCTTCCTCGATGAGGAGGGATCGATGGATCCTGCGCCCACGGTGACGACACTCTCCCGCGGAGGCCCTCAACCGACCCAGACACGAGACGTACGACTCTTGGCCTTGCTGACACTCCATACGGGAGTCCATTTTCGTACTCGATACATAAGTCCGTGACCGCCGTCCTCCCTACCACGGCCCTCCCACAATCACAGGACACCATCCGCCGGGACTTGCCTGACCCGATAAAAATCTGTATAATTTAACGGGCGAGCGCGACCGATATTCGGCACGTCATGCTCTTTTCCCCATTAAGAAAGGCTCGCCCCATTATAAGGCTCCCTTCCATTACCAGTCGAGTACACGAACCACACGTACACCGGAAAATCGAGCCCCTAGCCTAATTACACCTCAATAATTACTGTCGGCTCCTTAGCCTCTTCGCCTGCGCGATCCTTTATTATCACCGGTCACGTCTCGCCTACGAATTCCATACTTTTTTTGCCGATATAGCTCTGTAATTGCCTCTCGATTCCGAATCGACCGAGGCTCGCATTACAATTTATGCATTTCGATGTTCAGAAATACATCCGAAATCCCCCCCCCCCCCGAGACTCGCAGGCCCGCCTCGCGCACACTTAAACAAAGCCCTCGAGCGCAGGCCTGCGAAACGCAAGTTAAATAATCAAGAGAGTTTATTGGTATATAGGTAGCGTATGGGAGCGTCGTAGTGTAGGGGCCCAAGTGTTTTTATCGCTCGTATGCATGGGAATTCGTAGGGAAGGACATCCGGCAAGTTTTAACCTCGTCAAAGACGGGACCATTGTTCCTCTATGTAGAACAATAGGAGCACGAATAAGGATACGTAATGATTTATTCCTACGGCTGTAATTAATAAATCTTTCTGTACATTGTCTGCTACATTGGAAATGTCCCGTATATTATCGAAATGGCAATAAAGACGCTTTAACGTCGTACATGTGCAGCACTTGGAAGTGAGAGCATTGCGATTCGAGAGTATTCGAGGGAATATCGGTCTCCGCTGGCGATACTGAATTTTTTCACACCGTTATTGCGAAATGATTTAATCGTAATAATTCCGCAGCGAATGATGTACTACTTCTACTACTACTACTACTACTACTACTACTACTACCACCACTAGAACTACTACTACTACTACTACCACCACTACTACTACTACCACCGCCACCTTTTACTATTAATTTTTACCACTACTCCATCGATCCGATTAGAATACCGTCGAATGAGGTTCCCGTAGGCTTGATTGATGACGGGGATACCCGAGGCATCCATTCTCACTTACTACCCTCTCTCCTTCGCATGATATTTCTCAATTGCGGCTATAGTGCTTTTCGTTAGATAATAAATCCTCTCCCGATTCGTTTAGTCCAATCCTTTAATTGGTACAAGGAGTTTTTTTCTTCTTCTTTTTTTTTTTTTTTTCTTCTTTAAACGGTCGGCTTCGGTCTGGCTCGGCCCAGCCAGTACCTTCGAAGCGTTTACGGCTACACGTACAATCTACTTTGTATTCTCCTCTGTCCTCCTCCTCCTCCAACTCCTCCACCTTCTCCACCCTCCCGCCCCCGCTCGTTCCTGCTCCGATGCACTTTTTTTTTCCAACCGACGAAGCCGCAGCGCTAAGAGCAGTAAATTGCAGCGAGAGGCTTAAAGCCGGAAGAACCTAACTGCCGGAGACTTAGACCTCCCGATGTGATTAGATTTTCTTCCTTGGCACGGGCCAACGCCGTATAAAGCGCTCTGCATTAGATCCCCGGAGTACGAAGATTCGTGGCGCAGGGAGGGGTCCTTAATGAGTTCCTCCCTGGCCTCTCTGCCGCGACTCGCTGTTCTTAACATTATCGTAGGCAGTCCGCTAAAGACGACCTGAGGCTATTGGGGTTGACTTGGTAGAGGTGGAAAAATTAAGGATCGAGGCTTCCCTACATATCTCTCTCTCTCTCTCTCTCTCTCGCTCCCTCCCTCGCTCTCTCTCTCTCTCTCTCTATCTATCTCTCTATCTTGCTGATGCATTTGCATGACAAAAAGGTGCGAGCGAGTAGGAATTTAGCGCTGTCACGGCTCGGCGCGTATATAAGTTCGCTCGCTGTATGGCTAACCCCCTCGGCGAGGGCGGCGGTGGTAGCGGCAGCAGCCCCCCTGTCCCGCCGCACGGGTGGCTCCGGGAGCCCCGCCCGAAGCCCGGAGAGCGAGCGCGCAGCGACAATCCTCTGCCAGTCTATTCAATCATACAATTTTAAATCAATAAGCCGCATTATACGCTCGGATTTCTTTTTATTTATTTACAAGCTCGTATAGTCGTACCAGTGTAAATCGCGCTCGAGCGCCCCAGCCCTTATTAGAACGAGAACCAGCGAGAGAGAGAGAGAGAGAGAGAGAGAGAGAGCGTAAAGGAGGTGGTGGAGGAGGAGGACGCGGAGGAGGGGTAGGCGGGGAGCTGGAATGGCGGGCGTATGGAGAGCGCATTATTTCGTAATGCTAATATTCATGGCTTTTGTTGGTTGTCGGATGGGGCCCGGGTTCGCATGCGCCCCTGTTTAACGAGGTGAGATGCACTTGGGCGTGCGGCGCATCGATGAGGCTCGATGGCAAACATTGTGCCACGAGCGTGCGAACGAGACGAGCGAAGAAGAGAGAGAGAGAGAGAGAGAGAGAGAGAGAGAGAGAGAGAGAGAGAGAGAGTCGGCGGCCAAGATCAGTTTTACGTTATGAATATGTTTTATGTACTCGTCGGGCTCGTCGGGGCGGTAGGTATTGTGCCTATATAAGCCTTGGCTTTTTCCGTTTTGCATTTTACGCGCGCTGCGACTGACAGCCCTGATAATGTGCTCTTCTTTCTTTGTTCCAGGTGAGTCGGTTAAGTTAGAAAACGGTTCTTGTTCTTTTCTTTTTTTTTTTTTTTTTTTTTTTTTCTAAATCAAGCCACTTTACGATGTAGCGGCCGCATGCGAGCGAGCGAGCGCGCCTTAGATATTCATTATTCCAAAGAAGCTATTACAAAATCATCCGACTGACGGTGGTGCGCCTACCATAATAAATAACTGTCCGCTTAAAAAGGTATTTGAACAAAGCGTGCCGGATAAAGTATTCGCTCGCGCAAAATCCATTAACGAGAAAATGAGGAAAAGCTGGAGGCCCTGGTGCTTAATCGCGGACATAATAATGATCAGAATAATAATAATTATTATCATAATAATAACAACAACAACAATAATTTTTTATTTACATAACATTGTCGGATCTAGTGGATGCGCGATGAAGGGCGTTACGGCGGGCGAGAGAGGCAGAGGCAGAGGCAGAGGCAGCGGCAGAGGGAGAGGGAGAGGGAGGGAGGGTAAATGCGTATTTGTCAGCTTTAGGTGCTTGGGCTTCTTCCCCAAGAAGAAGCCGATACTCTTCTTGGGGAGTCTGACGCGCAGGAGGAGCGCATTTATTTGACAGGAAATTCAAAGCCCTCGCTTGTAAATTGAAATAAAATAGAGTGATGCGAGAGGCGTGGCGAGCGTCAGCCTCTGACGGAATGCAGTTCGGCAAAAAAAAAAAAAAAAATCTCTTAATTCGAACGCATTGTTATTAATTTTCATGTACTTCTTTTTTTTTTTTTTTTTTTTTCTTTACTTGGGGTACCGGGGCGGATCAGTCAACATCTTGGCGAAAAAAAACAACTAGGGCCCTTGCCCTTACCCCCCCCCCCATACCCTCCCTCGCTCCGCTCGAACCTCACCTACCCCCCACCGCCCGCCCTTAAATATAATTGCCATAAACTTCTTTACCGGAAAAGCGAGGAAATTATTTCGATTCGTAATAAGAATAAGTCGCCGAATGGAGGATCGATCGATCGTACGATCGCTAGTTTTTGGAAATGCATAAAGAGCCCGGGAAGGTAGCTTATTTATTATTGCGGGGCCATTGTTCTTTACAACAAGGTTATAACTTTTCATATATCTCTTAAATAAAGATAGACTCGGGCGCGACAGGTTCGCGAAACTTTTATCCGGCCGGGCGGCCGCGCTATATCCGCTTTATCTAACAGTAAACGTACGCTTTTAAACCGTTTTTCTGCCTCCGCCGTCCCGGTGATATCACTCGCGGCATTTTTATTCGTTCGATTTCCCCGCCTCGTAATCTCCCTATTCCTCAGGACGCGGCCAAGCCTCCCGCCCCCCCCTCCCCCAAACCCTTCCCCGCTCCTCACGTAGCTATGCCGCCATGCGGCGAGCCGTGTAAGGGCGGGGGGGAGGGTTGGAGGGAGGGAAATGGTGAAAATACAGCCGCGATCGAAGGGAGGCGCAAACCGGAGCCCCCCCCCTTACCCCCCCGGATCAGACGACTTATGTACGTACCGGGGAGTCCTGGATAATCCGCTCTCCGCGGCGCAACGGCCGTCAGGTGAACTCGAAAATCCGGTCCGCGGGCTTTTTCCCAGCGATATATGCGTGCCGATTCCGATTGAAGATGAGCTCGCGAGCCCCGCCGGAAGTTTTGCATTCTTTTTCTTCCTTTTCGTACTTTCCTTTTTTCTTTTTTCTTTTTTTTTTTTGCGCAAAACAATCTCAGGCGGTAAATTATGGGCGGCGGTTGCGGGCGCGGGCGCGTATTTATATTACCCGCGCAATAAAACTTCCACTTTTATAACGGCGGCCTCTCTACTTAATTAAAATCCGCAGAAAATGTTGTTCCCGTTCCGTTCTTCCTTCCTCTTTCCCCCCACCGCTCGCCGACTTTTTTTTAGCGACGCTCCCCCCCCCGTACGTCCCCGTATTCGTCGGCGAACTCGCTCCCACTCACTGTCTCTCTCTCTCTCTCTCTCTCTCTCTCTCTCTCTGCTCTCTTGCTCCTCTTCCTTTTCTCCTTAATTTTCGCGAAATATTGAAAGCCATAAGGAATGGCTAGGAGACTGACTGGTCAAACGGATGCTTATTTTTAGACGGGATGAAAAATTTTAAGTTAATAGGGAGCCAGGGGGGCTCCGAGTCCCGCTCCGCGATCATTTATTATTTAACGGACGAGCCAATAGACGCGCTCGAATATCAAATTCGATTTATAGCCGATAATTAATTATATCCTCGGATATTTAAAACTGATTCAAGCCGAGCGGGGCAATGAAGTTTTTATAAGCCATCGCCTCCTTGTAAATACGAGCAACCGCTCCCACCTTTTCAATATAGTCCTTTAAATCTTTGTTGTTGTTAAACGGGTCTAAAAATATCATTTGTACCTCCTTGACTCCTTGACGAGGAGATGAATTTTATATATTGCCGATATTACAGAAATACCTCCCGTACATTTATAATTTCGCTTTCGACCTCTCGTTATTATTGTTATTATTACTTATTATTGTTGTTGTCGTTTTTTTTTGTTGTTGTTATTTTTGTTATTATTATTGTTGTTATTTCGAGTGAACTTGTATATATATATATATATATATATATACATGTACGACTTGCAGTCGTGCAAAAAGATTCAACGAATTTTTGCTAATGAAATGTATGCAGAAAGTCGGGAATGCGGCAGCGAGGCATTAATATACCCAACATATTTTGTACCTATAATATTAATTTTAAAAAATAAGGCGACTCGAAAGTCTTCGGCGCAGCGTCAATTTGTTTAAATGATTACTGGAATTTAGAACCGGATATTTGTAGAAATTCATGCGCTCAACGGTTTTGCTGGTGAAGCGCGTTTGTAACAACCGTAGATAAGGTGCAACGAAACCCGCGCCGGGCATTTCGACTCGATGCGCCGGAACTCATTATAATACAATGAAGTATATTAATAGCGAGAGTACGTTTGACAGTAAATCAAATCTTAATGTAATACGCGACAATAAATTTCTTGGGCTCGGAGTTTTATAATACTTAATGGGAAATGAGTAATTCGGATGACATGAGAGAGACGAAGGAGATGAGAGAGAGAGAGAGAGAGAGAGAGAGAGAGGGTTTAGTAGTAAGTTTTTTTCCCCCTGTTTTTAAGTAATAAAAATGAACTTGTATGGTGAGTTATGGGGTTTGTCTTATTTTTGGCAACGCGCATTAGTTATTCGTAAAACAATAGATTATTTAAGAGAGACAGTAATGGTCTAAGAGATACAAACTTCCGTTGTTCATTTCAATTAATACTCTCCTCATAAAAGAATTTCCTTTTTCCCGTACATCTAACTGGGCTTTAGCCCTATAAATTTACCCTTAATAAACTCCGGACTTTGGCCTTTACTCTCGCAGCTCTCAACCAACTGCGTTCGAGATAAAGGGCGATATTTCTTACGAGAGAGAGAGAGAGAGAGAGAGAGAGAGAGCAAAAGAAAAGAAAAAAAAAAGGAAAAAATTGATCTCCCGAAACAAGATTCCTCGGGAACTTTATCAGATATACTCATCGGATTCTGCTCGTGCCCCGGCGCGTCCCCGGCACGTCCCCGGCACGTCCCCGGCGCGTCCCCGGCGAACTTTTGAAAGGAATCATCTAATGAGCATACAAACATTTCATTTTATTTTTCATCGCCAAAATTAATTAAACTCAACTCGGCTTACATAATACATATCGCATCCGAATGATCTTCTTGCTTTTGCCTCGCTCCCTCCGTACCCTCGCCCCTCGCCGAAAACCGGCCCGCGGTATATCATTAAAATTCCCATTCATTATTTATGTTTTACGATTATTTCTTTTTGTTACCTTTAATTTTTCTTTTAATATTTTATAAGACGCATGCATCGGGAGAGAGAGAGAAGGGGGGTGGAAGTCGGTCGACGGGATGAGGCAGCAATAATTCAATAGGCGCCTGAAATGAAAAGTGTCGCCATTCGCGAGTTTCTCGATTCGCGCGCATCATTCCCTCGATACGGTTGTCGTATTTTACTGGCCGAGCGGAGGAAGCGGCCGATAGAGGGGATCGATATCCTCCCGTGCATCTATTTTTATGAGTACGAACGATTCGTGTGCCCGAGCATTTAACGAGAGCACCGCGAGCCGGAGCGGAGGAAGAGGTTCGGGGGAGGGGGGGCACAGAAGGGCGCGTGGCAACCCCGGAGAGTTAGCGTCACGCGATAATTAAAAGAGCGTTACGGCCCTTTTTCGATTTTACGTCTCCTGCTCCACACCCCTCCCTCCCTACCTCCCTCCCTCCCTCCCTCCCTCCTCACCACTCGCCCCTCACCACCTAATCCTTTAACCTGGCGGAGTAGAGTTACGCGGGACGAGAGGGTCATTGCGGGAGCCGGTCGGCCGTTAATATCGATTCCCCGTGGCGTGACTGCGCTCAGGACGGAGGGAAAAACAGCCTCCTTGAAGAGGTGCCGCCGTCCAAGGCCGTCGCACGACCGCGAAAGCCGCTGATCCGAGTCTTCCCTGGCTGCGGTTCGCCGAGCGGGGCACGGGCCCTAGAGAAGAAGCCTAACAAAAAGGAATCCCGAGCGAGGAGCTGCTGCTGCTGTTGCTGCTGTTGCTGCTGTTGCTACCTGCACGGACATTTGCATTAGCGGCCGGAGAAAATGCCGTTCGGGGGTTGGCTCAGCCAAGACTCAGCCTTGATCCACCCTTTTCCCACAAGTCCTTCGGCATGCCGCGTTCGTCAGCTAGTCGTGTCCTGCCCCTTTCTGGCCCGATGAATATATTATTTATCCACCAGGTTAGCTCTCCCCCTCCGATCGAGTCCAGCTGTCCGACTTGGTACGCGCGAAGCTCAGCTTTTCCATCCTCAGAGTATTTCCGTATTTCCAATAGTAGCGCTCGATTGGATTTTCCGGATTTTCCAAATCTTTATTTTATACCCCCGTAACAAGTTTAAGAATCTTTAAGGCTCGCAGTTACCGCAGTCGCCTTCTATTAAATTATGCTTATCTGGGATTGGCTGGACCGAGCCCCTTACATATTTTAAACTTAATCGAATGATATATTTTCTTTAGATTTCAAAAGACTCCACTTTCTTTTAAACCGATCGAACACATTGCCTCCCATTCATCTATTACCCATTGCTCGACGGAGAGAAGCGTAGGGATTCGACATCCCACTCATTATAATATAAATAAATAAATCAATAAATGAATAAAGAAATTAATAATAGATTATATTTGACGGGAGAGGAACAAATTTTCTCATGCTGCACGTATAATAACCGGCGAATGTACAAAGAAATAAGCAAAGTCATATTTAATTTTATTTCCTCCGCTATACTCTAAATATAAAACTTTGAGCTCACTTTCGAGAGGAATATTATTTTTATATGCATATACGGGAGATTGAATACCTTATTACAGGGTTCCTTTATCGTGCACGTGAAGTTTTCATTATTTATTCATGCTCGAACGTGAAAACTTGTCAAAAAAAAAAAAAAAAAAAAAAAAAAAACAAAAAAAGAAGAAAAAGAAAAAAAAGAAAAGAAAAGAGAAAAAAAAGGGAAGCAGAAGGAACACAAGCATAAATTGCGCGTCTGTTAAGAAAATATTCAATTAACAGACCTCGGAATTCAGGAATATAAGGATGCATCGGGGTATATCTTTAAAATATATCACTATTGTACGAAGAGTTAATTGAATTATGGTCCTTTGATGTAATAGTCTCTCGCAAAATCGTTCTTGCCGACTGCTTCTGACAGTTTACGAATATACAGTAAATTTCGGAGTACACAAACAATTAAAACGCGTGACTATTAGAGCGGTAAATCAACGGATTGTTTAAATTTTGAAATAAATTTTAAGGATATCGTGGCCAGGAGCATATAGTTTTTGCGGTATTAAGAAAAATAAATAAATGTCCCGTTTCGCCGGCTACAGGACTTTTATAAAAAATGAAAAAGAGTTCTTAACATTATTAAAGTTTACCTTCGGTAAAGCGTAATTTCACATCAATTTCATTTGAAACCAAGTCTTATTAAATCCAATGAGATTCGGTGCATTTTGTAAATAATATTTTTGGTGGAAATATTTGCTTGAAACCGTGCTTTTATGTTAAGTAGTACGACATAGAGTATCTTGATCGTTTATTACGGACGGCGATTATCCTGATTTATGAAATCTAATATGAATATGTATTTCGATATTAAGAATTAAGAATTAACGCGTGCACACCGTGCGGAGCATAAATTACCAAAGCAAAAAGGTATATTTATGATGCAGTTATAGTGAATATTATTTTAAAAACTAAACAAAGTTTCACCATTTATCTACATTAATCTTCCTCGTCTTGTATTCTCACTCGGCGCCTCTGACTCATATTCCTTGCTTTATTCCAAATATCCAGCTACGTTTTGTACGCGTGCAGATAATAATCCATCGATACTATGGCCTACAACATCACATGCAGCTTCAAATCTTCCTGTTTATCTACGTGACTTTAAACACGGTACATTAAAAAAAAAATAGATATATATATATATATATAATAACTAAGGTTTTAAGATTAAGCAGCCATGATAATAATAATAATAATAATAATAATAATAAAGATAATGATGATATTAATGACGACGACGACGACGACGACGACGACGACGATGACGATGACGATGACGACGATGTTGCTGATGATGATGATGATGATGATGATGATGACGACGACGACGATGATATCAGTATAATTGAAAGATCTGACAGCAGTAGGGAGATTAATTGATAGATAAGCTTCCGAGACACGTAGCCGTTGCCAATCAATGGAAAAAAGTATATGATATTATACACATGTAGAGGCTATGTATAAAGTGAATTTAAGAAGGAAATAGTGGGACTACTTTTAAAAATCATAGGATTTCTTTATCGATAGCAGTATCTCCCGGCTCGCTTATTTGATTCTATCCCGTCTTCCCTCCTTTCACATTGTCTTGCTCGTTCGCCTTTTTCATCAGCTCGACTTGCCCTTTGAAATATTTCCTCCCTCTCTCTCTCTCTCTCTCTCTCTCTCTCCCTCGTCCTCTCCCGGCGTCTCTCGCTCGCGTACTTGCGCTCTACATCCCCATTTTCGTCCCCCTTTTCGGCCCAGACTCCAGCATACTCTCCTCGGGGGAAAACAAGAGCGGAGCGGAATCAGGCATGGGAGCGCTAAAAGCCAAGCCGATCTACCGCGATATGACAGCGGGGACAGTCATACGAATAATGCAGGAACGAAATAGCTTCGATGGAGATGAGAGGAACGAAATAATAAGGCGGTATCCGGTGCACGAGCGCACGTGCTCATGGCTTTCCGCGAATACATTTACTTACGAAATTCGTACGAATTTCGTACGAATTTCGTAGGTATTTCGTACGTATTTTGTACGCATTTCGTACATATTTTGTACATACATGTATATACTGGAATGCACGGGTATTAAGAAGAGTATAAGGCGAGCAAGGACGTCAGCGTCATAAAAGGAATAAGGGGGAGGGGAGCTTCAAGGAAGAAAGGGAGCGAGTTACGGATGAAAAAGGGGCTCCTGCGGCTCTGCAGTCGAAAACGGCTCCGTCCTCCCGGCATCCATATGGCATATTCGACCGTAATGCACATTCGCAGTCGCGGGCATTCGTGTACACCGACACGTAGACCTTCGAGTTTCGTCGGTGCAGTCATAAGCACATAAGCAGGGAAGAGGGGGATCGACCGGTAAGCACTGTACCTGCACCCTTCCCCACTCTACGACTTATCCGACGCCTTCTTCCTCTCTCTCTCTCTCTCTCTCTCTCTCTCTCTCGGTCTTCCTTTATTTACCCGTCTCACCCCCCCCGCCCCTCGTCCCTCGCCAACCTCGTTCTTTCTATTTTTTAAACTTTAGCCCGTCTTTTACCTTCTCCCGCGCTCCATTCCGGTCCCCGTTCTCAGTCTCGCCCCCCCCCCTACGATCACGACGAGCACACACAGCCGTACGTCTGTGTACACATCCACTCGGGAGCGAGTACGCGTACATCGAGTCTCCGCAACTGGGGGGCGTTTTCGAGCCCGTGGAACGTGATCTCCCTTCTCACCACCAGAGCCCGTCCCGCCCCGCTGCCTATCCCTTACCCCATTATCCTTGCGATACCTTGCCGTATCGGCCATCCTGTATAGACCACTCGCCGTTTTTCGGCCGAATCGTGGCTCGATCCTCCTTCGGATCCCATGATCCGGAATTCGTAGCAGAAGCCTGATTTCGCTGGCAAACAGGTCTCGCGCACCGTCCCTCTGGCTTCAAAGCGCTTGAAAGCGAGCCGCAGAAACTGGGCCAAGAAGGCCAAGGGTTGCGCACAAGCCGAATAAACGTTACCTCGTGAGGATAATCAGCGGCAATTAACGGCAGAGGGCGGGAGGATAAAACGCTTAAATGCACGAGGATTTCTGTTGCGAAACCGCTGACAGGGCTAATCGAGCGAGCAGCCCCCGTAACTTGGCCCGAATACCTCGTCATTTGGCTCGTTCAGGCTCACCGTGTCGGCTATAATCTTTCTTGGCCCGTGCACAATATCCTCGCTCCCGTCGAGCCATCGATCCTTCCCGATATACGTCGCTCCCATTCTCTCTCCCCCTCCCCCGGCCCCATCGCGATCCTAGGTGCGCGCGTTAGCAATAATTTCGAAACGTGCTCATAAGCCCTGGCATTCGACCGCATCGGCGGCTAAAAATCTGTCTGGAAATTTTGCACGGCGCATTATTCCGCAACGCGGCTCGGCGCGAATGCATGACAAATGCTTGTTTGTCCCGTCGATTAGCTCTCGAAATGCATTTCATGTAATGCCGCCGTAATTTAATGGCCGAAAAACAATAACGATAAATAAATAGTCCGTTTCGCACTTTGGTTTGATAAGAGTCGAAATATTTAATGCGTACGGGCTACACGCGTGTATTTTGAGCAAGACAAAAAAAAAAAAAAAAAAAAAAAAAACAATAAAACAAAACAGAAAAACAAAAAACGACTTGATTAATCGCGCGCATCGGGCAAGTCCAATCTACGCGAAGTGCTGGTCTAATTCACGTACATTACAGTGGCAGTAAAGCACTTGTAAACACGATAGTATGATTTATTTGTAAATGGAAAATTAAAATGGTAACATTAATAACGATAAGTACCGTACTTCAACATGCAATTTGTCTTGTATCAGGAATTCGCTTTTAAATTTAAACATGATATTTAATAGATAAAGTCGGCATGAAGTAATTGTTGCTTGAATTACGACTTTTAATTCGGGTTATAAATAAAACTGGATACGTACACAGACTAATAGAGATAGATATTTGAATTTTTCTCATAATTTATTATTCTCCGTTATTGGATGGCTATCTGAATTGTACGTAGATTATTAACAATGTCAAGTAATAGATGAAGAGATTGAATAAATTCAGACTACGACGTTGACACAGCACTCTGTACGAATATTAATGAAGTATAAAGCGATATATACATACATACATACATATATATATATATACATACGTTGAATTAGAGAAAGAGGGGAGGGGGGCAGAAAAGAAAAGAAGAGAAATGACAAAAGATCAAATATCGAATCAGAAAGCACCGAGGGCGTGAAAATATGTATAATTGGATGCGAGGATCGGATAGGAAAAGACATGGAAATGAAGAAAGAATTAAGCAGCTGTCGAGTCAGTAGTTCCGCAGAGGAAGACGTAAGTGAGCTTATTACAAAATTGAATAGAAGAGAAAAGAATTACTCGAAGAAGTGGCCAAGGAAAAAGCTAGGAAAAAACGGCGCGGCGAATAATAAAGTAAAAGAAATAAGTCGGACTGTGTAGTTAAAGAGGCTAGATAGTTGGGGTGAGAGAGAGAAAGAGAGAAAGGGGGGGGGAGGGATGGAAGATGTGACGTTAAAAAGAATTTAAGAGACCTTGGAGAAAGTAATAAGGAGTAGAGTCTAATAGAGAGCGGAGGAGGCTTCAAAGAGAAAAAAAAATGAGACAATAATAGTACAGATTCGCGTACTAGCTCTCTGTCTCTCTCTCTCTCTTTTCCGAGTTCCCTACTTGTACCTCTGATTCTTGCCTCCGCCAAAAGCTGCCCATCCCTCTTTCCGTCCCGTAAGCACAGAGGCAAAAAGAAAAACTTAAAGGAGCACTGGCCGAACGAAAGTTTCTAGGTGATTTTTCACTCTCCCCATAGCGGTGATATGTACTCCTCCTGCTCCTCCTGCTCCTCCTACTCCTCCTCCTCCTCCTCCTCCTCCTCCTCCTCCTCCCCATCCCCGTGTCCCGACTCTTACCACGACGATTTACTTCCGCTTCCCGATCGCGTTAGTCTTCCCTCGGTCTGTTTTACGCGATGCTGAGCATTTTCTCGGGGCTTTTCTTCTCCAATTTGCGCCCGGGAGCGAGTGTAGTCGGCGTAACGATGTCGCAATCTTTTCAGCGAGTTGTACTCGGTTACGAATGGCTGACGCCATCTTCGCCCTCTCGCTCATGGAGAGGGAGTGCCGCGTAGAGCTACCGAGGGAGAATACAAGGAAGCGGGCGTCGCGAGAGGGAGCGAATTGCCGCCGAGGGGCAGGGGGGAAGGGGCCGCGCGGGGGAGGCTGAGACGGCGACGCGCTCCGCGATTAATGATTTCGATTGCCGTGTCGTTAGATTGTCTTCGCGTAAATGCTGGCAAATATTGAAGGCGCGTCGAGCATGCGCCCCAAAGAAGATTTCATTTCATGTCTCCTTTTAATTAATTGGTCGGTTATGAGTCCCTCGCGAACTTCCTTTTCCGTGAGTGGTCCACCGGCATCGAGAAACAAAGCCACGTAATTTTTACCACTTGGCGATGTACTTTATTAGAACGGGTGGTATTGCTCGTCTAAGTAAATTGTCGAGCTTCGCTTAACGACTCCGACCGACAAAAGCCCTTTTGACAAGAGAACATATCAACTCTTCGGTGCCCGAAACCACTTATTTAATTTTCTATTTAATATTTCCAATCGTCAACCTAATAATCAACCTCACACTTCTTACTCACAATTTACTCAATCCCTTCCTGCATTCTGTTGTTATGTTATAACCAATTATTGTTATGCACATAATGCAAAACATACGTATTATCGCTATTTATTAAATACGGATATATATATATATGTTATAACATTATTTCCTTTCAAAGCCATTGGAAATGTGAATTCAATAATCTGAGAATAATCAATGAGAACTCGCATTGCTTTCGTTACTCAATTTTTATTTACAATACGATTTAATATTTATACGTACCTACGTATATACGTATATATATATACGTATATATATATATATATATATGCATTCAATACGTATTTTTTTAAAAAAAAAAAAAAAAAAAAAAAAAAATCAACTACGCAATCAGCCAAACTAATATATCTCTGTGCTTAAATATTACAAAATTAATATAATTTCTATAATCTTTTATTACATGCCGTCCATTAACGTTTATCAGATTATGAATATATTAAGTTATTAATTTAATAATAGTATAAGCCGCTATACCGTTAATATTCTTTACGTATATACTTGACGATCAATCGTTCATTAATATCATATTAAATATTTTTAAAACAGTTTTTAATGCAATAATTATTAATATTATTGAGTATTGACTGTAATAAACTTTGGAATGAAATCAATATTTTTACATAATAATTTTAAATCCCCCGCACTTTATGAAAATAACTTTTTTAATTTGATTAAGTGTATTATTGAAGAATAGGATAATTAATTAGTCATTAATCAAATCAATGTTATAGTTATTGGATCTATTAATTTTTAAATGCATCCTACATAAATTTAATGTTCGTATCTTAAATTTTATTATATGTATAAGTAATGCGCTAGATTTCGCTAATTTAAACATTTAATTAAATTAAAACACAAAGAAATTTTCCATATTTTACAATCCTATATCGTCTTCAAAATTAATTATAGTATTTTTTAAAAGCAACATTTTAAAAGTTATCTGACATTTTTTTTAAAGCTGTCAGTCAATAATTGATTTTTAAATGAATTTTTGATACTTTTAAAATTGAACATTTATTGAAAATTCATATTTTTTTTTAGTGAAAAAACTTCTACGGATATTACGAAGTATTTTTCTGAAATTAATAATTTATCAATATAAGAAAGAGTGTTTAAATTTCATTAAAATTAAAAAAATACTTCATTTCCCCATTGAACATGAAACAATAATTTAATATACATTTTAATATTTCCTTATTTTGCTGTAAATTGATAATACGTAACCAATGAATTTTATGCATTTCATTATATTAATCGTTTCATACGTTACTACTATAAAGTTAATGAACCAGTTCTAAACCAAATTTATATCTAGAAATGAATATATATACATATATATATATATATTTTTGTTCTCTCTCGAATAAATTTAAATTTAAATCACTGTCACGAATAATTGCTTTTTAATGAATCATTGTATATATGATATTTTGTATTATTTGCTTAAAAAATGTCAAGTCCAATGTCATAATTTTATTTTTAGGGGTTTCTAATAATACTTAGCATAAAAAATATGTGCACAACAATGTCATCTTAAAATAATTTTATAATTATCTTGTTTTTTTTTTATTTTTCTCTTGATGATGGGGAGAGACAATGTGAAGCGATTCAAAATGTTTGCATAACGTGGAAAATGTATTCTAATTTATTCTAGAATTCTTTGCGTTACCAGTATACCATTTATCACAACCTTAATATTCTCACCCGTGATTTAATTACAATGTACTCAATTCAAATTAATCTACACGTATTTTGTGATGTCTAACCAAAAGAATATCATTCGGACTACGTAATCACGATGATTCTATAACAATGAACGATAGTCTAGAATGGCATTTTGTATCTTTAAATGAAAATACAATACATCTGATAAAAGAGAAAAATTTAATTTCAATGGTAATTAAAAGTGAATTTATAAAATTAGAATGGATTTTGGACAGTTGATTCGAATGAATTACGTATAATGTTACATCCTTCGTTCACTGTTGGCTTACGTGTAATAAATATAATGTTAATGTACGTTCACGTATTTAATAAACATTTGGGGAAAAAATTATTATTGGAAAATAAAATGGCTGCTTTCCAGTTGTTTTTTAAGAATCGCAAAATGTCTAACGATGATGATCTTAATTGTACATTGAATTTAATTGCGTCAAAGGTCTGGAAGTGCCGAATGGAAGGAGTATTAGTAATGTAATTTACGAATGCAAATATTGAAGGGGAAACACGTGTATTATTATGCCTTCCTAAAGGAATGAAATTAAAAGAAAATGTATTTTATAGGAAATGGAAGGCGGAGCCGGTATTTAATATCAATAAAAGGGGTGAACAATGTCAGCCGACCGGATTAATTTAATTATTTCATAAATTAGTCTTCGATAAATAAGTAACGGGCATTTAAAACTAACCAACGGACACGAAACTTTCATCAGATCTGAAAAAAAGTATTAGGGATACCGAGGCAATGTCCGACCACACAGTTGGGCGTATCTCCGACGTTAACCGACGATAATTGACACCTGCACACGTAATACGAATAGCAGCACACATCCACGTCCTCCCATGTATTTTGTGCCACGCGCGTCCGCATCTGCCGGTCTGTCCCTCCCCCTTGGCCCCCGTCTCCTCTTCCTCGCGGTCCGCTTGCCAGGTCTCGGCACTCGGACCCCGCCGTACCCGGAACGTCCCACGACCGTCTCGCCGTTCGCATGCTCCACGACCAGCTCCGGCTACCCTGACCACTCCTCCCCGACCCCTTCCTGTCGACGGTTCAGTTGGCCCTTCCTCAGCCGTCCCTCTTCCGCCGAACCTGTACCGCGGAGCCCGCCCAGCTCGCCCCGGCTCGGCCCGGCTCGGCTTCGCTCGGCTCGGGCCAATTAATTGTCGATTATTCAAGTGGCACGAGCAGCCGAAAACGAACGCCGGCAATTTTCATCCGCACTCGGGTACCGAAGGGGCCGCGAGCCCACGCCCCGCGGATTAAAAGCCGCCGCCGCCGCCGCAGCCGTAAATCAATAATCTATATCTCGCGGCGGGCATTACAATGCACACGAGCCTGGCATTAATAATGCGTAAGCGCGCCACGGCTACCGGCGGATAAGAATCTCGACGAGCGAGACGGCAATTAGCATTGCCCGAGGCCGTTTCTCGTTTGCTTCGCCCCCCGACCCCTCCCCTCACCCCCCGCCAAGCCGTCGTACGTAGCCGCCGTCATCCTTCCTTCCTGTCGCTCGGCCGTCCTGCCGCCCTATCGCCCTACCGCCCTACCGTCCGACCGTCCGACCGTCCGACCTCACTACCGAGCAACCAATGCCCGTCCACCGCTTCCGGCGAAAAGGTCCCCCGTGCAGCGGCGTTTCAGCGTTTCGCGGAACGGCTTCTCGAGCCAATCACCGCTCGAGACTTGGCCCCGGGCACGCCGGGCCCTTCCTTTTCACTTCACTCCAGCGCCCCGAGTGGACGCCGACGCCGACGCCGACGCCGACGCTCGCCCGCTCCGCCACGAGCTGTTTACATTAGCCTCCCGATATTTCGGCCCTGTCACCATAATTAACTCGAGCGAGAACCCTCGATCCTCTCCCGTTCAATACACCCGCAATTCAATACTCCTTGAATACAGCCGCGAGCAAGCGAGCCTTGAGTCAGGAAGTCGGTCCGCGCCGAGGCGGCACCTCCCCCCTAGAGATCGTCTAGTCGATGCAAGAACGAGATATCTCTCGCTTCGCCTTTAGCTCCACCTGAAATTTCGATATCCATCCCCCCACCTCACCTACCCCCCCCCCTCTACCGTTTGCTTTCCTCGCATTCCGATGACAATTTGACATGACCTTTTGAACGATCCCTTTATCCGCTTAGCCAAGCCTCTTTCACGGCTACTAGAATTCAAAGGCGTCCTAATGCCGATCATTTTTATATTCGGCCATGCAGGTTACAAGTAGAACGTGAAAAGCGCAGCCTTTCCAAACGATTTGTCATTGGCATTGTCGGCTACCGAGTGCGGTTTTCGTTAAATTTTAATTTCGTCGATTCGACAATTTCCGATACACGTTCAAGCCAAGCGAACGATTGATTCTGCGACAAAACAATCTGCCTGCGGGCTGGGGGAGCCCCGATAACCGCCTCCACAAAGTGAAAAAATTAACAATCCATTTTAGGGAGTGAGGGAGGCAGAGAGAGAGAGAGAGAGAGAGAGAGAGAGAGGCCGTTGGTAATTTATAGGGTAGCCGTGCAAATAATTGGGCATTAAAAGGTAAAAGGAGGAGGAGGGGGGGGCTTTTCGTGGTTAGTGGTCCATGGTCCCACAAGCACAAATCATTAACACAGCCAAATGAATAATAGGGCTATAAAGCTGCGAGCTACGAGCAATCGATCAATTCATTGGCTCGATTCCTCATTTCCATACTAATAAATACAACAAACAGCGAGGTCGCACCTGTGGGGATTCGGGCGCAGGTACAAGGAGCCGCGCGAGCTAACAAAGCCGAGCCGAGCGTACGATAAAGGCCTACTGACAGCCGAAAACCGAGGCCGTCGTTGGATCGGCGGAGGCGGCGGCGGCGGAGGAGGAGGAGGAGGAGGAGGAGGAGGTGGAGGAGGATGAGGAGGTGGAAGGAGGAGGAGGAGGTTGAGGTGGAAAGAGGTAGGGAGGTAGGGAGGTAGGGAGGTAGGGAGGGGGTGTGGATGTACATGGTCGGGAGGAGAGTCGAGTGGCCAATAAAACCGCGCAATTTCATCGAGCCCGTCGTCCGCAATCGTACTTTCGAATCTCCTGCTCGCGTGCACTCGCTAGACGGACTCTGTCGGGCCCGAGCCGAGCCGAGCCGAGCCGAGACATTAATCCGGCAACGGGGACGACCGATGCCGAGACATGGGGGCAGGAGCAGGAGCACGAGAAAGAGGAGAAGGAGGATGAGGATGAGGATGAGGAGGAGGATGAGGAGGAGGAGGAGGAGGAGGGTGGGTGGGTGCAGCCGGTGAGCATCTAAGACTCCGTGCCTTTGTCTTGCCAAGGTGATTCGGGCCTGAGGAGCGTAGCTGCACGGGATCAGGTGAAAGCCCGGGGCGGTGCTGACCGACGGCTTTCCCGTTCGCTCAAACGGAGCGCGCGATTCCTCCCGATCCCCACGGACGACGTGAGCTACGAGTTGGTGGCCGGAGATGCTGGTTGGGGCAGATGGGGCGGTGGGGGTGGGGGGCGCACCGGAGCCTCTAAAAGTAGCGGAGCGACGTCGTGGATTCGATGAAAGCCAAGGAAAAAGACCCTCCGACGACGCTTTTTAAAGCCGTCCGTCCACCTTAGCCGCGTATGCACTTGTCTCGGCTCCCTCGCCCCTCCCGCACAATGCAATTATTACTCCTCGTTCTTTTACGGGGCGTGGGATCCTTAAATTGCTTTCTTCATTAGCCGGACGAGTCGAGTGCCCGTACTCGACTTGCCCCTGCTCCCCAATACAGTCTCCGATGAAAAAATCTCTCGAAAGGCCCTTTTTCATCCTCGACGGAACTGCTCTCTCTACCGCAACAAGACTTGTTTTGTTTGACATTACTTTTCATACTTACATACTTACTTACTTCCTTACTTACTTACTTACTTACTTGCTTACTTACTTACTTATTTACTTACCTACCTACCTACCTACCTACGTACCTAAGAGTTCTGGCCGCCACTCTCGGCTCTCGAATTTTTCGAGACAAGCGGATATTGAATTTTACCATTCCCCTGACGTTGCTCCTCCTCGCCTGCCGCCCTCTCCATTATTAGCGTGACATTGTATTTTTCAAACGAAAGTTTAAAATAAAAATAAAAACAAAAAAACTCTCCTGCTCTCGCTTAGCTCGGCGATCCGAGCAATTGTAGAACGAGAGAGACGCCCGTAGGCGAACTTTTAATATCGCTCCCAGAAGTCTTGCCCGGAGGACTCGTAGGAAGATATTATTGAAATTTCATTGCGGGGCTCGGCTAATCCAATCTGGGGGACAAGCGGTCTTGAGCCGTGACGTAAGCCAAGAAAAGCGTTCGAAAATTCGAAAATTTGAGGGAAATGTGTCAGAGTCCCTGCCTCTCCCCCTCCCTCACTGCCCCCTCCCTCACTGCCCCCCTAACCCCGCCGATCGCTTATCAAAGGGTTGGGGGGGGGGGAGATAAGGACGAACCGAGGACACGAGCTTAGAATGTACGCTTCTTTTTCAGGGTTTTCCAGCCGTGGACGAGGAAGTCAGGATCAGTCCTCGAGGGACAAGGAACAACTCCTGGCGACAATAGATAATGATGCAGGAGAACCGGGTACGTCGGCGACTGCCGGCCCTCATGCTGGTCCTCTTGCTCTTGGCGAGGGTTTGCGGACACAGCGCCCAGATCGATCAGACCGACATCGAGAGCCAGAGCACCGAGAGCGACGAGCACAACGGGGTCAGATGCCCCTGGGCCTGCAACTGCGGCGGTCGGGAGCTTTACTGCGCCCACCGGGGACTCACCCAGGTCCCCGGGAACTTGGCCGCCCTGACCCAAGCCTCCGGGAACTCGGCCGTCCTTGCCGAGAAGCTGTAAGTACCTTTTGACATTCTACGTGGAGCACGAAGACAGGAACGAGCCCTACGAGGAACGTGTATACAGAAAAGACGGAAATTCGTACCTCACCCTCTACTCCCCTTTTATTCTACGACGGGGTGTCGATGGAGTGGGAGCCGGGGGTAGCCGGGGGTAGCCGGGGGGTAGAGGTCTTTATACGTCGGGCGGAAGGTGTAACGCTCGCTGTCTGGACCTGCACTTTCTTCCGACTCGCTTATCTCGCTCACCCCCCCCCTTGCGGCCACTTGCTTATTT
Organism: Ceratosolen fusciceps; assembly: GCA_018883505.1. NCBI lineage: Eukaryota > Metazoa > Arthropoda > Insecta > Hymenoptera > Agaonidae > Ceratosolen > Ceratosolen fusciceps. The sequence continues at coordinate 4,468,625 of RCIC01000008.1, forward strand.
TCTGTCCCGCCGCTAAGCTTTTTATCGCCCTTTATCGAACAATGACGACTCTTCTAGGAGGACATGAAAATGCCAGAGGAAGCTTCGATCGACCTCTTCTTCCCCTTCATATTTTTTTTTCTCTTTTGTTTTTCTTCTTATTTTTTTTTTTTTTTTTTTTTTTTGTTTTTTGTTTTATCTCTCGTCTGCCACCGGAGCGCATTCAAAGTTTATTGGCAATTTTCACTTTTAACGGCAGCCGATGGAAATTAACGCACCCGAAGGAAGCCTTATTTATTATCCATTACCTATATTAAAAGCCATTTCTTATCGGCTCTCTATAATAGTAGTCCGAATATTGTCTGCGGAGCTTTCGCGCATTTTTCTTTATTCGTCCGAGGGAGAAATCGAGGTCATCCGATCCTCCTCGGCTCGGCTCGCGAAAATCCCATCACTTTGCCGGGGAGAGCACTCGATCACTTACAATTTGCAATTATTTAACGCTGACGCTGAATATACGGATTTACGATGTGTTTTTTTATACGGATAATGTTATTTTCATTTACCGCGTGTAATAATGACACGTTAACTTTTACATTAACGATAATATTTTGATTTTGATAGACAGTCCGGTGGAACGAATGCGCGAGCGTAAGCTTCGGATGCGAGTTGCATCCAATGTCTTAGGCCGTAATATCACTCCGAGCGTATGGGATCCTCTATGGGATCCTCTATGGGATCCTCGGGGGATCTGAAAAGATGCAATCTTAAATGGCTTATTGTCATTTTATATTTATTCTCGTGACTATTCGCACTCGGCGTAGAGGTGGTGCGGGGGGGGGCAGGGCGGCGGTGTGGGAGGCTCGGATTTCTATGAAATGATGTAACGTGAGAAGTAAGGAAGACCGGGATCTTGTGTAGAGGTGATTAGGGGATCGCCCTCCACGATTAACGTAGATCTTATCAGCCGAAAAGTCTTGTTGAAAAGACGGGACGGCGAAGACAGCGTCGTGGATGGCAGCCGGTGATAGTACGATGGACTAGGGTTGGAGCGAGGGCGTCGGGGCGTTGAGAGAGAGAGAGAGAGAGAGAGAGAGAGAGAGAGAGAGAGGAGAGAGTGAGTGGCCGGAGGCTGAGCGGGGAGGTCGAGGGAAAGGATGAGATTTGTGAAAAGGTATGAAATGCAGAGGCGGGAGGTAAAGCGGCTTTAAAATAAATTACATGATTAGGTGAGCCGAGCGTCGAAGCGAGCGTTCAAGTGGACGGGACGTTGAAGTGGCTTGACGCGGATCCTGGCGCGGGGCGGGAAGGGCGGGGAATAACAAGAGCCGGCTGGCTTGGAGCGTCAGCGGAGAAAAATAAAAAGCCGAGACAAATCAAATAGAAACGTGAGTGCGGGCGCGCGAACGAAATACCGAGCGATAGAAGTGGAAGCTCGAAAGGAGGATAAGATAAGGTGGAATTATTGTCCCGTGGGTGTTGGAGCGCGCCGAGGTTGTCTACGGTTTGGTCGGCGGGGCGCGCCGTGGCGGGGTGGTAACCGGGGCGGGGACGGTGGGAGTGAGAGGGAGCGGAGTCCAGCAGACGCCGTCGGAGAGTTTGGAAATTTTATTGTTATCCGGGGGAAAGCGCGCGGTTCCTCGAGTACCTCCTTGTTTGTTCGAGAAATCCGTTGCGGGTCAACGGGACGTAGAGGTGGGGGGATGGAGGGGAGAGTGGCGGGTGGAGGGGCGGTGTAACGATACCGATCAGACGCGACGTCGGCAAACGAAACGTATTTTCGGTGGGCCTCCCGTAAATCCGTAGCCGGGCGCTAATGGCTTTGTAATTACCACGGGACGACGAATTGCCGGTGGAGATTTTTCGTGAGTGGCCGACGACAACGACGACGACGACGACGACGACGACGATGACGACGACGACGAGAGCGACGACGACTCATTGGCGAGACACATTATGGAAAGTAAGTGCGCGGAGGAGGAGGGCAAGGACTCGATGGCGTCGGTGGCGTTGCACTCCTGCTTCTTTCTCGGGGACAATTAATGCCCCCGTCGGACTCCGTTAGCGCGGCTAATACCCCCCGTCCCCTCCCTCCTACCTCGCTCGCTCCCGTGCCGCTCATCGACGCTCGAGTCTCGAGTCGCTAATAAGAATCGCTGTTTCGGCCTTTTTATGTACGGGCCGATGCCACGAAGCCGTTATAAAAGCTCGGCGGCGGTGTGGGAGGTGGCGGGGGGCGGGGGGCTTCGTTTATAGAGACGCTAATCGGCGCGTAGATCGGCGCGTGAATGTCGGACGAAGCGATCCGAGCTCTGACCGACACTGTATTTTCTAAGGCTTTATATGCCCGATACGTTTTAGACATTGGCTATCTCGATGTCTCGAGCGAAACGTTGTTTGCCGAGCGGTAGCCGGTTATTGGACCCCCACCTCCCCCAATCGCCCCCTCCCCCATCGCCCCCGCCTTCCCTGGCCCCTGCCCCGGCCCCACCTTTCTCGAGACACCTTTTATATCCCTTTATATAAGCTACCAAAGTGGTGTATATCATTAAAGCGAGAGTGAGCCGCTCGGATTTAAATTCGGTAGACATATTTGCAGGATATAAGGGAGCTTTCCTTGGCAAACTTTAACCGCATGACGGGGCATCTCACCAAATAACTTTATCCGCTGTTTTTCCTCGGCTAGTTTTCCATTTACGAAGAGCGCCCCGCGACGTGAGAATTAAGTCCGGACCGCGTACGGCTAGGCCGGTGAGGGTTGGGGGAGGGGGGAATGGTGACGTACGCAATACAATGGAAATCTTTCGGAGCCGCGACCCGCATCTCGTCTGCTTATTACGAATCTCTTGATTTGTCTTGATCGCTCGGGAGGCCACTCGACTTTTCAAATGTCCCTCGACCCGCACATTACTAAAGGAAAAAAAAAAAAAAAAAAAAAAATAAGAAGTAAAAAAATAAAATAAAAGACTCGAGTAATTTTATTTCAACGACGACGTATGCTATCTCCTCCCTGACTTTTTTTTCCCGATGACTAAGACACCCACCCACTCCCTCCCTCCCTCCGTACCTCCCACCCCCCGCGCCCGGGAGGGTCAATGGGCTTTCTTCGATTTATAAAAGAATTACCGACCCGATAAAGCGTACGGCGAGGCTTGATGTATGTGAAAATTCCAATAGTCCATTAGTATTATCTGAGCTCGGCTCAAAAGCTACGGCTACGGCTACGGCTAAGGCTACGGTGGCTACGGCTAAGGCTACGGCTACGGCTACGGCTACGTCTGACTGCATGCATTATGTATATACCGACGTAGCGTCGGTAAAGCAGTGATATTATTCGCGAATAAGAGGGGCCTGCAATTATATTTACGGCCCCGTTAATTATCGACTGCTTGGCCCACGGTAATGCAGCCGAGCAAAGTTTTAATGAGCCTTCAAATAAAGAACTTTGTTGGCAATGCTGGTGGTTGCGGGGGAGGGCGGGAGGAGTAGAAAAGATACGCTGAATTCTGGGGAACGAGAGCTCTCGAGTAAATTCGCCGCTCGGCTCTGCGTGGGCGAGCTATCTTGAGAGAAAAGTTCGTTTGCTTATTTAAGCGTAGTAGGAGGGGATTGTTTAGCCATTGATTTATCACGATGCAAAAGTGTAATCCCGGGCTATCCGGCTCGGCTCCGCGCGGATCGAAAGCCTTCGCCCAAGGAACGTAGAAAGAATACGGTGCGTCTAGGGCTCGGAGGGTGGGCCGGTGTCGGGAGGTGGGGGGGAATAAGCTATGCTATTGTACAGCATTGAAACGCGAGCGGCTGCAAGAGAAACCATAATAAACGAAGCAAATCGCGCGGATTGACGTGTGTATACACGGTTACGTATGGGTATACCATACGTATACGTATATGTATGGAAGGGACGGGGATGTGGTTTAAATTCAAAAAAAAAAAAAAAAAAAAAAAAAAAACGAAGAAAAAATGGGCTCGGAGCCAGAGTCGGCGGAGCCAACGCGAAATGTTGAATAATATAATGACGGGGCGCGAGTAAAAAGTCCCGAACGTGGCTAGGAATGCGAAATATTTCGGGTGACCGGAACACTAGGCGGGCTGCAGTTGCCACGGAATAATAAAATAAAATGGCTGAAAGGGAGCAATTAGAATTAAGCGGGCGGCATCCAATTTGTCAGGGAGCATTCCTACGAGCTTGACCGCCCCTCTACTCCGCCTTCCCCTCGCTGCCGCCTGCCCGTACTCCGGCAAATCTAATTCTCGGTCTAATCCTCGAAGACCGGGCACCGACCACGAGGAACCATCATCAGGGAGAAGCACGCGCTCCGTCTCGCTCACCCGTTTTTCTTCCTCGCGACAATGAATCCTGCGGATGTGTATAACTTTCCCTGGCCTTTCACGCGTACGAGCTCTACAATGTAGCTGCTTGGCATCCAGTTGACGCGGGCGGTCTTCTGTATGAAAGCCCCCGGGAGATGATGCTCTCTTTATTCCTCCGGCACGGGGGAAGAAATTCACCCCATTCGAGTGCTGATGCATGAACGAGACTCTCTCTCTCTCTCTCTCTCTCTCACACTGTGCTCCCGGGCCTCATCCCCATACCTTCACCCTCCTCAACGCCGTCCAGACTGCGAGCATCCATGCATGTGTTTAGTTTGTCAAGTTAGCCAAAGTAGTATCAAGAGCTCGACGCAATGGGCGTAAGGAGAGGGGAGGGGTGCGAGAGAGTGCGGAGAAGGAGGCTGGGAGCCAACGGTGACTTAAAGTGGATTGCTTTTGAAATCGAATTTAAATTCTGGTAACCCAGAGAAAGTGAGAGAGGGGGGGGAGAGAGAGAGAGAGAGAGAGAGAGAGAGAGGGGGAGAGAAGAAAAAAAAAAGAAAAGAAACGTTCTTGATCGTCGAAGTTATTTGTCCAGGCAACCTGCACATCCAAATTTATTACGAACAAATGATTAAGCACGAAACCAGCGGAAATCGTTGCTGAACTGGAGGGGCGTGGGGAGAAGAGGGAGTCGGCACAGCCGCTTCATGAATTATCTTTACGAACTTATGCGAGCCATACAAATGCGATTTTTCTTCCATAAAGTAATTTTTATTTTATTCCCTTCGTAAGCTTTGATGTTAAATTGAAGTGTCTGCATTTTCTGAAAGCCGCTTGTACTTAGCCCGTGGATTTAAAACCTCTTGCTTACATCGGAGCTGCTTAAGCCTCCTTTCCAACGGCCTTTCACCTTCTTCTTGTATAATATAAAAACGAAATAAGACCATTACGACCTTCGAATTTCGCCAACGGACTCGCCGACCATTTTATTACTTTCGATTCAGTTCCTGCAGTTTTCATTTCTCTCTCGTATCATTAATATATTTAATTTGAAGTATTTGTACGCGTCGCTTACCTTCCCGGCGCGCAGCACCGCTAATGATTTACTCTTAAATCATATCGATCCTTCTTTAAAAACTCAGCTTCTCTTTTTCCATCATTAAATATACCCCGGTAACATCTTTATAGCCATAATGTGTATTTTATTAGTACGTCCTCATTAATGACCCGTTTTAACGTGCAACGTGTAAGAGAAGAAATAACTCCTTCGTCCTAATGAGTCTCGCTTAAGTATTTCAATAGCGGAGGATTAAGTTTTTCCTACCTAAATGCAACCCACGACCTACGAGCTACGAGCTACGAGCTACGAGCTACGACCTACGACCTACGACCTACGAGCCACGAGCCAAATAATAATCGAAGATGATAATAATCGAGGCCGATGATGGTTCGCGAATGAGGTCCAAGTACGTGACGACCGTCTCCTGGAAGAGCCCCGAGAATTTCGTTTATTTAACAAACCCACGCGGCGCCCGGCGGATGCCATTCTATGTTAAGCGGGGAATTGAATTGGCTTAATCGAAATGATGATTCGCCAATAAATGCCGTGCGGTCGATTATTTGCAGAATATAAGAAAAAGGAAAAAGAAAAAGTAGAAAAAGTAGAAGAAGAAAAATAAAAAAAAAAAAAAAATACGGGGACAATGGGGTCTGGGGTCCGGGGTCCGGGGTCTGGGGTCTGGGGGCTGGGGGTGGGGCTGGGAGATGGGAAACGGGAGATGGGATGGGAGATGGGAGATGGGAGACGGGAGATGGGTGATGGGGGCGACTAAGGCGACCACGACGGTGGAGAGATAAAGAAAAGAGACGAGGAGGATGACGGCAGCGATGACTGTCCCGAAGAGAAAAGACAAAATATAAATAACCGAGCGGAGGAGCGAAGGAGCGTAAGAGCGTATCGATCGATCGGGCAATGCATCCCCGGCAATGCATAATAATATTCCCGTACAATTAAGGGTAATTCGTAACGGCAGACCCTCGCCCCGGCAATTTCTCCGGCACCCCGTATTCGGAGCGGGGCTCCTCAGCATTATCCCCGCGGCTTATCAATAAGAATCCCCGGGCCACCCCTGCGTCTCGACATATGTCGCAGTCGGCCGCGTCGGCTTCTTCCTGACCCCGGGAGTCGGCGTACACGGGAATTAGATGATACTCCGATTCCAAGTCGATGGGGTCGGGAGGCCGAACAGGCGGCGGCAGGCGATTTAATATGCACGCCTGTGCGGGTACTACCGACACCTACACGCCTCCCTCCCCCGACCCCTTCACTGCCGCCGACGCCGCCGCCGCCGCCGCCGCCACCGCCGCCGCCCCGCGACCACGTAGGGCCAGCCAGCCAACCAGCCAACCAGCCAACCAGCCAACCAGCCAACCAGCCAGCCAGCCAGCCAGCCGTACGTCGGCCCGCGAATTCTTTTGTACGCTCGCGTTATGATCGTCGCGTGCCTACGCATAACCATTGTTGAACGACGCTCCAGGGCATTGGGGCAGGGGGTGGTAGTGATGGTGGTGCTGGTGGTGGTCGTGGGGGCACGAGGGCGAGGGGGCAGCATGGGGATTAGCGCTCTGTACGCGCTTGTACAGCTTCGGACACACACACACACACACACTCCCGATTATGTTGATGCAATTCTCTTCCTTCTCTCTGTTCTTTTCGCTCGAGACACCTCCCCCGCCCCCATCCTCCACCCCCACGTGGTCGGCTCGAGCAACCGACGCTCCCCCTTATCGTCATCCATCCGCCCTCACCGGACTTTTCTCCCGCTCTCTCTCTCTCTCTCTCTCTCTCTCTCTCTCTCGTATCCCACTGTGACGGAGCACAACCGCGAGCACATAGGGCATTGTTTTCCTTTGTCGACGACTATCGCGAGCCGGTGAGAGAATAAAACCTTTTATTTTATTTTGTTTTTTTAAACTTTTTTTTAAGGTTCCATGGATTCGACAACTTTTTTCGTTACGATCGCGATATCTTCGCATTGAGAAACTCTCTCTCTCTCGCGCGCGCGCGCGCGCGTTCCTTTCCCCCTCGCGGTCTGGTTCCATTCATTCCGACTTTTTACTTTTTACCCAGCGACAAACCGTTTCTTTTCTATTTTTTTTTTTTTTTTTTTTTTTTTTTTTTTTTTGTTTTTACACGACAACGACAGAAACGTTAAATACCAATATTCTTATATTTATGAATGTTTTCAATCGTAATTGGATTATTATCCAAATAAACTTTTAAGAATGCACTCCACTCGTTTCGTCTCGTAATACTCCTAATGAATTCAGCCGTCTAATTAACAAGCGCGGTCTAATACTTTTATATCTGGTTGAACAATACATTTTCATTTATTGCTTGTTCCGTTACAAAATATTGTAGCGAAAGTAAAAATTTAACGTATGAATGTAATATACATTTGTCATAAACGACCAACTCGTGCTTTATTAGCACTTCCTTAAACGTCTCTGCCTTGAAATTATTTATCCTAACTTTCTTTATTCTTATTGTTTTCCGCCATAATGCCTGCCATAATTCCTGACAGCCGACTTGTATGGGCCAGATCCCAAGTTCAGTTATACAATGTTACATTATCGTATTAACGGCATCGTTTTAATAATAGTATAAGGATAGAATAGCATAAAGTGGAATTGAAACGAAAACAAATATAAGAGCCAGTGGGGAGGAAAAGTTTCCTTTTATTTTTAATAATTCCGTTTCGTATGAAAGAAAATCAATAACTCATTATGGCTTAATGCTCATGCTGCCATTCTGCTGTTCCGTATATATTTGTCGTATACGTAATTTCGCATAGGAATACATAAAAAATTCCTAGGCACAGGGGTTAAACGTAATATTTATAACTCGGACTGTAAGTCCCTCGTAAAAGGTCCTCAACTGCCAGTCTGAAAAGTTTTTGTTGATAAAATGTAAAATCGTGATATAAAAAGTTGTTTTATAAATTTCATAAGAATATACGTATATGTACGAAATATATGTACGAAATGTATGTGCGAAAGTGCGTGCAGTACCGCGTGAGAGAAAAACTTGCATCTTGTGATTGTGATGGGATGTGTTACTGGCTAATTGTCACTGGCAGAAATAATACTCGCTTGAACGAGATCCATGCACGTGCGATAATTAATCATGCTTGTGTTGTTCATGTTATTGGGGTTAAAGAAAAAAAAAAGAAAAAATAAATAAATAAATAAATAAATAAAAAAAAATACCGATATATTTATGTAGCTAAGAAAATAGAAATAAAGTCGTTCTGATAATTGAAATTGAACGTAAAGAGCGCTCAGAAGTTTATCGCTTGTACATGACAGAAGATAAGATAGCTTATGAAATACGCAAGAGGACTAGCGACAGCAGTTCAATTAAAGTACGATATTCTCTCGATGAATGCATTTGCAATTATGAAGCGAGCCCGTGGAGGGTAAGGCGGCAGCAGCGGCCACGTTTTCGCTCGTCCAAGGAGAGCCTTCGCGCTAACGTGCAAGAGCTCGAGTGTCGGATTAAAGCGGCGCCGCGGATCCTCGGATCCTACGGTATTCGCGAGGAGGGGCGATGAGAGGAGATGAGAGGAGATGAGAGGAGAGGAGAGGAGAGGAGAGGTTTAGGCCGTCGCGGGGAAACGGGCCGTAAATCAAGCGGTCGCAAGCTCGCGCCTCCCCGACGTCCAACAACAACATTACAAAGCTCCCACCATCCGCGCTCGATCGAATGTATATATAATAGCGGGCGGGGAGGGGCTGCGGCTATATAATTTACGTAGTTGCCCTCCTTCCCCCCCCCATCCAACCCCCTTACTCTTACTCGGCGCAACTAACGACGCGAATCAATTATCGCGCTCTCGCTTACGCTCCTTTGATAACGATGTGATTTTAACTGCGCCGCGGCACCAGGTATGAGCCGGCCCAGACGATGCTCGGCCAGGATTTGCATCGAGTCCCTCTCTCTCTCTCTCTCCCTCCCTCTCCCACACTCCCTCTCTCTCTCTCTCTCTCTCTCTCACTCTCTCTCACTCTCTCGCATACTATCGACAGTTTACCAAGATGAATCGATATTTCAATTACTTTTATCAAATGCTTAGTCAGATACTCAACCGTATGTTATCGAGGGGCTTTCTCGTTGTTTGCCTCTCGCATTTTTGCCCACTTTACCGCATCCCCCTCTCCTAACGAGCCGCCGCCGCCGCCGCTGCCGCCGCCGCCGCCACCGCCGACACCATCATCGGTCTCTCGCGGCGCAGAGCAGCCCGCCCCCGAGCACGGGAAATTAGAATCCGTCTAGCTTTTCTTTCCGAATATATATTAGAATTTTTAGAGGCGCAGCTGGAGTTACTGTCGCGACATCCCTCGAGAGCGAATTCTTCTCCTCTTCTCCTTTATCCTTATTCTCTCTCTGTCTCTCTCTCTCCCTCTCTCTCCCTCTCACTTTTATTGGAAATATGGTTTTCTGCACGAGCGCGAGAACTCAGCGTGTCGTCGTAAAATTGACATGAAATTTTTTTTTTTTTTCGTTTTTGTTTTTTTTTCTCTTTCTAACCGCCGATGCGCGTTCCGTCTTTCATTTTCCCCGTGAAAACTTTAATACTAAGCTCGATTAAACTTTTTCAATGCCGAAACTGCCCGGCGGACCACCGAATATCAACTTATCAAATTTACGTAGCGCGGCAACGTTTTTCAACTAAAATGCGCAACCATTGACGGGAAGTTCCGGCCGGGGGAAGGGATTTTGTAACCGGCGAGAAGCTCGCAATGAAAAGTCGTATAGACGATGCGCTGGCGAGCGAGCTCTTGCTTTTTTCTTAATACAACGAATGGCCGTACTACATACTCCACGCTCGAAGCGGGGGTAGTAAAAAGAATGTTTTATAACTAGCAGGAATTTAGGGATCGATGTACGAATGAAGATTTTCAAGATTCAGAAATTGTAACTCAATGTTCACGTAAAATCTTACTTACTCTATATCCCTAACCGAAGCTTATCCATCATCTCGATAACCTTCAATAAAGTCCATGAAAATTTCCTTATCAAATTCACGGCATTATGTATGCAAGTATCTGCTTCTGCATTAAACAATTTGTTTAACCAAACGAACTTTTCTTCCCCTTCGTTGCGCGTCCTATGAAAATTATTTACGATTTAACGAATTGACATTTGCGTATATCTTACGCGTTTGTGCATATTAAAATATCATATTCTATTTTTCGAAGCTCATTTATTTGTGCGTCACAATCTATCTGACTTTTAGCCAATACCTAAAGTTTTAAAAATAACCAACAATAAGCTATTGTAAAGTAGAATAGCTGAGATACCCGTATGACATAGGACAACAAGTATCTCTTTCAATTCAAGATAATTACCATTTCCGTTTAATATATAATTTTATACGTAAAATAAAGAGTATGGACAAGATTTTTACGAGTCTTTATAATTTATATTAGAATATTGAATGGGGTTTTGAAATAAAGTGTAGTCGTAAAGAAAAGTCGGTAAGGTCGTATGAAAAATATCTCCACTCTCAGCATGTATCTTGTTTTCGTTATTCCTATATAGAGAATCTATGAAAGGACACGTACAGGGAGAAGATACAATAAAAAAAGTAATGCTCGATGAATGCATTCTTGACTATTGTAAAATATCGTTTGAGGGTATAGGTAATGGAATTACAGGTACTCACACGCGACGTTCAATTAACGGGCTTATTGAAAAATTCCATTAGCAGGTAATGGTAAATGTGTACGGATAATCTCTAGGGGAAAAAGCCCGACTGAATATTATATTGATCGGATGATTGTTTAAACGTTAATTTCGTCGGAACTTCGGCTTAAATACTTTCGATAGTAATTACCGATGAAAGCCGGAGAAGCATTCGGCGAAAAAGTTTGATGTCGCGTGGGGAAAATAGGAAATATAGAAAACGCCAAGTCTTACGACCAATAAGAAGTTACATAACACAATTGTCATCTTCTACGATGTTATCAAGTTTACAAGTTATGGAGCTAAGGGAGAAGTAGGTAATAATAAAGCCAATGGAAAAGGAAGAAAGAATGAAAGGTGAGGGAGAGAGAGACAGTGGATGGGGGGAGGGGGGGGGAGCTCGTGACGCGCCCACATCCATTGGCATCGAAATTGGAAAATTCCCACGGAAAAGTTTTCTATGTGAAAAGCCCTGTTAAGGATCTGGCGCCGTAGGGCGTTCTTACCCTTCCGAGCAAAAGGTCTACCGTAACTCGTTGTCATTCCATTTCTTTCCCGTTCTCCCTCCCACATTCATTCCCTTCCCCCCTCGAGCCCACTTACTCTTCTCGCTCGCTCCCGCCCTCTCTCTCTCTCTCGCTCTCTCTCGCTCTCTGACAGGACATCTTTCTCTCGCGCTTCGACTGCCACCATTAATTTGCATAATTCCTACATTAAAGCGCGAATGATTCTTGGTATTTTCGATGCCGTATATATTGGTCACCGCTGCACGAGACGGTAATAAAAGAGAAAAATTCTTTTGCGCACTTCACTGGATATCCCGGATATACAGACGATTCTTCAGAAAGTGACATGTTTTTCGTTCGGCACAACTACCGGCCGGTTATTATATCTTTCGGCACGAGTTTCCCTCGCAGCTCCAGTCGCGGCACCATTGCCCTCGCCAAAAATATCCTTATTTTCATTAAAAAGTAATGGTTTTGAGCATTCTTTGCTTATTCGCTCGGCTCGTCTCGGCTCGGCTCGTCTCGGCTCGTCTCGTCACGTCACAGCTCGGCTCGACGTCAGTAAAAGCTTCAGTTCCCTTTAAAATGTATCCGTTATTATAGATAATAAGTTAAACTGAAGTATAAAGTACCGGGGAGGGTTTATTACGGGAAGCGCAAGTCCATAAAGTGCGTTTTATATCGAAGATTTTGGAAATCGTAATAGCCCGAAAGGAAGGCGAAACAAGATATTAAAATTCCAATCGCTCGAGACTTGTAAAGAGTCCTCATATTCGAATCGCTCGGCTGCCTCCCTCCTTTGAAAAGCCGTAATAAAGAACGAATAAAAGAGCCAAAGGACTACTAAAACTCAAGGAACGGGGTGAATTATCAATAAAGAGGAATTTAATTAAAAAAAGCTCGCCGAATCACACAGTTCAGCGTTTTTCGCGTAGGTTTTTATTGTAATGGGACGGTAGAATGCGCGCGACCCTCAGTATTATAGAGTATTATGTCACTGGAGATATCGAGATTGGAGGTAGTAGTGGTTACAGACATTCCCAGCTGATGGTATTAATTATACCGAGGTATCGTGAAGCATTGGCATATACGGGGCGAGGGGGATCCCGGCGGTAGGCCGCGAACGACTATATTTGAGTGAAGCGAGATACGAGATACGAGGTAAAAGCTTCTCGCGGTCGGGGTCTGAGGGGTGGGGTGGGAATAGGATAAGAAAGCATCCCATTCGGAAAACTCTCTCTCACTCTCTCTCAAGAGAGATAGAGAGAGAGAGAGATTTGGAAAGTAGAAAAGTTCGTTTACGGTGAACTGACCAAACGCATAATGCGACGCTCGTCATTCGAGTCGGCCGGGGCGTGGCCAGAGCACCATAGCCGCCGTTGCCTCCACCGATGCCTCCACCGATGCCTCCACCGCTGCCTCCACCGCTGCCTCCAACGTCCCCAGGACCACCGTTGCCGTGGCGCGAGAGCGGGCGCGGAGGGGTGGCTGCTGCTCCGAAATCAATTTTAAGTGCCGGGCCGGAGACGGCGGTACCGATTATTCCTGGCACGTCTTTTTTCTCCACGAGGACGCTTTCGTTTAGCTCGTGCTCCGCTCGGCGACTGTAGCTCGGACTCCGCGATCCGGACCAGCGATGCTTATCTGTTGCGGCGGAAGCTGCGGTCCAGCCGCTGCCGATTGCCCTTCGCCAAGTCGGCAATTTTGTTTGTTTTTTTTTTTTTTTTTTTTTTTTTTACGAACCACCGGCATATCGGCTGTCTATCGAAAATTGAAAGCGCACTCTAGCGGCGAAGATGACCGCCCCGAGCCTGCGTATCCGTGGACGTGGGTGGTGGGCCAATAAACCCCCCGAGCCCTAATAATAGAAGCCTGCCGATGCTAAAATTGTAGAATTATCATTTGGCAAAGGTCCCCTGGACGAGCTTCGTCAATAAAAGGTATTTTCAAGTATTCTCCGTTTTCCCGGAGCCATTTATGCCTTCACTAAGAATATAATAACAGCCTATGCTTTTGCCGGCTATTATTTATCGCAAGAGAAAGTTCTCGATCGTTAATTTCATTGTTTCAACGTTTCGCCTCTTCGACTTTCGAACCAGCGATTTTTTTCCTTGTTCGATCACGGAGGTGGCGACCCTCCTCGCGGGGCCCCCTTGATATTTAGAACTTTGGCTAGGGATCGGTTACTTCCGAGGGACAATAAATCCGAGGCTTTCATCCACGTACAGCACATCCTCTCGACGTCCTTGCGATCGCTCCTGGCTCTAATTATTTTCAAAGATCAATAAATTACAAATACCCTTTTCATAATTCTCCATCATTCGTCTGCGATTCTTTCTATCGCTCCTCCTTCTCCTCCTCCTCCTCCTCCACCCGTTTTCCTTCCAGCTCTCTATAACATTCATTGTTTTCCTTCAAGGCTCCAATCCTCTCCAATTAATCCTATCGCTTCCATTAATCACGTTCTAACGAGTGAAAAAGAAAAGAAAAGAAAACAAAACATCACCAAGAACCCGAAAAAGTACTGATTTACAAACAGCTGATAAAAGGGCATAGGTAACGTTAGAATTTTCCCGATTGTAACGTCATTACCCACTCGGATCTCGAATTCTCGCCAATCGGGTATGAGAAGGTCGTTTACTCACCATACCGTATTAACGGACAAAATTACTCTTAACTGTTAGCCTGCAATTTCGTTCCTCTATAATTATAATCATATTGACTCAGTGCGTTTCAACATGGGATGTTACATATTTACCAGCTAAGCCCTTAACGGTAAAACTTTTTCGTTCACGATTTTCTATGTAAAAAACGAATCATAATAAAAAAAAAAAAAAAAAAAAAAAAATCAATAATTCTAACCGACCCTATATTTCTCTATCTCTTCTCCCCCTAATCCCATTCATATCACTTTTTCACTTACCCCGTATATTCCGTTAAATAGTAGTCCATCATAAACTAGCGTTTTTACTTCTATTTGTTATCGTCTCTCTCTCTCTCTCTCTCTCTCTCTCTCTCTCTCTCTCTCTCTCTCTATCTCGTACACGCACACGCTGGCGCTCGCGCCCACGCGGCGCTCGCTCACTCTTGCCTCCTCGATCCGGAGAAAAACACTCATAAGCGCTTCCGGTTTACGATCGTCAGGGTATATAAATAATATTTCTCGCTGAAGTTGCTTGCGCATTGGTGAAACGAGAAGCCAGCCATCCCTCTTCCTTTTTCCAGCACGTTTTAACGAACGGAGTGAACAGTTGCTCGGACCATTCTACGTTTGGGCAGCCCGGAGAGATTGTTAATAAATTATAGTCGATCATAAGTTTTTGATGGAGTCCGGGAGCCGGCTTTCAATGTGCCATTATAAAGCAGACTTCCCTCTCCCTCCGTATAAAGAGAGGGTGCTTGTTGCCGGTGGCGTAGCCGCCCTCACGTCGCTCGCCCAGGCGTTTATTACCCGAGCAGCCGACAAAAGCGCATAATCGACCCACTCGTGAGCGTGTCTTATTGAATTAATTGTAATCCAGATCGCCGATACTGCGGATGCGCCCAACTGCCTATAATTAACCCGATTCGGCAATGCGATTCGATACGAAGTTACGAAGCTTCTGGGCTTACGACGTCTCGTCGGAGCTTAGGATGCCGTTCGGATGCGCTGTTTACTTTAAAAATGTCACGTTTCACCGATGTATAAGCTATCGCTTCTTATTTTTGTTACAGAGATCTCCAGGGAAACAACATCACCGTTATTTTCAAATCGGATTTCGAGGACATGGCGACGCTTCGATTGCTGTGAGTAAAAAAGAATTTATCCTTAGCACTCAAAGTTATTATTTTAGCGGGCACCTTTTGTTATTATAAATATTTTTCGAGCTTATGAAAGATAGCTCGTAAATTTAAAGAAAACTTAATGCTCGATAACGAGAAAATACTTTTTTATATAATAAATGTATGTGTATATATATATATATATATATATATACACACAACTGAGAACATACTTTAAAACTTTATCTGAGAAACTTTTTCCCGGGGAACTAGTTTTTCGTAAAATATTTAAGAATATATTCTAGCGCATTATCCATGCATTTACATACTGTTTTACAAAATTAACATTTAAATGTAAATACTTTTACGTAGCCGTAAATAATGTCTCCAGCATGGAAATGAAATAGTTTCTAATAATGCGAATAATGAAACGTAACATTTTATCAAAAACAAGGAAAAAAAGGAGCTCGAGAGTCAAAAAGCTTTGTATCTTCTAACCCGTACGTATATATATATATAAATGTGTATGTATAGATATGTAGATTAGTTCTACACGTACGCATAAATATTTTTGCATTCAAAACTTGTTTTTCACTTAAGGCAGCGTCTCGGCTGTCATTATATTTAAAGACCTTCTAGCTCATTACTGAAATTAAAAAGGAATTTATTTAGATATACACCCATGGATATTTTTAACGTTCGATGCCAGTAAACTTTTTGTTCGCGTATTTCAACTTGAACACTTAACCGCTATCGTACTCATTTTTAATTATGTTAATTTATATAAAATTCTAATTTTATTAAATAAAATGTACGTCTCGCTTGTGATTTCGTGGATTTTATGTGATACGTAATCCTCGCTGATTCGAGTGACCGACCGATAACGAATAATTAATACTCGCTCGATAATTTTTCAAATATTATATACTGGCCAAGGGCATAAATTTTTTGTCCTTTAATAAAGATCCCTGAGTGAAAACATGTTAATTACAGAGGAATCTACGCGATTTTTTTTTTTTTTTTTTTTTTTTAGCATCCAATTTGTTGGGATTTCATCACTGGAGATGCAATTACGCGTTGTATTTAATAATAGAAGGGAGGGAAAAATTGAAATGCAAAGTTTAACGATGGCTTTCATATCATTCCCTAATTAGATATAAACGTTTATAAATATCTTTACGAGAAGTCTGAAGCATTAGTCGCAACTTGGATGGTTATATACACTGTAAGCCTCAAGTGGAGCAGAAAATAAAAATTGTGTTTTTCTAATTATAAAACGCAGTTGCCGTTTTTCTCGATTTTTCGTTTCGTTAGACTACACGTCCGAACGATGTGCAGAGTGAGAGAGAAAGAGAGAGAGAGAGAGAGAGAGTGAGAGAGGGAGAGGGAGAGGGGGGACATTTAGCACTTAAGGCTTACATCCTGTAGAGATGAAATCCATTTCGCAAAGTGGTTATTAAGATTGTAGGTAAAGCAAAAAGATGATTAGTAGGCGCAGCGGTAGCGATCGATTAATGATAACTAACAGCATTTCACTTGTATTGAAAAATGTAGATAGCGTGCGTGAGTGAAGCGTCGAGGCTAACAGGCAAAGGTGAGCCCGAGCGTCGAGGAAGGTGCTTTAAAGAGAAAAATATGCGCCCGCGCAAATAGGCACCGAGGAGGGAACTTTGATGTTCCTAAAAGCTCGATATCCCGATGCTTTTATGACATGCACGTACGGTAATAGGGAGCCGGTGCGCGCGCCCGTGTTGGTGAATAGAGCGAGTTGGCGCTCGCGCGGCTCGAGTGACGTCAAAGTGCGGACGACGGCCACGGACGGCGACAGTCCGTCCAAAGATAATTGAATTAAAAATAAGTAACGAGCACTTCTCCATGGTAAGAGCCGACGAATGCCCCGTCGATGAGCCCCGAGCCCCGAGCCCCGAGCCCTCGGGCGACGGTTCATCGCTCCTCGACGCGCTCTTTGAATTCAAGGCGCGCCGGTCGCCTTGAGAAATAAATGGCCGACTCGGTACGTACGGGAGTGTCAAAGGTCTTTCGGTGGGCCGCTTAAGGCTCGCCGCTCCTCTCAGCGCGCGCATGCTCGCTGCCCCGAAAAATCCCGGCCTCGCATCCGCCACCCGACGCCCGGATGCACCGCGACTTCACTCGCCAAGGCATTCGGCCCGCGTATCCGCGGACGGGGATCTACTCCACCCCTACCCCTGCCCCTACCCCTGCCCCTACCCTCCCCATACCCACGCCACGGCCGCCTAGAGCGTATCGATTGCTCGTCACATCGCATTAGCCGCATGCCAAGGAGACGAGAAGCGTCTACGCTCTTAGGGTACTCCAGGCTGCCGAAGGCCCCGAGGGCCGGCGGGGAAAAAGGAGGTCGGGAGAAGCAGTGCAGCGGCGCCTCGGATGAAAGGAGCCAATTCAGTCTTTGCGCGCCGATTCAGGGCTACTGAGTTATGAATAAAGCACTACTCGATAGTGCTCGTGATGCCAATTCAGAGATTATGCACGAGATGCGTTTAAGCGCACTTTGGGGCATCAATTTTCAATCGCCCCTCCTCCCGAGCGGAATTCCAGCCGGCTCTTATATCCCTTACGAGGAGAGTCCGAGCTCGCGGTCGTCGAATCCGGCTTGAGAAGCATCCGCGTAAGTACACATCTGGAGGTGATTGTGGGCCAGTTAATGAAAAGCCTCTTCTTTGGAAGGGACGGGTCGGGACGGGTCGGGACGGGTTGGTATTTATTTTGGAGAGGAGTCTCGGTAAGAATTGCCTCGGCGAGCGCCGGTTCCTCCAGCTACGTCCTCCTCAGACATGATTAACGACGGGAGCTGACACACGCACACGCACACATCCCCGCCCCCCCTCCCCCTTGTTCAGTAGAAGGGGCACCTGCGCCTCTCGCGCCCATCGACGATATTCAATTAAACCGGACGGATGCTCGACGCGCTCGTTTACTTCCGGTCGTCGCGGTTTGCCAAGGGTGCTTTTAAGTGGCGCTTAGCGTCGATAACCCGGACGATTCCTCTCATCCTCCTTCGTTTTTCCGGACAGGATGATTAAGAGCCCGATCTGACGTATCAACTTAAAAAAAAAAAAAAAAAAAAATCAGAGTTGTGGTTTTCGTTTGCATTCGTAGTCGAGGTCGCGTAGCCTAGAACCGGTTCTCGGCCACCAGAACGTCCCTCCTGCCACCCGCCGGCACCAATCCCTTACAATTACGATCAAACGCGAATTACGCTATTTTCGTAATAACGTATTCGTATTATTACATTACATTGAGGCTCTCTTGTCTGAGTAAACAAAGCGGCCTACTTTGGCCCCTGCGGCTCCCTTACTGCCTAGACATTAAAGATCGTTGGTACTTGCGCACTTTACAGAGAGCACCGGTGCTCACATCAAGGACAATACCAAGATATACGATAAAGAGACGGAAAATTGCCGAGCGATTGAAATGGTATCTCATCTGGACTCATGATATCGCGATAAGAGTATTATTGTGAGCTGATTTAATTAATTAACCGAGAAACATTGATAAATCACTTGGCAACTGTCGTTCCCGCCTGTTCGGCTGTTCAGCTGCTATCCATAAATGATATTTGACTTTCAGAAAAATCCCCCTTCCATCCAAAATAAGCCGCTAATTAAATGGTAAATGTTGGGTCGTTGGTTAATACTGCCGAATACTATACTTTTAACATACAGCGATACGTTAACTTGTTCCTGTTTTCTCTAATAAATCAGCCTTTCACGCCGGCAAATCGCATTGCGATCCGACAACTTTTTCATATGTCGTTAAAACTTTGATAAACTTATTTATGCTAATCGAATTTAATTGGCTCTAAACTTAATTAGACCGCTTTCCTTCCGTGGAACAAGAAACAAGGCGAAAAGAATGCAATAATAATTAAGGATTACAATAATATTAATGATAACGGGAATGGATCGTGGAGGCGATCGAGGTGTCGAAATTACAAATAAATCTTTATTGCTCCAACAGGCAACTGTCAAACAACCAGATCCACACGATCGAACGAGGAGCCTTTAAAGATCTGGTGACCGTTGAACGACTCAGACTCAATAACAATCACATACGATTCCTGCCAGATTTACTCTTCAGCAATATGATGAATCTGAAACGACTGTAAGTAAGAAAGATGCTCCCCGACCCACCACCCCTCCACCACCCGACCCTAACAACAATCCACTTAACTCAATGATATTCTTATACGTTTATCTCTCTCTCTCTCTCTCTCTCTCTCTCTCTATCTCTCTCTCCCTTTGTCGAATTCTCCCAATCCCCTTTTTATTATAATAAAGGCATTATTACCATAAAGGAGTGTTGAACAATTTTATTGACTTGGTATTGCGTATAATTTTTCAGAGATCTGAGCCACAATCAAATTTCGATGATCGGTCCAAAAACGCTCAGAGGGGTCTCTATGCTGAAGCACTTGTAAGTTTTTCTTCGATTTTTAGAATACGTATGCACGCGGCGCAGTAGATTGAGTAACAATGTAAGGAAATATCACGGATAACAATGTGAAATCGTATTACTCGTACTTACTTTACAAATTACAATATACGACGAATAGATGGTCTTGTAAAAGAGCATATTTACATTACGAGATGTCGAGACTTCTTTAAATAAATCGATCGTAGCTGCATTTCACAACGTACTCGCTGATTGAAACTCGTATTACTTTCGTTCGATTTATAAACCGATGGGAGCTATTGACAAGCTCATTGCTAGGAAATTGATAGTAAGTATCGAGTAACGTACAATACTTGTATTACAAGCTGCATTTAAGCAAGAATTATACTTTACCGCTAACCTAATACGACAAGTACTTGTACTTTTAAATATTATCTTCACTCAATACTCTTATCTTTTTCTTTTTTCTTTTTTCTTTTTTTTTTTTTTTTTTCTTTTTCATTTTTCTTTTACTATTGTTTTATAATGCCAGTAAGATATGTACTAGACAATGTTACTCCAGCGTAGGCTGTATCATATTTCACAATATTTTACGCACACTTCGAAGCTTACGATTTCCTGGTCATCGTCACTTTTACTTGTAATTGGAAGATAAGGATTTATTAGTCAGGCTGAAGTCACGTAGCTCGAAATGGGGATTTTTTGTTTTTTTTTGTTTAAGGAAAACCACAAGTGACCTGGCGTCTTTCCTTTTTAATCCCAATGAATCTTAAATGTTTTCTTCTATTTATTCGTAAAGCCAGTCTCTTATTAAGATTTATTGTAATAAAAAATACATTAATAATTTGTATCCAATTACGAGATTTAAAAGACATTATTTTCAATAAATAATCGCTGCTCCAGCTGGCCAATCGATGGTAAATAATAATAATTTATAATAATTAATAATAACGAATAATAATAATAACGAATAATAATAACGAATAATAATAATAAAAGCGTTCGACGGAGTGTGTTTATGGAAATGGAATGACAGACATGGAATGGGGATAATCGAAAGTATTAAAACGAATAGTGATTTGTCATTGGAAAAAATGAATGTCCTAATTCAATCAGCTGTCGAAATTATGAGTAATTTATAATAATTAGCGTTAAAATATTATTGTTTTTCGAACGCTCGTATTGAATGAGACAATTAATAATATCGAACGGTATCTCGATCGTGAATCACGACGAATCGATGGCCAAAGAAATTCTTCATCTTCTATTACCTTAATCCGAACATCTCTATTTACCGAGTAAATACATTAATAACAACAACAATAACAAAAATTCAATAAGTAACGTAAGATTTTATCGGTGAGGAAAAAAGTAGGCCAATTGTATTGAACTATCGACGTTTTTATCTGCATTAATAAGCCATTGGTTCTCGAAGGAGAAAATGAGTATATTTTATCTCATTTGTAATTGAATTATTCGTTCCACTTAACTATATTTGACGTTAGTGAAGATAATACGTAAAAAAAAAAAAAATAAATAAAATAAATGGAAAAAAAATTAAAACTCGAAGGAAGGGAAATATGTTTAAGAGAGTAACGGTATGTACATAAAACACGTACTTTTGCCCACAGATTATTAGACGACAACTCCTTAAGCTGCATCGACGAGGCCGCCATCCGCGAGCTCAAGGAATTGGAAATTTTGTAAGTACTCGGACGGCTAAGTACTGCCTGTCAAGAATAAGAAAAAACAATGTCTATGTACATCTATATACGTCTATATACGTCGATATACGTCGATATACGTCGATATACGTCGATATACGTGTATATACGTGTATATACGTGTATATACGTGTATATATATATATATATATATAAGTACCGAGCCGTCAAACCCATTTCTACTAAAACTATTGTCCATTTTCTTCCCCCTTTCGATCTTCGACAGGACGCTCAACAATAACAAGCTAACGACGCTCGGGAAAGACATTTTCACCGGCTTAGAACACTTCCGCATCCTCAAGCTGTCCGATAATTCGTTCACGTGTGACTGTCACTTGGCATGGCTCTCGCGAACTTTAAAAACTTTCTCCCGACTAGGACAAAACACCCGCTGCTCGTCGCCGGCGCATTTAACAGACCAGAATCTAGTGGACTTGCAGGTAAGTTTTTCCATCTCCCTCTTACTCAATTATTCTCCGAACCTGTATTTTCATTCATTTTGCTTTTATTTTTCTTTTTATTTTTCTTTTTTTTTTCACTCGCTTTTCCCTTTATGCCGAGCGCAAATTCCGCCAATCAATCAATTCCAAGGCTCGACGTTGAATTATGAAATTTTTACGGCTCGCCAATGGTTGCGAAGCTCGACCAGCATTTCTATCTCATTTTCTTCTTCCCATTATCATTCCCTCCCTACCACGCTCTCTCTCTCTCTCTCTCTCTCTTACTCTCTCTCACTCTTGTTCTATCGAACCAGCAGTAGGAGCAGCAGCAACAGCAGCAGCAGCAGCAGGAGCAGGAGCAGGAGCAACAACAACAACAGCATGATTAGATCGAATAGTACATGAATTGTAACGTGCGTCTTTTAAAGATTCCGCTTTAGTATGGACTTTTTTTCGAGATTACTTGTTACAAGAGGTATTATACACCTAGAGGGAGAATAAATAATTTAATCGTAAAGCTTTGTTGGGTACGAGAGAAGGCTAATATTGTTCTAACCGCATGATCTTGTAAATAGAAAGTCGTCGGGCCAAGGAGAGTTTATAACGAGGTCCGAAAAATCCTTAACGCTCTTATCCCATTCTTAAATCGAAATTTTTTAGAGATAAGCCAATAACGAGATTTGTCTTTAACGCTGTGCAAGTTCTCCGGTCTCGTGGGTGGCCTGGGGGGTGGGGATACGGAGGTTGGCCGGGGGAATTGGCTGGGGGTAATATAAATGCGCTCCTCTGCCGCTCTGCTCTGTAATTATAAACGGAACCTGTAGCCAAGATTTAACGTTGATTAGCCACTTTGGAATACTTCATCTAAATATGACGCTAATTGGCTTCTAAAATATACACGCTCCTTTTATCGGTTAAAGTTGAGCCAGTTTACAAAGAGCTTTCCATAAAGTACTTATGCATATATATGAAGTAAAGGTGAGGTTTGCGCTGCCGTGAGATGGATGGAGCCTTTAAACAAGTAAATGAATGTACAGGAAACGTCGAGCCCAGATTTCCACTTGTTTTCCTTCCAAGAGCCAATAACCTTCCGCGAAGATGTGCCAATCGTACATCGGAGTATAATTGCGGTAATCCTAATTGAATGTGTGCACGTGTGCGGGGAAATGTGAGCCAAAAGTATTAGCACGAGAAGCCTTTTCTCGGGTGAGTTTGGCAACTCGAGGGAAAACGTCGGGGACTTGGTTATAGCAAAAAAAAAAAAAAAAGAAAAAAAATGGAAAAAAAAAGGAAAAAAAGAAAAAAAGAAGCGGGTCGTAAGGAACTGATAGGGGCGGGGGGAGTCGGTTGGTAGTCGGGAATATCATTAGGTAAAATCGTTTGTTAATTCACGGTGGGAAGAAAAAGATGGACGGCAGGGGCGTGTAGGCGTGAGTTGGCTCGCTCGGGTTCGCTCGGCTTTGCTCGACCCTCGAAGTAAAGAGGAGCCGTTAGCTCTCGGGACACGCTTTTATCAAACTAATTACCGTAGCTCGGACTCGAGCGCTCCTGCAAACGTGAACTGCGTAGTCTTTATTTGTGGGAGCAGCCGAAAGTACGCTGCCATCGGAGTATTACGTGACACCGAAAACGGCCTCGATGCATCGAAAGTCTCCGCCGCGTCCGAGGAACGTAATCCGAATGCGAATGACCGACGGGATGCGCGCAGTGCAGACACCCTGGAATCGGAGAGACGCAAAGAGAGAGAGAGATAGAGAGAGATAGAGAGAGAGAGAGATATAGAGAGATAGAGAGAGAGAGTGTGTGTGTGTGTGTGCGCACGTGTGTTGGTGTCGAGTGGAGCGCGGCAACAGGAGCTGGAGCATCTTGCTCACCTTCGGGCGGGTTTGTATTTTTCAGGAACACGACTTCAAGTGCTCGATACTGATGGAGAAGCCGAACTCCGAGTGCAACACCGAGCCCGAGTGCCCGCATCCGTGCAGATGCACCGACGGGATCGTCGATTGCCGGGAGAATTCACTGACGAAAGTGCCGACTTACCTTCCCCAGGACACCGTCGAGCTGTAAGCGAGCGCCTTGTTTTGTTTTATACGGCCGACCCTCGAGCACGAGAACTCTCTCGTCCTTCTCGAGGGCGCCACCTCTAACCCCAAAATGAGGCCCCCTTCCCCGCCCACTCTAATACCGATCGTTGCACGCGCGCGTGCCTCTGCTTTGGATTTTCCAGACGACTCGAGCAGAACGGCATCACCGAGATTCCCAGCAAAGCCTTCTCGCCTTACCGGAAGCTCCGGAGAATGTAAGTTCGATCATTTCCGCGACCAGCGTTACCTCTCCCACCTACCGTTCCCCTACCGCCGGCTATCATTTCTCCCCCCTCTCCCCTCCCTCTATCTCTATTTAGCCACTGATATAATTTTATCCTCAGGTCGTTAAGGGCTTACCGCCAAAGCTTACCGCGCCGCGACTCAACTCCGTCCTAATTGCCCCCACAACTAATTAACTCTACTTTATTCTTTTGCGCAATGATGGGCGCTCTCTTTTATCCGGGGACTCCCTTTGACCGGCTCCTTCGTCATTTCCATCCGTCGCGAGAGGCTAAAAGACCTCTTCTGCCCTTCCTTCGATTTAGCCAAGATCTTTATTAATACGTCGAGCCAAACGTCTTAATATAACCGAGCCCGGGGTCGGGCGTCGAGGAGGCCGTTGTCTCGAGTCTATCGACTCTCTTCAACGATCCACGCTCTGACTATTGTTTTTTATTTATTTTTGTTTTTTTTTTGTTTTTTTGTTTTTTTTCCTGCAGTGACTTGAGCAACAATAAGATCCGCAAGGTGGCCGCCGACGCCTTTCACGGCCTCAAGTTCCTCGAATCGCTGTAAGTATTACGGCCGACTTGGCATTGGCATTTAAATGTAAATTAGGAAAATCGACGATGGTTTAATGGGATGTGGATTTTCGATGCCATTAGGGTGCTGTACGGGAACAAGATAACCGAGCTGCCAGCCGGGATTTTTCAAGGCCTACAGAATTTGCAGCTCCTGTAAGTCCAGCATCTTAAATAACGAAGCCTTTTTAATTTTCTCACTCTCGCGCTCGCTGCCGAGTTAACAAAATGATCGATCCTCCGCGCCTTCCCTAGGAAACGCCTCCCTCGCTATTCCGAACGTTTGAAACAAAGACAAAGCAAAGCGTTGCCGGCAACGATTATTAGCTACCGACTCTCTCTCTCACTGTACAGTCTGTCTGTATTCTATGAATTTCAGGTTGCTCAACGCCAACGAAATATCCTGCATACGCACGGACTTGTTCCGCGATCTCTCGAACCTAGCGCTTTTATCACTTTACGACAACAACATCAAGTCCTTGAATAACGGGACTTTTGCCAATCTCCGGAACATCAAAACCCTGTAAGTATTGTATTGTATCGCGGGCTCGGATCGGAAAAAGTCCGAGAGAGGGACATTTTTAAAGCTCTACCCGCTGGGTCGTACAATGCCGCGGGTTTATTTTCAACAAATCATTAGATTGTACATTTTTATCGCCTCTGCAGGGGCTCGTAAACTTTTCATTTACATATACCGAGTTATTATACATTATATATCTTTGTACCCGTTTAAACGGAATGCGGCATGAATTCTTTTTTCTTTTTTCGGCAAAACGGCAAAACGAAACACAAGTACTAAACAAACAAACAAAAAAAAACAAACAAAAAAAAAAAAACAAAAGAGACCGACAAATGATGCAAAGAAAATACTAATCGTAAACGTATGTACAAAGAAATAAAGAGGGACGGCAGCCGGTGTCC
This sequence comes from Ceratosolen fusciceps, assembly GCA_018883505.1. NCBI lineage: Eukaryota > Metazoa > Arthropoda > Insecta > Hymenoptera > Agaonidae > Ceratosolen > Ceratosolen fusciceps. The sequence continues at coordinate 4,494,343 of RCIC01000008.1, forward strand.
GTCGTGGCGAAGGGCTTTTTCTTTCCGAATTTATGCGCCGGACACGTCGGCTCGTACCTTCTTTAATTCCTCGGCCATTAATGCTTTCGATATAATTGACAAATCACTCGGGAACTTTACGATCGTCATTCGGCATCTAAACGCTGTCCGTATAATTAAATTCGGCCCACAATAAAAGGCGACCCGTGACATTTTAATAACAGCCGCGGAGAATCAGCGGCTAATGAAATACACTGTAAGCTACGGGAACACATAAAAGTATTATTCGGGCTATTTTTCAAAATAAAACGTGGACAAAGGTGAGATAGAGAGAGAGGGGGGGGAGGGGGAGAGATAAAAAGGAAAGAAAGTCGGGTTGAACGTCGGGGGTCGTTTGGTCGGCGGAAAAAAAACGGCAATATCGTTCTCTAATCGCGCGAGTACTCGGCCCGGTGATCGTCCACCCCAATGGCCATCGACCGCCGAGGCTCGTCACCCGCTAAAGCGAGACAGCAATTTAACGTCTCTTTGCATTTAAATCGGACGATATTGCGCCCCGGGAGCGCGGAGCGGCGCTCGCCCTGCAATATCCGAATACGAAAAAAGGCCGCGGGTGGTACGCGGCCTCGCTACGCAGGCTACGTAGAGCGGAAGGTCGGTTTAGTTTTAGTTGGGGCTGGTGCGGGAAGGGGTGGGCGAGTGTGGGCTACGTGAGTGGTGGAGGAGGAGGAGGAGGAGGAGGAGGAGGAGAAAAGGGGCCAGAAACAAGGCAAGGGCATAAGACAATGGAATGCGCAGGCATCTGGCGAGGAATCCCTTCATTTGCGACTGCAACCTCCGCTGGCTGAGCGAGTACCTGCACAAGAACCCGATCGAGACGTCCGGGGCGAGGTGCGAGTCGCCCAAGAGGGCCGGGAAGCGACGTATCGACAACATGCGGGACGAAAAATTCAAATGTAAGGGTAAGCATGAACTTCGTTACTATATACCCTTTGACCCTTTGGCACTCCTTTTACCGAGCCGGTAAAACGAGGTCCGGAGCCCGGAGCTCGGAGCCCAGAGCCCGGAGCCCGGAGCCCGGAGCCCGTAGCCCGGAATCCTGAGTCGGGAGTCTGTCGATACGCAACACATCCACGAGGCGCCTCGACTCCCTTTCTTTTTCTCTTTTCTTTCTTTCGTTCTTTTATTTACATCCTTACTTTTGTTTTGTTTTGTTTTGTTTTTTTTTTCTTTGCTTTTACATTACCGCGAATCTTTTTAGCCTCGCAGCCTCCTTCGTCCTCCGGCGATCTTGACACGCGCGTTTCCCTTTGCCCCTATTCTGAAGCGTACAAACGGTTACAGGAATTCGCTTAGCTGGAACAGTCGATAAGACCGAGCAACAAATAACATGTTCTTTGTCGTGCTTTTCCCCGCAATCGGAATAAATATTTAAAATGCTCGTCTCACTGTCTCAGTCTCATTGAGAAGATAGTCTCGCCGACCCCCTCCTACTCATCGACCCTACGTCCCTAGAGACTCGACGCATTTACAATGAAGGATATACTTCCATTATAGCAAGAACCTTAACAACACACGTGTTAAGGATTCGAAAAATCTAGTCGAGCATAATAATTTATCCGGCCGACGATTTAATGTTTTACTATTTTAATAGCTTTCTCGTCATCCTGCCCGACAGATCAATATCTGAGGGCCATTTATCATACTCGATAACGGGGCGCGTATCCGTAGCCGAGATCCTCTGGCCGCTTACTCCTCTTCCGAGGCTCCTTCGAGCTAAATAAGACCGATTGACCACCTGGGCTCCTCGGCGCGGCTAATAACCTAATCCCCCAGGAACTTGATAATTAATATGCTAATTAAAATTGTTACCATTCGATCGCGTATATATATATATATATATAGGTATACGTATATATAGTTGGTCCAATTTTCGTCTTTCCTCCGGACGGGGGTAGGAGAATGATACGAAACCGCGAGGCTAGAAAGCGGGAGGATCGGAGAGAGAGAGAGAGAGAGAGAGAGAGTGATGCCAAGGTGCGTCGGATGACGCGGAAACGCCTCTGACGCATAAAGAAAGCCACGGTCCGTAGAAAGAGCATCGTAGGCTTTCGACGGGGGAGGGGCGGGAGGGGACCTCCTCCGTCACCGTCTCCATCTCCATCTCAGCTTTCCGCGGACTAGTTCGGCTGAGTCATCGTAACCCGGGAGAGCGGGCTCCCCTTATAAGTACACCCCCGTCGGCCCCGACGGCCCCGATGGCCCCGACACTTGTGCCGAAGCGGGTGCGCGCCAGGCCATCGGGATGATTCGCATGCGGGAAATTAGTAATAAATTGCCCGAACTCTCGAGGAGCAGCCGTCGGAACGATAATCCAACGGCTCTCGTTGAAAGGGACGCGTCGGTCTCGAGAGTCGGTCTCCGCCGAGTCCGCGTCCGAGTAAGAGTCTCTCTCCCACCCCTCCTCCCGCCCCTCCCCCCTCCTCGCCCCTCGCCAGCCTCGTCGTCGTCCTCGTCGAGCCATTGGCGCCTCGGGCCTTTATACTCGTACCAACCAAATCACTTTGTCACACGCGTCTCTTGTAAAATTTTAAAGCCACCATTAATGAGGATCCTGTCCCCACATGCGGCCTTTCCCATACCAAGGCAAGGCCCGCCCTAGGCAGATCGGCCCGAGCCACTATTTATCATCGCTCTCTCAATATTCTCCTAAGATTATGCGGCGCGCCGGTGCAAATCTTATTTTTACAACTCCTAGGGCCTCTTAATGTCTCCCCCTCGTACCTTCGTAACCCTGCCCCACGGACTTTATGTGTCGCGAGGACCGAACGGAGGCGCTTCGCCCATTATTATTACTTGACCTCTCGCGACAAAACAATCGCCGCTGTTTGCATTCGCAAAAATACGACCACGAACTGACTCTCCATTATTCCCACACCCACCCACCCACCCCTCCCACCCTCCCCCCTCCCGCCCGCCCGACCTTCTTATCTGTAGTTCAGAAATATCCGGCCCGGGACTTCGCCCCATAAATTATTTCTCTAAATTTAAGCCTCGTTTTGGCACTGTTTATAAAAAAATCTCAGTCCCTCCCCCCCCTCTCCACCTGCCGTATATCTTGATTTACACTGACAATTCCCCTTTGTTGTATTCATTTACTAAATGCACGTATCAATTTCCAAATCCCCCCTAGGACATTTTGTTAACGCGACCCAATCGCACTCACCTTTGTCATTTGTCTCGTATTTATATCCTAGAGAGCATATATGTATATATATATACATTATATACATTATATACATTATATACATTATATAAACCTGTAAGCTTGTAAAATTCTGCATTTACAAAATTCATAAAATTCATAAAACTTGTTAAGATTTTATTAAATTATAAGAAAGTCACTGATATCCGTACACGCAATTTCTATGCGCATGGAAAATGTTTACGCTGCATTAAAATAATTATAACGTGCACTCGCACAGCCAATCAATTTCAATTCAATACCTTTTCTTTACTCCCACTTGCTCGATTATTTTAACGTTTTATTTTACGTTCTTTTAATTTACGTAAAACTCATATGCGCCAGCAGACGTTGTATTTTTACAATTAATTGCAAATCTAATTAGCTGATCGTTACTTCATAAATTCATATTATAAATTAATCGAATGATTCTTGGAAATTCCAATGGAGGCCCGTAATCATGTAAATTTCATAGTCATTTATTATTTATGTGCTCGATATCTTACTTAATATACTTATGCCATCTAATATTTATTAGGGATTTTTTGTTTTGTTACGAAAGTCTTTTACTGAACCAAAAGATTAAGAAAAATTGTAAGAACGCATGGTCAATTGGAATTATTTGTTTGCTTTTCTTTGAATACATTAATCATGCCGTGGTTATTCGTACTTTTCGTAACGCGTTCTTCATGCTTTTGTTTAATAATATAAATTATTCGAAAAATTCTTGAGGGCAACATGTATCAAAATACTTTGAATTGCCCCTTCGGAATTGAGAAATTCAATGATACTTTTTTTTTTTTTTTTTCTTGCATCAAATGAGCGATGGCTTTCTTTCGTCACGCTAAGGATCTCTGCGAAAGAGAGAAAAAGAGAGACAGAGAGAGAGAGAGAGAGAGAGAAAGAATTTGTGATTTATGTTAACGGGCTTCAAAGAGCTTATACCTTGCTCTCGTGTATTTCACAAGCTATAAAAATAGATTCTGATTAAATTATTTAAGCTTTTTCATCCGCATTGGTCCCTAAAGAAAATTATACTATAAACAACAACAACAACAACAACAACAACAACAACAACAACAACGGCAGTAATAATAATAAGAATATAAGTAATAACGTTTTAACGTATATATAAATTCTTGAATGTATGTAACATATATTAGAGAGATTAGAGTTTCCGCGGTTTATTGTGAATTTGTTATAAAGATTTATTGCGAACGGATAATTTATTCGCTTTTATATCGTCGAACATCGTGTCAAAATACATTTTCGACTGGACTGATAGATGAAATATTTATTCATTACGCAATCCGATCGAATTTAAATTTTAAATACAGGCCTGATTAGAATATGGTCTAGAAGCGTAAAATAATGACAAAATACGTATTTCATTTTTAATTTTTTTTTTTTTTTTTTTTTTGTTTAATGAGAAAATGATAAATCGTCAGAGCTATTTAAATATTATAATTGCTTCTTTCATCTATTCTTATTCGAATAACAGATTACATTTTCATCTGGAAATTGAGTAATAACCCAAACTAAATTATAACTTTAATTGAATAATAACTTTAATTGAATAATAGTATGACTAGAATAATAAATTGGGTGATTACGTGTAATATATTGACATGGAAAAGTCCTCTCGTGCATTTACGTCCGAAATGTCGGATCTGCTCCAATTAGGGGCGACGTTACTTAAAAAAAAAAAAAAGAAAAAAAGAAAAAAAGAGAAGAAAAAAACTGCCATAAGCGCCTGTCATAAGCCCCGTTTTGCAATAATTTTAATCAAGACTTTTATGAATTTATCTATTTTACCAAGGCGATGAAGAGGTGCTTACGAAACGTGCAGGCGAGTGCATATTACCAGGACCTTGCCCTGCGAGCTGCATATGCAACGGAGCGACAATCGACTGCTCCAACAGAAAATTGACGTCCATCCCCAAGGATCTGCCCATTTACACGTCGACATTGTAAGCTATAGACGCCTATGTACGAGGCGCGATCCCGTAATCAATTAGCTTTCCCGGGGTCGATCGAACTCGATCGGCGCAGGTATCGATTCGTATTTCAGTAGGGATGCACTGCTACTAAAATACTTGTCGATCAATTAAAATCTAATCGATCAATTAGTCATTGGCCTAATATTGGCGGTTATACGTTCATTATCTATTATTCGTCCCTGTTATACGTAACAGATTGCTGAAAAACAATGCCATTGAGAAAATCAAAGCCGAGGGAATTTTCGAAAAACTCCCGGAGCTGCAGCACTTGGATCTGAGGGCTAACAAGATTTCTCGTATAGAAGCATCGGCCTTCCAGGGAGCCCACAAATTGACTGACGTGTGAGTAAAAAAAATCTCTCGATCTTTGACTACGGGTATCCCTTATAAATCTTATTGCAAGAAAGTTATGGGACATTCGAGAATTCATGAAAGAAAAACTAGAGTCTAGAGATCCAGAGGCTGGACGAAAAACTTTTTCAATGCGAATCATTCGTAGACGTAATAAGGGTTTTTTTCTTCTTTATAATACAAAGAGACGAGTTTATCAGCGTATGTAGTTCAAAGCAATTGTAGTTATAAGGCGCGTATGGAAGAATAAAAAAGGAAATTGAACTTGCAGGCTTTTGTCCGACAACAAGCTCCGAGAAGTCCACACGAAGATGTTCAACAGTTTAACGAGCCTGAAGAGCCTGTGAGTATTATAACTGGCTTTCCGAGAACATCGCCTCATCTATTATCGACGAGCACCCGAAACGCCCTGATTTTTTCTGTCCCCAGGAATCTCCACGGTAACGCGATAACCTGCATCATGCCCGGCTCCTTCGACAATTTGCCGCACTTGCATTCGATGTAAGTAGCACTTTGCCAGGCTCGTTAAGCTCCTATCTATTCGTGAGCGGAGGCGGGGGGTGGGAGTGGGGATGTGTATCGGTTATCCGCCAGGTGCCCCGGGCCCCGGGCCCCGCGCACTAATAGTCGCGAGCAAGACGAGCAACGCTCCTATACCTTTAAAGAGATATTTCATCCTTTTGCACGATCCGCCGTGGTTTTTTTTAGAAACATCCAGGGCAACCCGCTGTCCTGCAACTGTCACTTGTCCTGGCTCGCCGATTGGCTCAAGAACCGCGAGACTTTGACCATCACCGGACATTGCCAGGACCCGCCCCGGCTCAAGGATGCGGCCATCAGCGACATTCCACGCCACGAGTTCAAGTGTAACAGTGAGTCGATAATTTCCACGCTTTCCCTAATGAGCCGAGCTCTCTCTCTCTCTCTCTCTCTCTCTCTTCATTCGAGAATTAAATAGGGACAGACTAACGAAATGTAAGAGAGAGAGAGAGAGAGAGACAAGTACGAAGAACCGAGATTTTCTCATTTCAAATCCTATTTATTCTGTCGAGAATCTCGTCGAGAATTCCTTGCACTTTTCAATGAGATAAATATATCTGGAACTTCTGTGTGCGAGCTTCAGGAACTTTTAGTTAAAGTACACACGCGCTTTTCTTTGTTTCCCATTCACAAATCCTTTTAAGCATTTAAATTCTTATCTCGAGAGCGAGGAGGAGCATTTCTTTATTATGCTTTTAAAAGACTGAACGAAAAAAGAAATCACGTGTCGCTGTGGCTTTCCAACTCGAGGCTTCCGACCAATAGTTCTTCTTTCCCTCCCTCCATAACTCCCTCCCCGCTAACGAGAAAATTGACAATTAAATACTTGGTATTAAATTCTAACGACTCCCAACGAGCCAAGTAAAAGCGTAGTTTTTCAATTCCGCCCGTCTTTTTGTCGCAGAGGCTTATTCTGAGAGACAGAGACATTGATGGTGGAGAGAGGGGGGAGAGGGGAGCGGTATTAAACTGTCGTAAAATATTTATTAGAGAATTATGTAACCTAATGGCCATGCGTACTTACGGTGAAAGACTGGCCGCAACTCGGATTTGCATTAGAAACTCAAAGTTCGGTCGATGTAAAGTGCATTACGTTATAACTTATTAACTCAAGCGCCCTTTAACGATAAGGGAAATCCTGTAAATTATTTTGAATTACGGAGATCTCAAGTTCGCTGCGTTCAATAACGATTTTTTTAATTAGAGGTAATATTATTCCCCTGTCCCGTATACAACATATTATTTCCCCCGGCCCCTGTCCGCCACTTTCACCCCGCTCTCCTCCGCCCCGCTCACTCTCTCTCTCTCTCCCACTCTCTCTCTCCGTTCACCTGCCGATCCTCGTAATCTCCGAGGCCGCGTGTAAACAGCGAAAACCCCATCGACGCTCTCTACGGTTATCTATAATTTTTAGTCCTCCGCGCGTGTACTCTGGACTTTCGTCTCTTTATTTTTATTTTCCCCCTTTTTTTTTATGCCTTCCGAGCGAGTGGTCGCGGCGACAATTTGCATAATTTATGGAAAATCAAACGGCTCGGTACGTTGCGAAGCATGCGCTCCGATAAAATCGCTTATTATCGCAGAATTTTCGGCGATAATTGCGGATAATTACATGGCCGGTAATGTATTCGTGTCAACGTTTGCGCAAATAAACTTGTCGAGCTCTCGCCGCAAAGGCCGAGATTATTTATGGTTCTCCACTTAGTCTAGAATTTTTGGCTATAGTTCGGTTTATTTGTAGAGATTCTCTTCCGAGATAATGGGATCGTACTTATCTTATGTGACGGCCCGTGATTAATGGAACCGGCAAACTTTTACTTCCTCGATACACGGCAAAAATCATAACTAACTTTTTCATTACGTGTCCTACGTCTACGTAAACCTCATAAAGCTAATATAATTAGCTTCATAATACAAATATTTAATAGATAAATACGCAAGTATAAGTCACTTCTGAATTCGATCTTCCGATACAATATAATACGATAATACCATAATACCATGATACCATAAAAGACTTATGATTCACTCTATCTGTACCAATTGAGATAAAGTATATCGTTAAGCAACTTTCTATTTTTAATTAGGCACACTTCAATTAATTCGTAATATAATTTCCATTTCAAGTTTTTTACATAAAATATTTCCACATCAATTTCACATTACAAATCGGTTTTGTTGAGTCTACAATCTTAAAATTCAATTCATTCGACAGTTTGTATGCACATTAAACAAGATTATTTATCGAATAAAATGTCCATTTTACTTATTATACGCAAGAGATATTTACATTACCTCGTTAGGAAATATACTTTACGCACACGCAGGCGCGCGCATATATATACAGATATATCTACGTATACATTATATCGCACTCACGGGCAAACGTATAATTTCATTGCTTATTATTATATCTTACGTACTACGACCATGAAATATTCATATTCGCGAAGTAAATTACGTTATTCAATAATAGACAATTAATATTTGTCAAAAAACAAAAAAAAAAAAAAAAAAAAAAAAAAACGAAAGAGAAAAGAAAAAGAAAGGAACGGAGAGGTAGGTTGAAGAGCGTAGGCCTCCTCCGATAAGTAAAAGTCGTAGAACCATTAGCCTTTGTTAAAGGGTAGTAATTTACTCGCGTATATTGAGTGAGAAAATAACATTTTGCGGATAAAAGAAGGTTATCTTTAATCAGGAGGTGCCCTCGTAAATACACGACGAATTGCAAAATTCATCAAAGAATGAGGGGTGTAACGTCGAAAGTGGAAAATTGCAAATCTACGCGCCGGGTCTTTTGTCTTTGATGAAAGCGGCCAACGGTCTCCATATTAAATCCAATAACGCTTGTATAAGTCGGGTCTGGACGGCAAAGTACCACTCGAATGTCGCAAGCGGCTTATTAAGTATAAAGCGTACCTTTTCTTAAACGAACGAGGATGAAATAAAGGCATTACCGAAGAAGAGGGCTCGGATATAAAAAAAAGAGAGAGAGAGAGAGAGAGAGAGAGAGATGTATATATGTGTAGATACATACAGACGGATGTATGTGCGAAGAAGGGTTTGGGGGTGCTATGGGGGCGGGCGGGCGGGCGGAAGGGTGACCGACCGCTTCTCGCCGACGGATTTCATGACAGGCTTTCGTCTAATTGTCATCGATCGATCGCTCGCTCGCTGCGAATCAGCCGTCCGTTCGCAATAGTCATTCCTAATCACAGAAGCTCAGCCTCGAATTCGACGATGACGTCGTTGCCCGTTGACGTTTCTACCGTCGACTGCTGATGGACGTGGTTAAATCGAGCTCGGCCGCAGACAAACCTGTAATAAGCCCCATGCGACCGTGAAAAATCATAGATACTCTTTATATATATTAAAAATTATAAAGAACCACTAGGTCTCTTATTCATTGCCGGGGGACAATAAAATCATCCGATTAGTCAGTTGATAATTTTTACTCGATAATTCATAAAGGCCTTAGAGCCAGCTCACAATAGTTATCGGTATTATTTATTAATTTACCGATCGACTGCATTTATCCGTAAATTTATTCCAAAGGCCTTTTAAAAAGCGAGCCGTCCTTTAATCTCGATTAAATATTCGCTTATGTTTCGCTAAAAGCTTACAAGATAGGTCGGCGAGGAGAAAAAAAAAATCCCCGCTTAATCCGTACGTCGGCCTTTAATCGATGCGGAATTAATCCCTAATTTAAATGTCATATTTCAAAATAGTTGTCACGTAACAAACGTAACCTTAAACCGGCCATTCGTATAAAGCAATTTATACGTATGCATAAATAATGAATTTTATTGGACAATATACACATTCGAGCTTAAGGTGGACATACGTATATGTGCGTATACGTATGTATTTATTATACGTATGGCTGGCGATGCGCGGTAACGAAATGCCAACTGCATGGGCTGAAAGATTTTCGATGCTGCGGGTATCGGAATCGCGCGAATCGCCTTCTTAAGCCGCAATAATTCTGATTACTTGTAAGCGAGCTACGGTTGCGTGTCTCTGTACTCTGCGTGCGGGGTTATTGGGGCCAGAGTTTGCCATTACCCGAAGCCTTGTAAAGGTTTGCCTGGCTTTTACGAGCCTGTACAGAGTTGATAAAATTTGATCGGTGCTCAGGATCTTATTGAACATCGTCGGACATTATTTTACAAGGTAATTAAAATTATTCATCCTCCTGGGTACGAGGACCCGAGAGTCAGAGGTCCAGGATAATGATTACGGGCACTGCGGCGCGTTTATGGGGCAATTCAATGTACATCTCGACTGGCTGCTCAGATTAACCGGATGAATTTCCCTACGAATTTCCCTACGAATTTCCCTCTTATTATTGCCCTCGTAATCCTCGCCCCCCCCCGTATCCCTTATTTAATTTCTAATTGTTATTATATTCGCGGATCTCGTCTGCTTGGGAACCTTCAATGCTCTCGTCGCTGGCCCTTAAAGCTTTCATTAAGTAAATGCGTTTAGAGGGCGCGAGGGCGGGGCTGAAGCGGGGGTTTATTGGTAATGAGCGTAGGGAGGCACGTGTTGGGAGCTCGTATTTCCCGATGACTCGAGATTCGCGTGTTGCACGCATACAGGAATAAATAGATAAATAAACAAACAAATAAATAAATAAATAAATAAATAAATAAATATATGAATAAATAAATAAATCCCCCCGACACCGGGGGTCGGGGGACGCGTCGAGCCGAGAACGGCACTCGGGTGGCTAGGACGAGGCCACGAGGGCCGTTTGTCCGAGCCGCACTGATGAGTTTCATCGTAGGCGACAGTCTCGGCTGCCTCGGGGACGACTACTGCCCGCCGCAGTGCAGCTGCGCTGGTTCGGTCGTCCGGTGCTCCCGCTCGAGGCTGACGGAGATACCGCGTGGCATACCGCCCGACACGACGGAGCTCTACCTCGACGTGAACGACATCAAGACGATCCAGCCGGAGCGACTGGCCCACCTGAGCATCCTCACCAGGCTGTAAGTGTGCCCTTTGCTTTTCTTCACCACCCCACCGATGATGATTAATGGCCCCAGCGTACGGCGGCGGACGGGGGATGCCGCTCGGTGGCTCGGCTCGGTGGAGGCCTCCGTCGGGAGGCCGCTCGTTATTTATAGCCTAGCCGTAATTGCCGGGGCATCCGCCTCGGGTGAGAATCCGTCGATGGACGGGGGCGGCGACTGCGACTACGACTGCGACTACGACTGCGACGGCGACGGCGGTGGCGATGGCGGTGGCGGTGGCGGTGGCGGTAGCTCTGGGAGTAGGGTGGTGGGCTGGGCCCAGGGTAGGTGGGGAACCCGAGGGCGCAGCCCGATCGGGCTCGAATTGACTTTGGTTTAAGAGGGCGCGCGATTGTGGGGCGGGCGGGCGGGAGGAGGTATAAAAGCGGGGCGGGGGTGCTCGTAAACTCGCCCACGACCCTTGGCAACCCGCTGAACGCCCGTTTAATGAATTGCAGGGACTTGAGCAACAATCAGATCGGAATGCTATCCAACAACACGTTCAGGAACCTCACGAAGCTGGCGCATCTGTGAGTATCTGCCTAAGCTTCCACTCGCTCGCGCACTCACATCCAAGCACGCACACACTCTCACACAGACACACAAACACACGCGCGCGCGCGCGCTCGCATACTCTCTCTCCCTCTCACTCTGTCCATCTTTCATTTTCTTTGTTGTATGCTCGCAGGATCATCAGCTACAATAAGCTCCAGTGTGTGCAGCGCGGGGCGTTGGCCGGACTCAGAGCTCTTCGGATCCTGTACGTATGAGATTATCCGAAAGATGGAAGGGCCGGTTGGGGATGGAGGGACGAGGGGGTGGGGGGCGGCAGGGGGTCAAGAGCCCCTTGCCGCATAAATGGCAGCCGGGGGAGTAGTCCCCCTGGCTATCGACGGGGGCATCAAACGAGGAAGCGGTCGCTCGGGCGCCTTGGAACTCGGTCGCTAGGCGTTCGACTTGCTCGATTCGATAAGTCGATCCCACTTGTCCGCGCCGCGTCGATTAAAGCCAAAAGCAAACGTGGGAAATAATAATGCGGCTCTGTGCCGCACGCGTTAGCGCAATAACGCGTCATTATCGTAATCATAGACATTAGGCCCCGTTTTCTTCTCGCGGCCAGGCTTTTCTTCCCATATTTTTTCATTTCCATCGCAGCTGCGCATTCTAAAGTCATTCTTCTTCTTCTTCTTCTTCTTCTTCTTATTATTATTATTATTATTATTATTAATATTATTAATGTTATTATTATTATTAATAATATTATTATTATTAATATTATTATTAATATTAATATTATTATTAATATTATTATTATTAATATTATTATTATTAATATTATTAATATTATTATTAATAGTATTATTATTATTATTATTATTATTACGATTCATGCCTGCCTTTTTAATTGGCAGCTCTGGCATTAATTTCGTTTTTTTACTTTCGTGTGATTCGACATTACTGGGTCTCGCTCGAAAGCATAGAGCATAAATGTTATTGTAATTTATGTATTAAGGCAGGATTCTTGGGCTCATTGTTATTATGCTATCAAACGGTCTACTTTTCTTCGGAGCTATCAATTACAGTCAATCGATGCTTTATTCGTATTCCTTTTCTTTTTATTCTTTTTTTTTTTTTTTCTAATTGCGGCAATATTTACTCCAATAGTGGTAGAGTAAAAAGGCATGTAACGTCATTATTATTATTATTATTATTATTATTTCACATTCTCTCTGAAAGCAATACGAAGCATTTGATTAATACGGCTGGAGAAGCAGGTGCATTTATGCTTTACTTAATACACGGAGACTTTTTATTTTACGAGCGCTAATCACTCTATACTCCGTTCAATGGTCAACCGCTAAAAATAGAACTTATCTACTTCTATAATCGGATTAGCCGTGGGTATAGCGGGCGAGGAGGGAGGGGGCGGGTGACGGAGGGCCGGGGCGAGGGAGGGGTCGAGGGAGGGGGCGAGGGGGGGGAGACACCGGGAAGAACGTAAAATAAGTTCTGGGTAAAATTTACTCGGATCTAAATAAATTACGTTTAAGCCTCATCAGCGGAATTTAATTTTGTTATTTAACTTTGGATTAACAGTGCCGTCGGATGCTGGGTTCTCGTTGCCCGTGAGCCCGATACGAGTCGGGCTCGATAAATTATAAGGCAATTCTTACAAGAAAGGGAAATGTCGTTATTTAATTGGCTAAATTACCGAACGGCTCTCGGACTCGGCTGGCTAATGGAATTTTTCAACCCCTTCGAAGCCGAAAATTTGAATTTCAATGGGTATTTTAAAAGTGGAAAGGAATTTGCGGATCTCGAAGGAGCGTGAAAGCTCTGAAAATCTCTGAGGTAAGAGGCTGGCGGGGCGAGGAAGGAAGGACGACGAGCCGTGTAATTGGACGCACAGCTGCGAGGGTTCTCGATTTATAAATGAAAATGTGGGTTGGGGGACGGGCTAGAAGAGGGAAAGTCCAAGGCACGGCCGCTAACCGCGTAATCCGTCAATTCGGTCAAGTCAAAAAGCTGATCGGGGGCGACGGAGGGGAGATTCGATAGCCAGGTGAGGGAGAGGGCCACTGCAAAAGAACGAGGGGAAGGGTTGAAGGAACCGCCGGGGGTCAGTCTCAAGGAGAATCGAGGTGTTTCAGGTCGCTACACGGGAACGACATATCGGTCCTACCGGAGGGAGCCTTCGACGAGCTGAAATCCGTGACACACGTGTAAGTATGAATAATAAGCGGCTGTAGAGTCGCGGGGGGTGAGAAATGAAAGAAACAAAAAAAAAAAAAAAAAGAAAAAATCCTCCAATTCGTTTAGTGCGCTCGGCTCAAATCCATTGTACTGCGACTGCAATATGCGCTGGTTGGCCGAATGGGTGAAGCGGGACTACATGGAGCCGGGGATCGCCCGGTGCTCCGAGCCACCGTTCATGAAGGACAAGCTTCTCCTCACCACCCCCACGAGCTCCTTCCAGTGCAAAAGTAAGTATCTTCCCGTCTTTTACCCGTTTCTATTGCTCGCGCGTACTCTCTATCTTTCTCTACGATTCTCTACCTCTACCTCTCTCTCTCTCTCTTCTCCCCACCCCATCGTCACCGTATCTTTTTCTCTTTACACCCACGTATCAAAGCTCATGTAGAACCACGCGTCCGAAAACTTACGATCTTCCGATCACCCCCTCCTTCTGCTACCTTCCCCTGCTACTTTCGATTCAATTGCAAATAAATTTCGTTGAGTAAGAACGATAGAGTCGCTCCTCCGCCATTGGGTTCCTTAATCACCCGCGCAATTAGTAAAGGAGTATCTCCCGTCCCATTCAACTTGCCCTCCTTCCTTACCTCATAAACCTTCGGCTTCCAATGTCGGGAATTTAGAGAGTTCGCCTATAATTGTCTTGTTTGTTTTATTTTAAATGTCTTTTTAATCTTAGATGCATTATTAAGCCTGGCCTGCCAGCTACACCTTCCTATTCCTATGCCATTTTTTTCTTCCTCCATTCAATCTCCCTCACCTAAATCTTTCTTTTTCTTCTTCTTCTTCTTCTTCTTCTTCTTCTTCTTCTTCTTGTGGTGGTGGTTTCTCTTTACATTCCTATTGCTCTTTTATTTTTTGCACCTTCTCTCGCACCTTCTCTCGCACCTTTCTCCCCTGCCTGGTAAGTGTGAATTTTTAGATTACAACTGTTTACTTGATTCTCTCTCTCTCTCTCTCTCTCTTTCTCATCTGTTTATTTAACACTTTTTACGATCCCTTTATTTTATTTTGGTTTCGAAATGCACACTCAGAATCAAGCCCTTATTCAAAGTTACGCAGAGAATGAGATTATATGGAATTAAAAATAATTTGTTACGTCAATGCGTCCGTTATTTATTGCTAATTTATTCGGTAATTTATTATTCGATCCGATCCTTATCTTGACCGATCACTTATTTTACATAATTCTTCGATGAATTTACGTAAATTAAATTCGTTATATTTGCCACTTGATCGACAAAGTGCGTGACGTTTAGAAAACAATGATTTTATTTAAAGTCATCAAAAACGATCAAAGTCTACGTAACCCTGTTCCGTCCGCCTTATTTCGTATATACTTTCAATTTCTTTTTGCATTTATTACTCGACGTACTATTTTATTGGCGATAAATGCCAAGAGTAAAATATTTATACATATATCGCTACATTTGTGTATATATATATATATATAAGAGAGAGAGAGAGAGAGAGATATGTATGTTTGTATGTATGCATGTATATGAATATTGTATTTCGAATATTCGATCCGTAACAGGCATTCTATATTATCTGCAAATAACAGGTTCTGTGGCTACGTTCTTTATATCGACTTTATACGTCAATACACTTGCGGAGTACAGAGCAAAAAAAAAAGTGCAATTACGCCAATAAAATTCTTTTTCTCATAACTATAATCAACTAAATTTCTACATGTCCCAGCGGCTAAAACAGCCGCAGACATCAATCAAAATCCCACCAGAGAATGAAATTCCCGTGAACCTTATAACCGGATATAGAATCGTGCACGTAAACATATGATATACAAGTTGCGTGCATAATAAATTACGACAATACAATAAATTTTTTTTTTTCTCTTTCATATCCAAGCCATTCTATTTTAATTTACATGCAAAAGTCATAAGGAGCTAGCCAGAGGGTCAGACACATGCGTATGGAGCGTATTTACGCGATTAGCGACGCTCATTAAAAATTTGCTAATAAATCGCAGCCATAAATATTTAGTCGGGATGTAAAATAGCATGAAAAAAAGAAAAAGAGAAAAAGTAGAAAGAAAAAAAAAAAAAAAGAAAGGATAATAAAAGAAACGAAAAGAAATCACAAAAAAACGAAAAAAATAAAAACGGAATATCTGGCGCGTTAGGGCTCGTCTAGGGTGGTCTAGACAAAAATTTCCCTAATTAAAGTCAAAAATGTACAAAAAAAAAAAAAAAAAAAAAAAAATTGGAGTTAAAAGCCGGGATGAACACGAAAAAGGTGTAGAGGATGGTGTACAGTGTAGGGTTGGCGGTGGCACGGGGTCAGAGGAAGAATACGGTGAGAGTGAGGGGCTTGAGGAAGCGGAGAGAAAGAAGCATCGCCATGCTCGTCGTCGACTCGGTCCCGAGACGACGAAGAGGGAAGAGGGAAAGAACGAAGAAAAAAAAAGAAAAAAAGAAAAAAAAAAAAAAATAAAGAAAAGCAAAAAGGCGAGAAAAAAGCCGGGCACCATAAAAATAAATTCCCGTTTCCTCAAACGGCTTCAGCCGACGTTTACGAGGTACGCTCTCTCTGCCCTTTTGCCAAGGCGGCGGCGGCGGCTACGGCTACGGCGACGGCGAAGGTGGTACTCGTGGTGGTGGTAGCGACGGCGAAGGTGGTGCTCGTGGTGGCGGTGGTGGCGGTGGTGGCGGTGGTCTCCCCGCCTGAATTATGCAACTCGAAATTACGCCAGCCCTTAATAATGCAAGGTTCGCGCGGCCAGAAAGTCGACGACTCGCGTGGCTTTCGCAATAGTAACGCGCGATTACGGGCCGCGATAATGACGGGGAAAATTATTTACCATCGGCTCGGCCGCGAAAAACGACGCATCGATCCTTAGCGGGAAAAAGTACGCCGAACCTTAAATCAATCGGTCCGTACACGTGGACGGGTCAAACTAGAGAGGGGGAGGGAGAGAGAGAGAGAGAGAGACGACGACGACGACGACGACGACCGGTGCCAGCACTCGCTCATTTCACCATGCGATAAATGCGCTTTTCGGTCCAACTACAAGAGCCGCGCCACCGCCACCGCCACCGCCACCACCACCGCCACCACCCCACCGACACCGCCACCGACACCACCACCATCGCCGCTGCCGTGCTGATAAATCAATCGGGGCGTTAGACACCTAGAACTATAAACCGAGCCGAACACAATGAGGAAAATTATTGCCGCTTCCCGCGCGGACGTCAATGACGCCTCCACGCAGATTGTTTTTTTTTTTTTGTTTTTTTGTTTTGTTTTGTTTTTCTTTTTGCCTCCCTCTTTGTTCCATCCGCTCGAAACAATGGAGCAGGACACATTTACTACAAGCTACCGCTCGCTCGCTTTTCCTTTAATTACCCCTTCCTCCGGGATTCCGTAGCTCGAGCCAGCGTCGGCCGAAGGAGAAACGGCTGAGCCGAGAGTGGGAATGGCCTCGTTTACGCTTCGGCTGTCGATAAGCAACAGGAGAGACCGATGGCTTTTCCTTAATGCCGCCCCGTCCGACGAAAAAATCCGTAGGAAAACAGCTGCGCGCCGTTTTGCTTGTCCGCTCATTCCGTTATTTACTATTGGCAATGGACTCGTGAGAGGCTTAGAGCTCCGCGATCCGCCCCTTCCACGCATCTGCCGGCGCTCAGCCATACCACGAGCCACGAGCGTCTACATAAATTAGAAGGACTTTATCATTGAACCGTCGATAATGCGACAAGTCACGCGCCCCGATCGATTCGCCGCCGAAACAATCAGGATAACTCACGTAGAGCACTTAAATTTTTTTATCGCTATATTCTGCTCGCCGTATAATACTTTACCAAGAACAGAATTCGTGATTAGAGGTTAAGCGCCCCTATTTGCTCCGGTGCACGCCGGTTTCCCCCCCCCTCTCTCTCTCTATGTCTCTCTCTATGTCTCTCTACGTCTCCCTGACGCCCCTGACGCCCCTGTCGCCCCTGTCATCCCTGTCGCACATATCCGACCTGGCGATTTTGAAGGAACCGACCTTTACGTTCGCGGTCGTATCGAACGCCCGAGCTCGAATCTGTGTAAGCTCCTCTGGCTGACTGACTGCGCGGGACCCCCGCCCCCGTCGCTCAACCCCACCGCATAAAAAAGTCCCCGGTCGAGCCGAGAGCGGCCGAGCCAATCAACGAAATAGTCTCGTGCTCGGAAATGATTAGTCGGAGAGCCCCTCTCGACAATTATCTGAAATTAACAGAAGAAGAAGAAGAAGCTGCTGGGTGGGGAGGTTACTGGGGGCCGGGGGATGAGTGGCAAGAGGTCAGTGGTCAGTCGGAGCTATTGTGCACTTAGTGCCCAATGGATTTTCAAGCACAACGGGGCCTGAAACGCTCGGCCGGGCTTAATTACGCCTCTACTGTACAATGACCAGTAATTAAAGAGAGACTAAAGGATATCAAGGATTAATATCGGCACTCGGGCCTCACCTTTCATTATGTCGAAACTTAATATACGGCTTAATTAATTAGAACTTTGTTTAATATAATAAATAAGTTATGAAGAATCTCATTATCGGCTTCTCGATTATTTCAAGATCCAGGATGTGTATCCGAAGCTTCAAAGCGTCCTATTAATTATTACATCAAATTGAAACTATAGTGAAATTATAATTGATCAGCCTTAATGGATCCAAGTAATTTCGGATTTCGCCGTTACCGTAAGGGTTTCCTGGCGGTAACCATTATTCGGCACTTGACGTGAAAAATTACGTTAAAACGGTCGAGCTCCGTCCTCGAAGTCCTTTGTGGCTACGGGAGAAGAGAAGGTCGAGGAGGTTGAGGAGGAGAAGGAGGAGGAGGAGGAGGAGAAAGAGGAGGAGGAGGACCTCTTATCGGTTTTAGCAGACGGAGTTTTTTTTTTTATTCGCAATTTGAAGCTTTGTTAATGAAATAAAGATAAGCGAGAGATAGCGTAGGTGGCTTTGAATAGACATAGATATCCCGTCATCGGAGACGAGATTGGAGATTCGGCGCGTCCTCGATATAAATAACTCCCCCCGGGGCCAACCACTCCATGGTTCCGCATAATCATTCCGCATCGCTGTTTATCCTTTTGACAATGTATGTGAACGTGCGCGAGCAAAGTCAATGACTAAATGAAGGGAAAAAGCCGAGGCGTAACGTATGTCAAAGTCGTTTATAACTTGCTTCCCTTCTGTTTGTTTGCCCGTTGTTTGCCCGTTGTTTGCCCCTTTCTTGCTCCCACTCCAATAACCTCTCGCTATCTATGTGCATCTCTATGTGTATTTACTATCAATTTATGTATTGTATATTGAAACTCTGTTAGAATACAAACTCTGTTAGAAAAAAATAAATAAATAAATAAATAAATAAATGAATAAATAAATAAATGAATAAATAAATACATAAATAAAATGACAGCATTAAATGTAATAATATGTGCACCATGGACGCGCGGCCTCCGTTAAATACTAAAATTTCTCATTAATCGTAGACCTTTCTTCCGCGCAGCCAAACAACAGCCAGCCGAGGTACTGGCGAAATGCAACGTGTGCTATACCAGCCCCTGCCAAAACGGAGGACTATGCGAGGCGCTACCGGACAAACAGTTTCGTTGCAAATGCGCGCCAGGATATCACGGGGACCGGTGTCAATATAAAATTGACGCGTGCTATGGAAATCCTTGCCGGAACGCCGGAACTTGCAAAGTACTGGAGGAAGGAAGATTCAGGTGACTCTGCGGCCCCTCTATATTAAGCCCCGGTTACCCCCCTTCCTCGCCTCGCCTCATCGCGCTCCTCACACCCCACACCCCGTCACGCCCCGCCCCACCTCACGCCCCACCTCACGAGCCCGTACGGCCTCGTAATTTCAATTATCTCGGGTAACGCGGTGCGCTCGTCAGCCCAGAGATACGATAAACGCGGCGAGATTCGAGACACTCGGAGCGGCTAACTAGATGCTAACTCATGTGCATGTGTTATGAGAATGTGTGGTAAGCGACGCGACAGCCAGCTCGCCGCGACGGAGCTACGCGAACGAGCTACGCGAACGAGCTTCCACGAATTCCTCGTAGCTGATCTCGCGCTACGCCGGATTAGCTGACTCCTGGAGCTCTTTACCATCTCTGAATTATAGCCCTACTGAAAAGTCGGCAGCCTTGCCCGATTACTGCCATTCGAAGGATTTGTTGCTCCCTCTCCGCCACCCCCCCCTCTCTCTCTGTCTGCCTGTCTGCCTGTCCTCTCAGCCTCGCCGTCCCTGTCAATGCCCCGTCCGGCCTCCTCGTTTTCGCTTAACCCTAGCGATACTCGCCACTTCCAGTTTTATGGATTACTTGCGCCGACTGCATCTCCAATGCAAATCCCCCTTTTTATAAGGCAGCCACTTATACACTTTGTACATTTTATTTTATTCTTCGCTTAATCATTCGTTTTGTTGCTGTTATTTTTTTTCTCCTCCCTCTCTACCTCTCTCCCTCTCTACCTCTCACCCTCTCTCTCTCTCTCTCTCTCTCACACACGCACACAGAAAGTCTCTTTCGTTCTTTCTTGTTTTTACCTACTTTTAATGCAGAAGCTCTGAATACTTGATTCTTTCCTCGTAATCAGCTTTTCTAAGGATGGCCTAAATGGATTCTTCTCTTCTCTTTTTTTTTTTTTTTTTTTTTTTTTTTTTATATTCCTTCCCTTTTGTTCTACGTGAAAAAGGCTGCTCGCTTGTATACACATTATGTAACATGCAGTATGGAAATTTTTCTAATTAACTTTACTTATTAAATGGCCTGGAAGCCCTCATTCTTTATTTTTTTCCTTTTCCTCCGCCCTTCGTAAGTAAAGAAGTTTTACAGTCGAAAAGGCTAATCCAATTGTTTATTGGTGTTGACGTTGCCGTCGTGACGGTGAATCTCTTATATTTTTCGCATAATGATATAAAAATTGTCATAATTGTGGTCGTTAGTGAGCTGTAATTCGATTATTTAAGTCGGCTGCTCCTCCTTATGGGAAATGCCGTGGAATCTGAGGCTGAATTGCAAATGAAGTTGGGCGTGAAAAATTAGCGCGCAACTATTGGCGAGGCGGAATGGCGAAACGGGCGAACGCCGTCGAAATTGCAAAGTTAATCGAATTTATAAGCGCGAAGGAAGCTTAATTAATCGTAGCCGCTCGACTGGGACAATGGTACAAAGTTTCTTTTTACTAATTGCGCGAGGGAGTATCGAGGGAAAGGTCCGGCTTATCTCGGCCGAGCCGTCACGATCAATTAGGAACACTCGAACGCAGATATTATCAGCCGGGAAAGTACGAGCGAGGAAAAACGATTCGTTCCCACGGCGACGAGAGGGACGGATGCCGCCGTAGTCCTGCCTGTGCAGAATGGTGGCGCGTTGCCAAAACGGCCTCACGGCTACGAGTCGTATTTCCCTCGATGGAAAAGACGAGAATGGGCTCGCGATCCCCAACGGGAAAATGGGCGTAGATTAACAAAAAAAAAAACAAAGAAACAAAAAAAAAAACAACATATAAATGTATAAACAGAAAAAAATGCAACAAATGACTCTCTCTCTCTCTCTCTCTCTCTGTCTCTCTCTTTCTCTATCACTTTATCTCTCTTTATATCTCTGACTCTGTCTTTATATATATATATGTGTGTATAATTTTGTTGTGTGTGCGTGTGTGTATATTCGTCGCTCTCCGTGTCGCTGTGACGGATGCATCGCAGTTGCAACTGTACACCCGGATACGAAGGGCTCAGATGCGAGAACAACATCAACGACTGCGTCGACCACAAGTGCGAGAACAACGCCACCTGCGTCGACCTCGTCGAGGCCTACCGATGCGACTGCCTATCAGGATTTGCCGGCGAGTACTGCGAGACAAAAATACCCTTTTGCACAAAGGAACACGATCCTTGTAAGAACGGAGGCAAATGTATCGACCACTATAGCCACTACAGCTGCGAGTGCCCGAGCGGCTTCAGCGGTGCCAATTGCACTGACAACCTGGACGACTGCGATAATAATCTGTGCCAGGTAAGGCTTCCCCTGCAGCGCACCGCCAGCAGCTTGTCGCCGAGCTTTCCATCAGCCGGCCATCACTTCGGCATCTACCTACGTATCGCCCCTGCATCCCTGCATTATTTACGAGGATAGTTTTACAATAATATATACGTATGTATATATATATATATATTGTATCGGGGTTGCTAGATTTTATATGCCAGCGGACTCGCCCTACCTACTCTTTCTCTCTATCGACTCACGCTCGATCAATTAATGCAGCCATTCTACGCGCCTATCGTTAATCAAATCCAACGTATTTTACATCGATTTTACTATTAAATGTATATTACCGCACTCGGGCTGCTTTCCGAATACATTCTGAGTACATTATTAAATTACGTTTTCTCGACTATACATTTTTCCAATATAACGTATCAAATAGCACTTTAATTCCTCTGTAATTAATTAAACGTGGCTCCGGCTTCAGCTTCAGCTGTAGTTCAGCTCTTCCGAGCAGGTTCAACAACAGTGCATAAGTCCATGATGAATAATTAGTCATTGATAGAAATATTATAAATTTCATTAAAGATCCTCGTGAAAGCGGCGCAAGCCATGTAAACTGAAATTCATGCAAACAAAAATACACGTTACATACTAATACAACTTGTACTGATACAAGTTATCGCGCATTAATAATTATATCGATAACGTAAATTCGCCGGTCACTTTGGAAAATAAAATCCGCGCAATATTCTCGTATTCGCGCAGACGTATTTCCCGATATAACGTGAAATCGAAGCCGTACCACGTTCCTGTTCCTTGTGACTTCTAAAGTCGTAAAAGTCATAAAGGGTGTTCTGGAAATCGAAGACCACGTGACACAAGACATTACGATGTATTGACCACCGGCAAACTTCGACATGCAAAACAGTCTCTTTTAAGACGAGCGCGAGTACGGCGGAGTAGGAGGAGGAGGAGGAGGTGGAGGAGGTTGAGGAGGAGGAGGTGGAGTAGGAGGAGAAATAGGAGTAGGGGAGAATATCGAACGTTTAAAGATCGCGGTGAAAATAATGACATTGACGAAGCCTATCGACGTCCAGCCGTAAATCTATAATAACCACCGTGATATTTGGAGATCGGGGCCAACGACTCGCTGTACAATAAAGCTAATTGCGCGCTCTGTGCTCGATCACGACTCTCGTCACCTCGTGGCACCGCTCGTCTCAATGTGAAAATTTGCTGTTTCTCCTCTGGCCGCGCTCGCAAAAACCGGCCGGTATTTTCATCTTAATTCCATGGATAATAGAATGCGTGTCGGCGTTAATGCGCGGGAAATTTCACGCGAAAACTTTTATTGCCTCTCGGATTTTACGCGCTTACGGAATTTCACGGGTTAAGCGAATGCAAATTTTATTTTATTACGAGCTTAACGAATCCCACAACAGCTAAAATGCCATCCTCCTATTAAACAAAGAGGAATGCGCGTGTGCTCGACCCATACGCGCTCCCCCCCCCATCCCATCCCAACCCCCCACACGCGCACGCACACCAACACAAACCTGCCCCAACCCTCTCCCCGCTTGCGTACAATTTAATTTCACGGGACACATTGTTTTGTAGAAAAGACACTTGGCTTTGTAAAATAATTAATCCCCGGCCGGGCAGCGCGAGCGTGGGATTAACGTAGAGAAATTGAAAATTAGAGGCCAAAGTGCCGCTGCTGCGAGTTTATTTGATTTTGAGCGCTGCGTGCATTTATGATACGGAAAGCCGAAGGAGCTCGCTTCGGTATACCAAATCACTTGGCAATGGGAGCGACGAGTGACGAGCGACGCTCTTATTTACAGAACGGTGCTACCTGCATCGATGGCATAAACAATTACGAGTGTAAGTGTGCACCAGATTATACAGGGAGGTACTGCGAAGTTGCACCATCAACTGCCTTACTATACCCTCAAACTAGTCCATGTGCTCATCATGACTGCCAACACGGTGCTTGCTTCCTACCGTCGCCAGGATCAGGGGCCGATTATCTGTGTCAGTGTCATCCTGGATATACAGGTGGGTGTGAAATCGCATTCTTTTATCTGATTACCCTTGCATATAAATACCATAATTGGCTTACACGATTAAAAAGGCCCCGAGCTTTTATTAGAGCTTGGAGCTCGAAGTGCGTAATTGAACGGCGATGTTTATCGAGTCCTCGTGGCGTACAATGTCGGTAAACTCGAGCCAATAAATAAGGATGGATGGCTAATAACTGACAATAAAGTCCCAAGAGCTAAGATGTTTTAGGGGACGGATCCGTGGCTGACAATCAATCTACATGAATTAAGGCCCGGCTCCGCTTCACTTCGACTTTATGATTTCTTTAAAGACCAGGCTTGGAAAAATAGGCTCTTCGGTAACATTTATGGGGCCTATAAAGCCCGTAGATTATTATACGAGAGGCAAATACGGACCTTGCCGATTATAATATCCCTGGCCTATTATTGTAATAATAATAATAATAATAATAATAATAATAATAATAGTAATAATAATAGTAATAATAATAGTAATAATAATAAGGGCAATCGATAAGTTGGTTATGGACGGGCCAGCTTGTTGTATCGGCTATAGTCGTTGTAGGGGAAAAAATCGGCCTCTTACATCGCCATTAAGCTAAAATTATTAAAGTCCGGGCTTTTCGGAGCTTGCCCCATGATTAAATTATAAAATAGACGGAGACGGAGTACCTACGTTGGGTTAAACGTTAAAGGCAAAGGGAGAAAATTGTCGGGCTAAGCTGAATCGTCGGGCCTATACGTGGGCGAGGAGGGGCGATGGGGAGGGAGGGAGGGGGGGGCGACGAGGAGGACAAAAACTCCAATCGTAAATTTCCCGGAGGCTAATCGCCGATCGGCACTCATGCCCTAGCTCCGGCGACCACTTATCGGTCATCGGTGAGCACGATGGCTCTCGACGAGCTCTCGCTGACGCCCACGCGCTAACTCGAGTCCCGGAATAGGATCGCGGATGCGTGCGCGCTCGTACGGAAAGGTGAGCAGAGCCGCGGACGCATGTACTTTGTCTGGCGGTGGGTCGGAGGACGGGAGGGAGGGGAAGTCGAGGCCCACGGGTAATATGGAAATGGGAATGTGCGCGGTCGAGCGAGGCTCGGGGTGGCTCGGGGTTGGCTCGGGGAGGCCCGGGGAGGCTCGGGAGACTTCGAAATCGAGAGTGGCCAAGAGACCGACCGAGTGACGCAACGGTGCCGAAACCCAATGAAGCTCGATGTACGAAAACGGCGGCGGTGGTGTTGGGTTCGGGGGCGGGCGTGGGCAGATGTCGAGGGTCCCCAATGTACCGAAAATCGTTGTTTATTTTTCAGGCAAGCGGTGCGAGTACATGACGAGTCTGAGCTTTATCGATAACAACTCGCTGGTCGAGTTGGAGCCACTTCGCACACGGCCCGAGGCAAACGTGACGATTATTTTTTCAACGAGCCAGGAGAACGGAGTGCTGCTTTATGACGGTCAGAGCGGCGAGCACTTGGCCGTCGAACTGTTCAATGGTCGCGTGCGGGTCTCTTACGACGTCGGGAACTACCCGACCTCGACGATGTACAGCTACGAGCAGGTGTCAGACGGGAAGCCCCACGTAGCCGAGCTCATTGCCATCAAGAAGAACTTCACCATGAGGATCGACCGGGGCGCCGCGAGGAGCATCATCAACGAGGGCCCCAAGGAGTATCTCAAGCTCACCAAGCCCATGTACGTCGGGGGCGTTGCCACGGATACTGCCTCTGTCGCCTTCACCGAATTCCATTTGCGGAACATTACGAGTTTTCGGGGTGAGTCCTGCCTTTTGCACGCACGCACGCACGCACGTTCTCTCTCTCTATCACCGTCTAGCTCCATCTATCACCGTCTAGCTCCGTCTAGCTGGTTCAGTCACTCCTTGTCGTCTAGGCATATCGTCCGATCCATCGTCCGCTCCATCGTCCGCTCCATCGGACGCTCCATCGGACGCTCCATCGGCCGATCGGACGCCAGGCGATGATATTGACTTTCGAGCTCGTTATGTGACACGTGGCGCGGATAAAGCCAGCCTTACCGCGGCTTAATTGAATTTATTATTGACGGACCTCGATATATAATCCCAGCCTCTCCTTCCAGTTAGCATGCATAAACAATTGTTACAGCTACAGGCACATGCGCCGGTGTAGCTCGATTACTTTCGCGGACCACTCGCGTTCAGGACTGCGCGCGTCAAGGGCTTTGCCGCGAGCGTTGACGAATCTCCGCCACTATCTCATATACCCGTAACGAGATATTTCGATGGTGGCGGGGTGGCGGCGGGGTTGGACCCGAGGGGAGAGCGGTAGATTGGGGTGGGTGGGGGTGGGTAAAGAGGTAGGTCAATTGCGAATACGTCGATCCGTCTTCTTCTTCTTCTTCTTCTTTTATTTATAAATTTTCCCGTCCCGGCCAAGGTACGTCTGATGCACTCGGTCGACACGAGCCTCTCAACGCCTACGAAAGAAATTATTCGTCCCGCTTAAAGGTTCGCTATTATTGGCTTTCCATTACCGCGTAGAGACATTCGAAAACCGTGATAGAGATTTTGAAATAGTCAATTAAAGCGGATTGTAATGGCCAGCAGAATCGCTTCTACGAATAGTCAAGTGAATAATAGGGATCGAATTTGCGGCGTTAATTCGAGGCCTTTGAATAAGAGGCAATGTACCAGAGGCGTTTATTTATCCTTAATCGCGGTCCTTATTAAATAAAATTAATCTGTAATAAGAATCGTGGGCGAGCCTTTAACCTTAGCGGCTACGAGACCCGCTCGCTCTTTTTACGTCGCATCAATTAAATTATTTGGCATGAGGAGACGACGTCGAGCGGCTCGTTTAAATCCGTGCTTCAGATACCTCACCCCCCCCACCCACACCGTCGCGCAGCTCGCGCGGGCCGCTCCCTTAATTAATTTATGTAAGTAAATGCAGGCGCGCGTGTATTGTACACCTTTGGGTGCGCGACGTCATGAATGAGGCACTTTTTTAAATGTTCGAGCATGCGGATCGATAATTAATAAAGTCCAGAGCCGGGGAATATTTTAATTGCGCAGACAAGTATATTATGAGCACGGTCGGCACCACTTGTCGAGTGATTTTATTAAAAGTTTATCTCAAACAAGGTGTGCTGCGCTCATGAGAATTGGGCTCCTGAAAATTACGATAAGATAACTCGGAGCTATAGCAATAATAATAATAATAATAACAACAATAAATTATGATAATAAATTATCACAATAATAATAAGAATAAGAAGAAGAAGAATAAGAAGAATAAGAAGAAGAAGAAGAAGAAGAAGAAGAAGAAGAAGAAGAAGAAGAAGTAGAGGTATAATAGTAATAATAATAAATGATAATAAATGATAATTTGGAATAGTAATCAATTTGTAGAGGGGACTGACGGCCTCGAAATTTATGAATCCGAGTTGTTGGTACGGCCCGGGTCCTTGTCGCTACAATCTCTCTGCTTGTATTCCCAGGTTGCATCTCGGAGATGTGGATAAATCACAAGCTGGTGGACTTCAGCAACGCGGCGAGGATGAGCGGGATGGTGCCAGGATGCGCAGCCGAGTCCGAGGAGGAGGCCGACGAGGCCAGGAGGAGCACCGAGGCAGCGGTACAGGAGCCGGAGCCGGAGCCGGAGCCGGAGCCTGAGCCTGAGCCGGAGCCTGAGCCGGACGCCGAGGCAGAGGCCGACGCTGACGCCGAGACCGAGAACATGCAGGTTGACAGCGGCGACCAGGTGCTGCCCCGGCCGGGGCACCTCCTTCACGAACATTCCGGTACACGGCTCCTTTCGTAACGAGGCTCGAGCCTCGTATTCCCAGGCCCGTTTGCATATTATTATAGTAGGCCGTGGATTTTTATGCATCGCCTCTAACGATCCGCGTTTAATAATCAGATAAATTTCCACCGAGCCGCGGCGCTCTGGCCTTTCGCACCGACGAGGCCGCTTTAAATGATTTTAATTCATCGCTCGATTCGTATTAGCCAGAGCTATCTCGGTTTCCAGATTCACGACATAATAACCCCAACGACTATTATTGCAATAGCGATGCCAACGATAGCAGCAACAATAATAATAATAATGCTGAAATAATTACAACGATAGCTGTGCTATAATAAGAAAGTACGTCGGAAGTACATCGGAATAGAATGTCGAGGGCCTGCTTTGAGGCAGAAGAGCGTGTCCGATCTTATCGTTCCCTTCTTCTCTCAGACGTAAATTCATCCCCACCTTCTCATTATTATCCCTTTGGATCTTTAGATTTTGCAGTATTATCGAGCTCGAGCAACATCGATCCCTGCATGAGACACGAGTGCAAGAAAGGCTCGACATGTGAGGCAGCGCCATTCGGAACCGGCTACACGTGTAAATGTCAAATCGGCTGGCAAGGACGATACTGCGAAAAACGTACGGCTTTTACAATTTTACACGATCACGCGTCCCCGCGACATTATTCCCCCTCCCCCTCCACGCACTCCTCCACGCAGAAAGAAGCGCATTAGCTTCGATAATCGAGCGCTCCGATAATAGCATACTTTCCAGCATCTCCTTATCCTCTCCTGCCCGTTTCTCATTTTGCTTAACGTCTGGCTCTGTGTTGTTGAGAGTAGCGCCGAGCTGCCGAAAGGAGCACATCCGCGAATATTACACCGCCAATGGATGCCGGAGTCGAAGACCCGTAAAACTGGCCAAATGTTGGGGCAGCTGCGGTAATTCCTGCTGCTTGCCGCGCAAGACCAAGAGGCGCAAGGTACGTAAAAATCAAAGCCGTAAAATCCAATTAGGATAATCATATACTTACACGGGTTTGCTCTTTGAAGCTTTTTTCGCGGTAAGCGCGGGGCTGATGGAGGCGGAGGGGGGGGGTGGCAGGAGCCCTTATTGAGAAATACGATCTCGGCGGTCTTCCCGGATTCTCCGGTCCTCTGAACGGCCCGTAGATCCGCGGCTCCGTCGGAGTTGCTCTTAATAGCCGGGGACTGGGGATACTGGGAACGGGCTTGGTTTGGGTGGGGAGAGAGAGAGAGAGACGGGGGTTGGTGGGGGGTGGGGGGGGGGGGGAGCGAGGTGTCGAGGGGGGAGGCTGCGCCGGCCGAAGAGCAGCAGAGAAAATTAGAAAAGCGGAGATAGCCCGTAAAGATAAAAGGGTAAAGGAACGAGTCCTCGGGAGCGATAAAATAAATAGAGCGAACGCACGGCTTTTCCAGATACGGCTGATCTGCAGCGACGGGACCCGCTACACCAAGGACGTGGACCTCGTGCGGAAGTGCACGTGCACGCGCAAGTGCTACTAATGCGGAAATCCGGCTGGGCTGCGGCGGCCCGTCCTTGGTCCTGCTGAGCCAGCGGTAAGTGCGGAGGGGGCGAGGAGGCGCCAGACGCTCGGACGAGAGGCTTCGTCTCGCCTCGAGAGGGACAGCCGGCGCACCTGGATTACCCCGAGTTGTTTCACTCGACGTCGGAAGCGGAAAGCGCGAAAATCCTCTCGCGGCGGGACGGGCGCGGCATCAGCCGCGGTCGAGCAGCATCAGCGGTGGCAGTGTCGACGACACCACGACCGCGACGAGCATCACACGACGACCGCCGCCGCCGCCACCGCCTATCAGCACCTCCGCCCGCACCTCCACCCTCACCCAGAGAAAGGCATTACCCTCAGCGGTGGCAGCGACGGCAACGGCGACGGCAACGGCGACGGCAGCGGCGACGGCAGCGGCGACGGCAGCAGCGCCGAGGGAGGCGACCGACCCCCGCTTTTCCATAAAACGTGTTTTACGCTCCTGACGCGGGCGACGCGTGCGGCTAACGACTGCGAAGGTGTGATTTTTACCCCGACGCGGAATAAGCAGTTTCGAATGTTTCGCTTCCTTCCCGAGCCATTCGCGAGCTATTTCCGAGTTTCTATGGCACTTTCCGCGAATTGGCCATTAATTGGCCGGTCTCATATACGGAACGGCACCGTTCGGGGGGGGGGAGCCGAGTTCCCCGTCCCCTAACCGCCCCCTGACCCATCAACCCCTCAACGACTCGCCCCCCGCCCCAACGCCAATAACCTCGGCCCATTCGCCCCGATAACCCCTCACCGCCCAATCAAGAATATTCATATTAATTTGCCTGCGGAAGGGCACCTAAACTTTCCATGCCTACGAAACTCTATGAAACTCGAGGAATTTATGCAGAGAGCCGATAACGAGGGGTACTTGCAGCTCCCCCGCCCCGCCCAACCTGCACACGCGGCCCTTTCTCCGAATCCCGGCAATGCAATACTCGTGACTATTTTTTCCATCGGTTCCCTCTTAACGCTCACTAATGCTAACCCCGTATCGAGGCTCTTCTTTCCCCCCCCCCTTCTAGCCACGCGTTCGCTTGTGTATTCGTATACATCTATGTACGTACGCGATGCATTTCTACCTCTAGCCGATGCACTTTTACTTTCTTTTCTTTTCATTTAATTTCATTTCATTTCTTTCCTCCGTGACCACGTCTCTTGTACGCGCACGGCGCACCCCAAGCTCCCCCCCTCCTCTCTCTCTCTCTCTCTCTCTCACTCTTTCTCTCTCTGTGCGTGTGCGTATTTGCTATAAGCGTGACAATTTATCGGCGATAAGACGCGCTCGGGAAGAGAAAAGACTGCTTCGCTACGTACACAATGAGACGGAAGTGCCGGGAGTTCTATCGACATCTTCTTCTTCTTCTTCTTCTTCTTCTTCTTCTTCTTCTACTTCTTCGTCTTCTTCTTGAAGAGCTCGGCGAATCGTGTCCCCCTCACCCCTGTCGCTGCCCTAAACGCGACTTCCGAGTATTGCAAAAAATCTTTTTCTACTCGAGTGAAACCCGACGGTCTTTTATACATAGAATATGGGAATAAAGGAAAGAAATAATCACTGCTCCGCTTCAGTAGCACTGCGTCCATCCTCCCAAGCTCTTCCTCTTCTCCGACATACATAATTCCTTATCAATGATAACTATAAATCTCCCCAATGATATAAGAAGTAAATTCTTTAACTCGTAAGCGTATTTTCCATTTAGAGATTAACCAAACGACTAAGCCAACGAAATACTTTCGATCCGTACTTCTATACGAGGAGCTATATTTTTGCCTTGCTCAGCGTCGCCACCCACCCACTCACCCACCCACACACTTTACTGTATGCACTTTACCATTCTCAGCAGAATTCAACTAAACCATTGAAATAAAGGCAAAAATATGGGCGCGTCGAGTATTAGCCAGAATATCACACTCGCTCTCCGTACATTATTCGGCACGCCCCTGCCAATAATCGTGAGAGACTCGTTGTTCATTAAACATTATTAGCGATCGAGGTATTACACGTAACAATAACAATAATAATAATAATAATAATAATAATAACAATAATAATAATAATAAGCGCTCGTCAAATTGTATTGCATTTCGATAATTCACTGCCTCTAAATAATCTACTTTATTTATTTTTTTTTTTTATTTTTTTAATATCAATATCGTCGCGAGAGCCTCACAATGTCTCAACTGAATCCTATATAAAATTACCTCCACTTAACCAGAGTATAACTATATAGACATGTTATGTGTAAACGCGATTAAAATAATAAAGTATATAAATATGTATACCTATATTATCTATATGTATATATATATATTTATAGTCTAAGATTTGAGCTTGTATTTCTGTATATACATAATCGACGACGCTTTTCGCACGCATAATGCGAAACCCATCATAAGCACGTGTGCTCAAGTGGAACGACGAAATGAGGGACGCATCGCAAGTGCAAGTATTTTAAAGAAGAATAAAAATAAAGAAAATAATACAAAAAAAAAATAAATAAATAAACAAATAAATAAATAAATAAAAATAAAATCCCTACAGAAATTTATCCGGCATGCGAAATTATTACGAAGATGGTATTACATTTAATGTAAGCTATAGTTCAAACCCAATAACTGTATTATCTGGCGAACGCGCCCATTTAACATCTCGGCGATGATGATGACGACGACATCGACGACAATGATGATGGTAATGATGATGTTGATAATGAAAATGAGCTGAGGCTCACTAAAAAGCAGAGAGAGAGAGAGAGAGAGAGAGAGAGGGAGGGAGAAATAAATATGCTCCGCTGAAAATTTATCGAGCGGGAACTCGCGCTCTTTCACTACGTCTCTCAGTCCTTTTACTTTCTATTTATCTCCCTCTCCGTCTCTCCGTCTCTCCGTCTCTCCGTCTTTCAATCTCTTGCGATAAATATTTAAAAAAAAAGAAAGCAACATTGGGAGAATATTAGACGTGTAAGAAGAGAACGACAACGATTGGCCCATGCATGTATTTATTTAAACAATAAGTCTTTGCTTTCACCTGTAATTATATCGAGACGAATATATTATAATTACTATTATCATTATCATTATTATTACTATCATTATTATTATTATAATTATTGTTGTTGTTATAATAATTATTATCATCATCATCATCATCATTACTATTACGATAATATTTTGTTTTATTTTATTTTATTATTATTATTATAACTGCTCATGCCCGTCGGATTCGTCGATGTACAAGACAAACTGCGAGTTATATAAGCACGGAGTTATGTTTCAAACACGTACTATCAGTGTTTCAAATTGTCAGACAAAAATATATGAACGCATGTGTTTTCTATATAAGCTCGGAGACGGTTTGCAGGTACGAATCCATCATTTTTGCATTTAAGAGACGATATGAAATTGAAATGGGAAGGTAAATTAATTTCGTCAACGACTTAGACTTAAACATAGAACTGAGCCCTCTATGTCCTTTCACAAGCTTATTTTCGTTACGTTTCCCTTGTGATTTTATTTATTTGAACCGAGTGCATGTTCTGCCGCTGGTTCCCTTCGGCTTAAGCCATTGGCTAATTCATCTAATACACGGCACTTAATGTTCCGAGTACCAGCTCATAAAATGTTAGTAAATCGCTAAAATAGTGCGAATAGTACGACGGAATTAATTTACGCGTCTCACCTTAAACTGTTAAGTATTTATGAGATTACGCGGCTCTTACACTAGTTAAGAGAGCGTTTCATTCCTTAGCGACCAGCAAAGCAATGTAACGCGACGGAAGATAGCACGTAAACGCCGAGAACAATTGATTATCGGCTCTTCGTACATAATACGCATATACGTGTCGAGAGGTCCTTCTAGTTGAAGCATCTGAGATTATAAGGCAGTAGTAGTTTATAAAAGATATTTAAGCACAAACAAAACAGAACAAAAAAAGAAGCAAAAAAAAATACAAAAAAACAAAAAAAAATAAATAAAAAAAAAAGCATAAAAATTTCTTAATTAATTATCGAAATCTAAATGTCACCTTGCTTTCGATGTGGGGGTATGCTTGTGAAATTGTTGAAAAATGTTACGAACAGAACGTGGGTCTTCCGTCAAGGGTGCTTCTTCGGTTCTTCATAAAAATAAAAATAAATTGTCACATATGCTTCACGCCTCATGATATATATATATATATATAAAATTTTTCTATTCGAATGATTAAACCCTGTAAACGGCTATATAATGTATTTATTCAGCTCAACTAGCTAACACTGGCCAGAAATTTTGTATAAAAAAAAACAACAAATATTATGAAAATAAAGAACATGCAAAAATTATCCAAACCAATGTTAACAATAACAGCAATAATAATAACCAGTAATCACAACGATGGCGATGGTAATCGTAATAGTAGTAGTAGTAGTAGTAGTGGTGGTGGTGGTGGTGGTGGTAGTAGTAGTAGTATTAGCGGTAGTAGTAATGGTAGTAGTATTGGTGGCAGTAGCGGTAGCAGTAGTAGTGGCAGCAGTAGTAAAAGGTTGTAGTGGTTGTAGCGGTGGTGGTGGTAGTGGTGGTAGTGGCAGTTACGTAGTAAAGGTACTACTCTAGACAGTGATAAGAATCTCGTAGGAAGGTTTCGGTGGTTAACGATTACTGTTACTACTCGTACGAAAGTACCAAATCAAGGAAAATAGAGATACAAAACAGCATTACTGTAATATTCGAATGAAGCCCAGCAAAAGTATGATGGAAAATCAGGGTTAGAAAAATCATACGATCATATAATGTTAATTAATTATATTACATTTACTGTATAACTTGTCATTTCTTTATTCTATTAATAAATTAATGTATAATAATAAATGACGAGAATTTAAGATTTAAATTGCTTTTTTTTTTTTTGTATTTTGGATATCACAGGAGTAATTTCGTTAATATCACTTCTCACATGGTTGTCTCAGCACGGTTGTCTCGTTTACCAAAATTTCTTACGTTTTCATATTACATGCGTATAAATGTGTGTGCGCGCGTATATAAAATTTCTTAAGAAAGATGCCGGAAAGATACGTGTTCGTCAATGTATTAACGAAAATCTTTGAGTATCGGGATACAAAAGAGCGTGTGAATGATAAAATTCAAGAAGCGGACAGGTCAGCGTCGCTCGCAATAACGTAATTTCTAAATCGAGTTCATCTTCGAGTGGACCTTTGACACAAAGCTCGAGGCCAAATTATCCCCTTTTCTCCGTGACAGGACGCGCACGACCTCGGAATCTAGAGAAATGCAGCATATATTAAAAACTTTGCCATTAACACGTAACGTGAAATAATGACGCATGTT
Organism: Ceratosolen fusciceps; assembly: GCA_018883505.1. Classification (NCBI taxonomy): domain Eukaryota; kingdom Metazoa; phylum Arthropoda; class Insecta; order Hymenoptera; family Agaonidae; genus Ceratosolen; species Ceratosolen fusciceps. Next base: position 4,528,932 of record RCIC01000008.1, read on the forward strand.
ATCATTATAGTAAGAATAAATAATAAGGCTTAAAAACAAAAAAAAAAAAAAAGTTAAATGGTAGCGAGGTTAGGTAATAAGGTAACGGGGGCCGGAAGTACTAACTTTGAGATATAGGTCGGGAAAGTTTCAAATGGATTTGGTTGAGCCCGGAAAATCCTTGATGGGATTCGGTCTCCTCGATCTCACTGAACAGTAAAAAACACTCAGCGACGAATCTCGTCCGCAGAAAGTCTTTATCCTTGAGCTCGAGGACGAGAATCGCATTTTCCAGCCTTTTTTGATCGGGAGTCAATGGACTGAAAAACAAGGTTAAATTAATATTATTGGGGTTATCGGCGCGAGCCAAGAGTCATCAAGATAAGAAGCATTTTAACGGACGAGTTAATTACCCGGGAAGCGAAAGGATCGCTACCGTTCATTCGGTAGGGTCGGGGGGGTGGGGGGATTACATTGCGATATCGCGGCTAGGGTGGCCGATTTGGTAATAGGCGGCGCCAATCGACTGGGGGTGGGCGGGCCGGGGGGGCGTCTTCGTCGTCGTTTCGTCGTTACGCGAATCCTACAATCGATTGCCCGTAATTAATGAATAAAAAAGTAAGGGTCTGCCGCTGGCGATGGCGAAACAGCTACCGCTGACTTTATCATTATCTGCGGGGGAATCGTCGAGCGCATAAATTTCATTATTGTCGTAAAACAAGCAGACTCGGCGTGGAGGAGAAGGAGGAGGAGGAGGAGGAGAAAGAGCAGGAGGAGGAGGAGAGGAGGAGGAGGAGGAGGAGGAGGAGGAGGAGGAGGAGGAGAGAGGAGGAGGAGAAGGAGGAGGAGGAGGAGGAGGAGGAGGAAGCCATCGACGGCTGGGACGGGATTCGAGTGGGGAGGGTAGAGATAGGGGGTGGGGGTGGGGGATCTGGCAGAGGTACGAGGTTCGCGGAATAGGGCCGCGTCATCTTTTTTGCTCGAACGCCGAAGCGAGTGGGATAATGAGGGCCTGAAGCCGAACCTCGAAAATTACGGGCCCCGTCGGGCGGGAATGCCGAGGTCGAACTCGGCGAGCCACGGCTCTGGGGTAGGAGGGAGAATGAGGAGGAGGAGGAGGAGGAGGAGGAGGAGACGATTCCACGAGGGGGAGGAAGACGCGCGGCGGCTCCCCGACCAATGGCCGACGGCAGACATTTTCATCTTCCCGCTCGGAAATAATGCCCGATCCGGCTGCTGGGCACTTCACTTCTACCTTAGTCATCCGTAAAGCTTCGAGCCCTGCTCACGGTCTACGCTATTCCGGAGCGATAAAGCAGGATATCCCGTCGGGAAAGTGTGCCCCGTCAGTTTTTCACCCCCTTGACGCCTTATCGAGGTAAGAGCAAGCCAAGTTTACCACCGAGCACCGCTCCCGTTCTTGCTCCCCCCCCCCACAACCTGACCCCCGCTTACATATTCATTAGCATTAATTGAAAGCGCCGGAGATCGGGTTATTTACGGGGCGGGAGCGGCGATGGGGAAGGGTGGGGAGGGGTCGCTACTCGCGGAATAATCGATGAAGGTGAGGTCCAGACGCATCGGAAGGACAGAGAAAGATGATCGGAGTAAATCCTCGTCTGCCCGTGCCATCTCCTCCGCCTTCTCCTCATCACCCCCTCGGGCCCGCGACCCCTCGGCCCCTCGGCCCCTCGACCCTGCCTACAGGGCGACAGGAGGACGGACAGGCACTGGGAGTGAATAATTTTTAAGCTCCCGCCGGGACCGCTGAACCCGTCCCCCTCCAGATAACAATGTGCTTCCACTCGTTTACGTACATGCTAAAACTTTCGTCATAAAGCGGGAAGAGCGTCTCCTTCTGCACGTTAGTCTTGAACGTCTTCACTCCCACGAAGACGTCCTCCGGAAACAATCGGATCTTTACGTATGAGTCGCATTTGCCTGGAAGTTTAATTAATCAATTAACCCATTGCTTTACTTATAATAATAATAATAATAATAATAATAATAATAATAATAATAAGTCGATGATGATCGTCCGCCTGTCTCGTTATTGCATTATTATCGATAAATGAATGAATGATAATAAATAAATAAATAAATAAATAAATAAAACGAAGGGTATGTGATGGACGGATGGATGGATGGATGGATGGATGATGGTGGTGGTGGTGAGCTGACCGTTGCTGTCGACGGGCTTCAAATTTCTTGCGTTCAGTATTTGTAAATTCAGCAAATCATGGAAGAAGTAGGCCTTGACCGTAAGTAATCCGTAGGGTTCATTGTCCATACTGTTTTGCTCCTTCAATCTGTCTAGGTAATATCGGTGAATGAGTTCGGCACTTTCCAGTCCATAAAGCTTCAGGACTTTTTCAATTTTCTCGAGAACTTTTACGTTTGCCAACTCATCCGCTCCGAGATTGAAAAATTGTATTAGAGCGTGCAACGTTTTATGAAGATTTGAGTAAAATGTCGGCGGCCTTCGTCTCTGAAAGTTATTATAACGACATGTATTAGCCTTTATTTTTTATTTTCTCCCTCTCTACCTCCCTCCCTCCCTGCCATCCTCTATACATGCGCCGCCCATCCCTTCCGTCGCTTTAATACACCTATTTTGCTCGGTCTCTATATAATGCAATGAGGTCGATGATTGTGTGCGCCCCCCCCCGCCCCCGATGCCGCCACCGCCGCCTCTCCTCATCCTCCTACCCTCCCCCAATAACCAAATCTATCCCAATCACGCGGAACTATTTTATTTCGACTTTTTTTTCTTCTTACTCGTACTGTTCCCACGCAGTATTCCCACCCCATCCTCACCCCATTCCACCCTCCGATCCACCACCCTTACGTTCACATTTTCACTAGAAAGTTCGGGAACAAGAATAATAAGAATAACGGGTAAAGAAAAAGTATGGGAGAATACCTCCAAGTTGTTGGAGACTAATTGGTTCAAGGAATCCGCAATTATTTCCCAAATAATCATTAAGATTCTTTGGAAATTATCCTCGTTTAAATTGTTGTGAAGGGTAATGAGATTTGAATCCAAGTATTCCATGAGTCTGTCCATCGAATTACTCTTCGAGTCGACCAGTTCGGCGCCTTCCATCAAATACCTTCGCAAACGTTTGACAAAACAATTTATTTACTTAATAACCAATAGTAAAAAACCCCTCCCCTCATTGTTGTTATTGTTATTATTATTATTATTATTATTATTATTATTATTATTGTGGTCATTGTTATGGCGGTTGTTGTTTTTGTGGTTGTTGTTAAATTCTTGAGCGGCAAAGTATTTGGGTTAGATTAGTAGATGGATGACGTGGAATTTTTCGGATGCGTCAGGTAGGAATGGTTAGGGGCGGAATACGCGTTGGTTACGTATTACCGGTTCATGGCAGGTGTCATTTTTTTGGCCACTATCTCGAGCATATCGATGATCTTGTTCCTGACGGTGTCCTTGGCATTGTCGATTATGAGCTGCAGGGTCTGCATGCAGCGCTCGGCGTCCTGCTGGCTTTTGCATTCGGCCAGGGCCTCGATGACGCTCTCGAGGCCGAGGTCCTTCGACAGGGGCTCGATCGACGTCCTGATGTAATCCATGTTGTTGATGGCGTAGCACCAGGCCACCGACACGTCGAATCGCTTCCCGTATACTTTATTCGCGTTCTCGACGTCCTGCTGGCGCTGCTGCTCCTGAATCTCCTCTGCCTTTTTCGACATTTCGTCCACGTAAGTTATGCAGCACTTGCAAATGTCCTGAAAATTTTAATCATCACGTTAAAATAACCTCACTTCGCGTAACTGTAATAATATTAATAATAATAATAATAATGATTATGATGATGATGATAATACCAAAGCTCGATAGCGCGCCTGTCGTATAGATTCGAGCTCGAGCTACGCGCCTTTCCGGTTCCGCCTTACGTAGCCTCTCCCCACCCCCAAATACATATTTTCATCCGTACCCACGACATCCGCAACTCTCTTGACTCTATTTATATTTGCATTTCTTTAATTCCTTCATATACCCACTAAGATTACTAAATCGGTATTTTTAGAGCCGCTTCTATAAGACTGTGTAATAAAATTACGAAACTACGATCGCGTATACGAGGAAGCAACTACATCTCGATAACTCGCTTACAATAAAAAAAATCGTGCAATAATAAATGCAATAATAAACTAAGCATTTACGATCTTATCGAAAGAATTTAATCGAAGGGAGAGCCTGCCCCCATACTCGGAGGCATTTCTCCCAATCCTGTACTTTTACTGATCATTATGTACGAATGGCGTTTTAACGTCCGACGAGACCAAGACCTTTTATATTCCTGCATCCGATTGACTTGTTGCCAATGACGCACGCGATTAATAAAATATTAACAATAATCAGTTCCTTTCGTTTATTTTTTTTTTTGTTTTGTTTTGTTTTGTTTTTCTTCTGCTATTTATAAAGGACCTTGGGAGGAGGGAGGGGGGTTAAAGTTTAAAATTTAAAGTTTGAATATAAAGCCTTAAGAGGAAGTTAATCGGCTGGGCGCGTGCGCGCCTTGGACAATGATCTTGGCCGCGGCAGCGTAGCCAATGATTACCGATAAGGAAGGAAAGCGGGGAGGTAAGAGTTTCGGATAAGGGGCAGAGTCGCGGACCAAGTGATATACTTGCATCGACGATTTTTGCTATGAACGCGTAGGATCCCTCAGGGTCGGGCCAGGCGAGTTGGATCCAGAAGACCTTGATCTGATAAAAGATGGTCAAAGTGTCGACGGCGCTCGAGCTGTACTGGACGCTCGAGTCGACGGGCTGGAGATTATCGACCTCGACAGCCCTGTCGATCCTCTTCATTGCCTTGTAGACGGCTATTTCGAGCCAGTGGGCGACGCCGGCCCGGAACCACTCGTAGTAGCTCTGCACCCTCAAGCTCTCCATGTCCTCGGCGCAAAAGTTCTCCCCGACTCTGAAGTAACGACAGCGTTGTTTTTGTTTTTGTTTTTGTTTTTGTTTTGGTTTTTCATTCGTTATAACTATTATTGTTATTGTTGTTATTGTTATTGTAATTAGGGATTATTTGGTCTGACCGTAATGGCGGCAGATTCGTCGGGACTTACGCTGCGAATCTCTGAATGGCCAAGTAAAGCTCGAAAAGCGTCGTGCCCAAACTCAATTCTGGATCCTCGGATGTTTCGATCTCGATTCTCTTTAATCTCCCGCAAATGTCCTCCACTATCACCATGCAGAGATCGCTAACTCGCTTCTCGTACATTATGTACAAAGTTTTCGTATACGGGAAGTTGAGCGCCCTATAACGGAAGCGTTTCCGATTACTCGGGAGCTCGCACACTTAGCCCCGCCCCAGCCCCCACATAGAGAATTTAACGTCCCCGTAGATAAGATAGGGGCTCGCTTAGACACACACTCACTTGGCGAAGAATTTTTCGTACATCTCGATGGCGCGCTGTAAGTCAATCCTTATTAACTGGATGATCTTGATGTGGTACTTGAGCGCCTCCTCGTCCGAGTCCTCCTTCACGTTGTTATTCGCCACAATGTACTCGAACCTTCAGTAATAGAACGGAGAGCAGGAGTTTCGATTTAAACTTATTTAAGCTTATCCGACTTGCCGAGGACGTGCGAGATAATAATTGCATGCAAACAATATTACCATTCGGCTCCACCTCGAACGACTGCGCACTCCAGCGCCCCAAGGACGCTGACTCTGTCGCCGTCCAAAACTTCCGGGCGAAACCACGAATACGTTTTCAATGGGAATAGATTTACATTTTCTGGAACCTCGAGGCCCGCTAGTACAGAGATCGTTCTAAACATACAATTAGAAATTAGTTTCGCGCAAACTCCCGTTCCCGTTCTCCATTGTCGGGCCGAGCGGCCCCAGCGGCCCCAGCGGAGTTGATTATTATTGAAACGGAGCGGCGCTTACTTATTCAGGATAAATTTAATCAAGCCGGCTCTCGTCGAATGCTTTATTTACAAGAAGAGCGAGAGCCGGGGAATGGAATAGACGCGAATAAAGTTTAAGGAACTCGCGCGCTTTCGTTATTTTCTTACGCGTCCCTACGTATTACGTTGTTAATTCGCGTTGCTGTCCCGACCGAACTCGCGTTTGCGAATATCCCTCAAGTTGGTATTGGACGAGTAGCCAGCCACCAGCTCTCCTTATCAGCCGACGACGAGCCGCTCCACGAGGCTCGACAAAGTTGAAATGATTAGAAAGATCGCGCACCTCTACGCAAACGTAAATAGACCCATAGAGGGTTAGGGGGTGAGCGGAAGGTTGGTGGCGGTGTCGGTGAGGGAGGGTTGGGGCTGGCGAGAGCGGCGGGGTTGGGGGGGGGGAGAGTGTATAATCATCCGGGGTACGACCGACCGAGTGTCTGTCGTGCCGGCCTCCCCCTGGCCCCCGGCCCTTCGACCATCGAGGAGTGCCAGAGCCAAAGGAACAGCGACGGAATCCAATCTCACCTAAGAATAGCGGCCAGTTGTTTCATCGAGCTCTCCTTGTCGATGGACAGCCTCCTGATCTTCCGCAGCATATTCAAGCCCGAGTGGAGAATTTTACTCGCCGCGTCCCAGAATAGCTTTGTCTGTTCGGCGCCGAACTGACCGGGGCTCTTGACCGGGCCCGCGAGCTCCTCCGCGAGCTTGAGGAAGACCCCGAAGCTCAGCTGGTGCTCCTGGTGCACGGCAGCGAACTCGAGCCAGCGTGCGAGGGCGAGCAGCTCCTGGCGAAGGCCCCGCTGCACGGCGTGCTGGAGGATGACGACCTCGGCGGTGCCCGTCCAGGTGCCCTGCCACGCCCACCTCTCGATCTTCCGCGTCTCGAGCTCGTGCAGCAGGACGATGCGCAGTAGGTGGCGGTGCTCCTGGAAGGCCACCTGGACGTTGTGCTCCGTGTTGAAGGCGAGCCTGACCTTCACCAGGCCACGGCGCTTCGACTTGTTCTTCTTGTCGAGGGGGAGCCAGAGCACGTTCCCCGTCACTGGAATGTCCTACGGCCCGTCGAATTACCCGTCAGAGCTCATCCCAAATCGTCCTTACGTAACTCGCATTTATGCAATCCCCGGCGGCTAATTACATTCCCGATTTCAATTGACGGCTTGTCGTGTGCGCTAGGCGACCGTTGTTAACCCGATACGCCGAAATTAATTATACCGTTCCTCGAACGTTAAATCCGTAAAGAACTGCTCCGTATGCCGTAGAATGCCGTGAACGCTTTTGGCGAACGTCTTTTGTATATCTCATATCGGCGAGCTTTCGTTCGGACTCCGTTCGCTCGGCTTAATTAATTACGTACCTTTAGCGGTATCCGACTACTGCCGATGAACTCGTTGTCGTGATTGCCATTCGTCGCGGTTATGGCGATTTCTTTGGCTAGCTTCACTAAACCTCGTACGCCCTTGATGCTCTTAACTTTGCTCATTTTCTCGGGCACCGTTTCAGCCGCGTCGAAGTCCCTATATTATTTTACCCCGTAAACCCCCCCCCCACCACGGGCAAATCAATTAATCCATCAATCAATTAATCCATCGTTAAAAGCTAACGCGGGCATTCCCATACGGACTTACCATACTTCCAGATAGAGTACGTCGCTCTCAGGATTGTCCAGAGGCCTGCAACAATTTTTTATTTTTATTTTTCTTTTTCTTTCTTCTTTTTTTTTTTTCTTTTTTTCTTTTAATACGGGGATCGCGCCGCAGAGTCGAATTCTTGGCAACGGGAAAATACCTACATTTCAAAGTGCTCTTGCCAAACAGGTGTCAAGGTCTCGGTCTTTACGGCCGTGTTGTATCTTCTGGTCGGCGCCGATTCCAAATATAACACACAAAATGGGTCGCTTTTCCCATTGGCATCCTTGGAAACCAATTCCTTCGCTTCTATTACTTCTATATTTAAGTGCATCTCGGGTGCCTGCGTCGAATGATACATTGCCTATTCTATAAGTCTTATCTTACGAAGCAGTGAATAAGTATATAAGTAGGAAAGATATTAACGAAAAGAGCAGCCATTATCGGTTCACGCGATTTTCAATAAGCAACGAATAACAATTCCAATGCGCTTTAAGAGCTACGTACTTTTTGAATGAAGCACTCACCTCCATCTGCCGCGTCTCCTCCATAACTCTTTCGTGCGTCCCATCGTCGATATTAAATGCTTTTTGCAAATATTCGATAATTGCATCTTGATCCACTTCATCGGCTATGTCGAATCCAATTTGGTGTTGAGTTATGAATAACAGAGCCGTATAAAGCTCCTCGATCTAAAAGTATTGATAAATATTTATATCTGTGCCCAATGCCGGCTGAGCTATGATTTCCCGCTACAGTCTCTGGATGAAATTAATAACCGATTTAACATTGGCTTGGGATTGGGGGGAAAGAATTCTGCCGCCATTCATACGTAACGATTATAAAATTGAAATACGTAGAATGTAGGTTAACGAAGTATACAAGTAAGTGGCCCGTATTTCAGCTAAATATATAAGAATATGATAAATGTCTACGGTTTAAAAAGGGGGATTTGGGAAATAAGGGACGGACTCTTCATGGTTATTTAAATTATTGTCAACGGACAGTCCCTCCCTTCGAAATCGATATCAAATAACGGGCGTGTTAACTCGTCTCGCGATTAATAAGAGACGCGAGACCTGAAGAGTAAAAATACAAAGATGACGAAGGAGGAGGAGGAGGAGGAGGAGTAGAAGTAGTAGAGCCAATAGGGACTGAAGATTACGAGTATTTAGAAAAAGAAAAAGAAAAGAAAAAAAAATCGCGTATTCCCGATTTCCGATAGGAGTATCGAATCGCGGGGGCGGGGGCGGGGCGGGGGAGAATAAGTAATCGACGTTGACGAGAGCGCAGATGCGCACGATTGATAAACAAACGAATAAAGTACGCGAGAACGCGTTTAGCTAAAGATGAAAACTCCGTAGGAGCGATCCCGATCGCTCGTACTACGCGCTCGTAAATCGTTATCTCGGTCATTACATCGTCGATTAATCATCGGCCAAACGAACGGCAATGATACGAGGGAAAATCGCATTAGCGCGGTTTGGGGCTTATTGGCGGTGGGGGTGGTCCGATGATCCGAACCGCGCGAGGGCGGAGGGGGTTGGGGGTAAGGGATAGGGGATAGGGGTAGCGATACGGGGAGGGAGGGGGGGAAGGGGTTATTAGGCGCATGCGCGACCGATAAAATTGAAACCGCAAGTCAATCGGCGTTAATTTACGATGGATTAAGTAGCGGCGGAGTCTCTTAATGGGCCTCGCTCGCGATCTAAGCGAATTACTATAACTCGTCGGACGACGAGCGGACAATGAGACGACGTAAGAACGGCGGATGGGATTATTGGGGTTATTGGGGTGGGGGAGCGCTTCTTATTACTTATGCATGCTTGTACGCATGTACGTATGTACGTACGCACGTATTTATGTATGCATATATGTATGCATGCATGTATGTATGTATGTATGTATGTATGTATTATTAAGCACGGGGACGTCCGGTGTCGATGTACTTGCCTCGAAGTGGTTTCCACGCCAAACGGGCATGGCTCCGCTGACCCGGGCGGAATCGCGGCCCCGGTCGGCTCGACTTACGCTCCTCCCCGCGATCTCCGCCGACTCGTCTCGTGGTGCAGCAGCAGCTCACTTTTTTTTTTTTTCTTTTTTTTTTGCTTTTTACGAACCAAGTCAAATGCAAGTCAGACGATCGCGGGCCAACGATTCAACGTTTCCGATAATAATTCTCACGGTGCTCGTCCACTACGATTCTCAAGCCGCTGAATGCCCCGACTATTTGCCGATTCACTTTGTCGTAAGCGCGACCCGACGATCCCGACGGAATCCCTTTCAACGCGGGTAATTCAATATATTAGCCAGCAGTCTTTTTATTTCTATTTTAATTATTATTGTTATTATTATTGTTATTGTTATTGTTACTGTTACTGTTACTGTTACTGTTACTGTTATTGTTATTATTCCTAGTTAATCCTATTTTGTATCGTCTGCCGAAGAATGATTGCCCTGTCTAAGGCGCGTGTACCAACAATTGTCGTTCTTGTTCGAGCCTCGACTATCATCCGTTCTCACTCTATTATTCATACATCCACACACACGTACCTATACATTCATATAATAACAATAATAATAATAATAATAATAATAATATTATTATTATTATTATTATTATTCTAATTTTTTTTTTTAGATCCAATAAACACGCGCGCGGATGTTTGCAAATTAAGAGCTGTATGTTGTGCTTTATGCTTGGCCAATCAGCTGAAAATTACCAGTTATCAATTATTTATGCTCTTGTTATACGTATATCGTAATGTTATGTAATCCAAGGGGAAAATATAGTGCCGTTATTGCTCAAATGAAATCCTTGATAAAAGAACTTAATGTCAAGTGAAATTAACTTAAATGAAATGTTTGTTTCTTAGCATGAAATAGTTCACGAGTTCACTTCTTCTCTCTTGTAATAGCAATTGGATCATCAACATAGATTATCCTCTTAGCGGTAAAAAGCTCTTATTTATCAATAATTCGTATTCTATTTCATTATACGTATGTGCGTGCGTGTGCGTGTGCGTGTGCGTGCGCGTGTGTGGGGTACGTATGTACGTATGTATAAACAAAGCGTTTGTCCGCCTCGGGCAAGTGCGAAAAGTGAAGAAGTATCGTTGAAACAATAAAAGAGCCTTAATGGGCTACTTTCGGAACTGTAGTGTCCGTAATGCTAAAAATTTCTTTTGTCTACTAAAAGAGGGTTATTTACATTTTTAAAAGCCAGCACATCATTATGTCAGTTAATCCGTTTTTGTCGGTAATAAAGTCAGAGCATATATATATATATGCATATGCGCGTGCGCGTCGAGGAACGACTACGCTTAATAAAGAACGTAGAATATTCGAAATTGAATATCGTAGCCGCGAAATAAAGGCCTCGCTCTTATAGCGTTTCCTTAAAATTTAGCGTTATTATCGGTATTAATTAAAGATTCTAAGAATTCTAAAAATTTAATGTAAATTGAATGCTAAGAGGGGCATAAAACTTTGAAGGAATATAGCGCGAAATAAAGGAGTAGTAAAGTGAAATTATTTATCGTTAAAGAGGTGGCGGTGGTGGTGGTGGTGGTGGTGGTGGAGGCGGAGGTGATGAGGAAGGAGGAGCCAGAGGTGGAGGAATTTATCATACATTTGTATAATGGTAATAAAGGAGCTTTATGTGGGAGCTTAAACTTAACGGATAGAAAAAGTCTATCGTAAAATCTGCGTTAGCGCGCATACAGGTCTATTATATGTTTTGGCTAATGAATACTTAAAAGTCGGCTATAAAATCGTTGGCCGTTCAAATGTCGAGACTTAAAAGTGAAGGTTACGATTTAATAAATTGTAAGCCCCGAGCCGATCATTAATCCAGAGCCGGCGCTACGAGTCTGCGTTCCCCGCATAACCGAACACCCCACCGTCGGCCCATAATACGCATGGACAGCTGCTGCACAACGTCGGCCACAACAACAACAATGACGATGACGATGACGATTACGACGACGACGACGACGACGACGACGACGACGACGACGACGGGGGGCGACGATCCTTTATTCGAGCAGAGCTGGAGGAAACAAAAGACCATCCATCGGATCGACGTCCGAGGGTGCACGCGCACTCGTCGGGACGGCCACCCGCACGGCAACCACTCTGGCGGTCGACTGAACCTAAGCTCCGGGGCAAACTCGCACGCCGATCACGGGCCCAAGCGCGCTGACTGACCGCGTTCGCGGCAACGGCTAAAGAAAACGACAGAGTGAGAGAGTGTGAGAGGGAGAGAGAGAGAGAGAGAGAGAGAGAGAGAGAGACAGAGACAGAGAGTGAGAGTGAGAAGAGTCGCGCGAAAAGCTCGACGACGAGCAACTGAGAAGAAGAAGAAGAAGAAAAAGAAGAAGAAGAAGCCGGGAATAAGACGACGAGGACGATAAGAGGGAAGCTTCGAACCCCCACCGGGGCAGACCAGGAATAGTCGGTGCTGACTCTGAAGCACTCGGGCGACTCTGCCGGCGCTACTACTGCCTCCTCCCCCGCCGCCCCACGATTTATCTGTCCCTCGATCACGCGGTCGACAGATCTGCATCCGAGTGACGGCCGTTCGTACGAGACGCTCGGCATCGCTGCTTCCTCGTGCGCTAACGCCGATTGCGAAATCCTCCTCTCCACCGATCGTCCGATAAAGCGGTCCTCCCCCTCTCTGTCCGTCCTTCTCTCGCTCGGACTCCAGTCGATCGCTAGATCGCTGATCCGTTGAGCTCGGCACGCCGAAATATCGCGTAAGCGTGCAAGCCGAGTCGGGACGAGACGAGACGAGACGGACGAAACGACGAAACGAAACGAAACGAGACGAGACGAGACGATACGCGAGGAAGCTCTAGGTCGTGGTCATCCCCCGCCCCCACCCCACCCTCACCGCGCCGGCAACCAGCATCGAATGCCAATGGTACCGCGAGCCCTCCGACAAAGGCGCCGACTCCAATTAATCCAATCGGACAGCATCTCCCGGTCGAAAGTACAAACGCTCAACCGACGTTTATGATTACGATTGCGATTATGATTATTTTAGAAGACGAGACTCGGGGTTAATATCAATCCTCGGCCGCCGCAGTCCATTTTACATAGTATAACATTTGACGTTGTTCACGATGAATGCACGGCTTCGAAGCTTATCGCAACCGAACCGCTGCAGCGACGCTTCATCATCTCTTACGGGCTCTTCGTCTATTGTAAACTCGACCCCGGGCAGCACTTCTACATCCCCGGCACTTGCCTATTTTCTATTTTGTATACCTGTACACATATCCAGCTGCGGTTCAACCGTTCCAACACTGTTTTTTATCTTGATTTTTTTCTCTTTCTCTTTCTCCTTATTATTTTGTCCTTATTTTGTCCGTTTCTTCTACTTTCCTTATTTAAAGGACATTTCGCTGAAGTTTGTGGCTGACTTTAATAGCCAGTATTATTTTACAAAGTATTATGGATGAGTGCGAGGCCCGGTAGTACAAATAAAATCCTCCCTGGCCAATGATAATGTTCGATGTTATCTCGTTAACTCGTTTCTCTCTCTCTTACTCTCTCTCTCTCTCTCTCTCTCTCTCTCGGTCTCTTGTCTCCCCCTACTCATCGTCCACGACTCTTCTTAGCGCTCTGGGTTTTACTCACCGACTGTTTTTTGCTGTTATTCTCGACGCGAATAACCGTAGGATGGATAGCTGGATACTTTTCCTTTTTTCGCAGAACGGCAAAGCCCCGAATCGCCGAGGAGCCCGAGACCGGTATTATCACAACTGTTGGCATTGCTTGGCCGGGAATGCACCAAGGCAACCGAGCCTCACAAACTTTAACGGCACGAACCCTCGTATCGAACATCAATAACGCCAAGTCCTGCAATCAATACCAGACTCGACAAAGGACCTCGAGCCGACCGAGCCGACCGAGCCGACCGAGCCGACCGACCGACCGACCCACGACCATGACACACCCGCGCCCGCACCCCCATCCACACCCACACCCACAAACACCCCAATAACCCACAATAAGCCCAATAACCCCAATAACCGACCAACAAGCGTTTCGTTTTCATCTACATTGGTTTTACACGCAGCTGCTTTTACGCGAGCTCCCGACCGACTATGACTCTGGCCTAATGCCACCACCTTACGCTTTTAATCCATCTAATCTCCCTCGTGCCTATGCCTATCGTCAATGCACCTCCGCTCTTATCCGATATTCCCTGGCACGAAAATATCTAATTTCGAGCCCTCGGCCTAATGAAAATAACGATTATTACACGCTTGCGCCTTTCGAGTCCTTCGAACGATTCCCGACGTTTTTTTTTTTTTTTTTTTTTTTTATATATATATATATATATCGACCAACTATAAACGAGATGAATCATTAATTAATCGACTAACGAAACGAAGAATAACTTTCGTGACGTAAGACAAGAAAAATGCATCGGCCCACCGATGCTCGCTGACGAGAATCTTTAAAAAATCCAATGGAATAATGTTATATCATTATTATATCGTCAAATTTTAAAACAGCTTATTGAATAAAAGTTATTTTCCTGCCTAGAATACACGTCGGCTTCTGTTTCCTTCAACAACATTTATTCACTTACATAAATACAAATTGAATTTACTTCATCGTTTCCAAATGTCAGACGCTCTTATGTTCCCGTACAGGCCGATAATACTTGTCTGTCATATCCTACGGAAATGACACGTAATACGTAAACTTCAACTAAAGCAAAAAATATATCGAAAGATTTTTTTTTACAATATTTTATCTACAATTTCGATTTCAGAGCAATATTTTCGTTGCTAATTCATTATTATTTAATACATACTCGATACTACTCGATACAACTAGCCTACTTTAATAAGTTTTTTTTTTTTTTTTTTTTTTTAATATTATATTCAAAATGAATCTACTGATATAGAAATCATCTAAAGAAATAAAAGTAATAATTTATTTCATATAGACACGTAACTGTAATTGTAGAAATAAGTAATAAATATGTTTTCTTCGCAATTATTTAAGAAATCATAGTAAGAAGATAATAATCGTTATTCATTTTAGATGAAAACAAGCATACAAGCGACGGATTAATATGATCCCTAATAATCTCTTTGCAGTGAATGTACTATACAAATACGTTTTATCATAATTGTATTAATTATTTTAATGATCATAAATTACAATAATTCTTTATTTATAATAATAACCCGATTAGAATTATTCTTTATCGTAATACAGCACAAAGTTTTAAAGTTTTAAAAGTACCCTTTTTAATAATTGACGTTAATAATAAAGACTGCTATTGTGCTATGCATAATATGAAATTTCAATTGAAACCTAATTAAATTATGTTTAATTCGAAAATAGGGAAGAGCTCCTTCTTGAGCATTAAGCAATTAGATCTTTCAGTATCTTGGCTGATAGCGAAGAGGCCGTGTGGGAATATAATTAAAAAATAAATGCTAATTCTAAATGATAAAGTTATTATCTTATGAGCAAATAATGCCTTCAACAAAAATTATTTACTATTTTCACGCACTTTATCGATTATTATTACTATTACTATTGCTATTACTATTACTATTATTATTACTATTACTATTACTATTACTATTATTACTACTACTAGTACTACTATTATTATTATTATTATTATTATTATTATTTCACAAAATTGACTTAATTAAAAAAGAAAGTTTTTCGGTGATAAAGCAATTAAATAATAAGGTTGATAAGCCCAACTTACATGCAAATCACGTTATATTTTTAATAAATAAATATCATTTGCACATCTTTTACACTTATATAATCCCACACGTACGTATCCGTTCAAGTATACATCGTTATCATTATAACGGTCGCATCGTCATAGAGTTTAATTCGAATCATGCACATTTTTATCTTATAAAGAAACGTGTTTTCAAATAATTAAGGATAAATTTACGCCAATCTGTAAAAGAGCGGCCAATTTAAAGTAAAAGAGTTGAGAAAAATGTTTAATCGTCTGTAAGTAAGCAATAAACACCAATCAAGACCGTATCGACGAAAAAAATAAAGAGTACAAGAGAGGGAGAGAGAGAGAGAGAGAGAGAGACGAGGGAGAAAGATAATGATTCCATTAATAAGCTGAAACTTCTATAAATAGATAACTTAAATAATGAATTAAGATGTTTATTTTATTATTTAACAAGTCTTAGGCCTTTGGTATTTATTTAGGATACCAAGTGTTTACAGAAATAGGTCAAATCTCTGCTGTTATGAAAGATGTTGAGCTAGAGTAATATTTTAAAAACTTTTACTAATTATTATGACAGACGAAGATTTATAATTCGCACTTTTGTACGTGAATTATTACGTGCATGTAAGTACGTGATAAAAACGACGTTGTTTCCTATTTAAAATTTCATCCACATACGGCGCGAACGAGATCGATCGTAAACCTTTTTTTATTAAATAGTGGTGGGAGAAAATTGAGAATTTTATTAATCGTGAATGAGCTTAAGCAGGAAAGTTTCTTAAATAGTGAGCCGTTTTGAGTTTACGTTCGTCTTCGTAACCGTTACTTATGATTAACTAACGCTAGAAAGATACAGCGTTTCTCTTGAATGATCCATCATACAGCAGAAAGCGTTTACAAGACGACTTTCATACACCCCTGTAGTAGTAGCAGTAGCGGTAACAGTAGCAGTAGCTAGTAGCAGTAGTAGTAGTAGTAGTAGTAGTAGTAGTAGTAGTAGTAGTAATAGTAGTAGTAACAGTAGGGGTAATAGTAGCAGTACCTAGTAGCTGTAGTAGTAGTAGTAGTAGTAAAAGTAGTGGTAGTAGTAGTGATAATAACAAAAACAACATTGACGTGAGATAAAAATCTGTAAAGCTATTTAGCCATTCGTAGCAATTGGCATTGTCGAGCAGGAGATACCGTTCCCCTCGGCAGCATCCCGTACGACTAATACAGTTGAAGAGGAATGAAAAGAGACGCGGAGTTAAAATTAGTCGGGCACCTTCGTCGGGGCGCTCTGGCCAACGCTCGGATGTTGGATCATTCCATTAGCCAAGGTCAGCGACTGGTCAGACTTTATACTCACATTAAGCCCGACGGACTCGGCGACGACGTCGTACACCGTCCCGTGTTCCTCGGATTCGCTGTCTGTCTCGGCCACGGCTTCTGCCTCCCCCCTCAGATTGTTCTCCCTCTCGGCGTACAAGGCCCCCCTCTCCTTGGCCACGCAGAAGTTCTCCTCCTCGGTGCCGGAGAGTGCGGTACAGCCCTTGGCATCGTCCTCGGCATCGTCCTCGGCTCTCGGTGGCGGTGGCAAACTTTCCTCGAGCCGCTGCTCCTCCACCCTCTCGACGAGCCGAGTGCCCAGCTTCTCGAAGAAGCCCCCGTCCTCCTCTTGAATCCTTGTTCAAACATAGGCTAGCTTATATCGATCCTCGTTAAAACTCACGGACACTCAAGTATTTTTATCCGGGGCAATTTCGTAGCCGGAGCTCGGGTAGCTTCCCCAGCGGGTCCCGGGCTCTCGGCTCCCGTGCTCGACTTTACGTGAGAATTCCAATTACTCCTGGCGCTCTTTAATTAGCCATGCGATTACGGGGAAATCGTTAATCGGCTCGCGAGTCCGATAAGCCGCCGCCTCTGCCTTCGCCGCCTCTGCCTTCGCCGCCTTCGCCGCCTTCGCCGCTTCCATCATTATTTTTAACTGCATTTCAGCGATCCCGGGGAGTCGAGGAGCCCGCTCCGCACCGGTTCTGCTTTCAATCAAGCCAAACCAGATACTCTAGCACTTTTAGAGGAGATTCCGAGGAAATTCCAAGGAAACCCTAATCACTAGAACGTCTACAACTCATCGATCTATTTTTCGAGTAATTAAAACTTACAACGTAAACTCCCCCCCGGCCCCGGCCTCCCCATGCTCCACCTCGAGATTAGAGTAAAACTTTAACGGATCAGTTCCGTCGAATCCGTACCTCTTCGTTCGTTCTTCCGTCATTGCGAGTTATTAAAACGACTGATTTTATCAATTCTCATGAATAATTGTTAATTAATGTTCCGGCAGCGACTTTTGTTAATTCTAACTAAATACGAAAATCCTTCGAGATCCATCCGCCTCGATCGCTAAGATGAATAAAGAATCAAGAAGCAACGCCATTAATGCAATACAATGTTAAAGCTCAGAAAATTACTCTGGGAACACAAAAGATCATAATATATATATATATATATTCTTCCGGCGATATCCGAATCAAAAGTCCGTTACGTTATTTATCGTAAAGCTAATACGGTTCGATATATTGAACCGCCAAGAGATAATCATCCGACGGCTTTTTGTAACGTCACATATTTATACTTGATTTATGACGAACAATATAATTTGTTATTCATTTATTTTTTATTTTTTTTTTAATTTATTTACAAGCACGTTTAATTTATTGCTCTTTACGATTACTTGATAAATATTAAGTTGTATTTATACCGACTACAAAGTGAAGTAAAATACAGATTTTTAATAATATTTTTCTAAATGTCTGTCGTACTGAGCACGTTTTTTACGAGCGCCCAAAATTTATTTACATACGTGAACAATAACAAAATTGGCCATAAAATACCGTATCGATATTCATATTCTTGAATGAAAAGCATCTTTGCCCTGCGTAGTGCATTAAAAATTTTAAATTACTGATACATTCCTCTAGATAAAGCAAAAAATTAAAAAACATATACATTATCTAAAAATAAATCTACGCGTCAAACTGTTATCGTAACTCGACTACAATTTCATCTTAATTGTAAATTTAAATTTAAATTTAAAAAAAAAAAAAAAAAAAAAAAAATGTATCAAACCCTCTAAGGGAGAAAGAAATTGAATAATCGAATAGAGAAATTGAAAGGAAGATGAAAATAAATGCCAAGCGAGCGTTGTAATGCAAAATCTTTAAGTGACGTATTTTAAATTATATACCTTCGGTGCTCTAAAGCTGAAAAAGTATATTGAAATATACTTTATTCAATACTTTCTTTTCGATCGACCGATAATACGTTGTGATAAGCACGAGCGTGCAGCTTTAAGACATTCCCTTATATACAGTAAATTAAAAGGAAACGTAAAGTCTCCATCGTGACGTGAAATCGCGATATTCTTAAAAAAAAAATTCTAATTAGTTAAAGAAGCCATTGGGGGAGTAATTTCTTTGAAAGCCGAATTCTAAGATAATGAAGATAATGAGTCTTGGTTTATTGAATCATCTAAATGTGTGTTAAGTGGCCCCGACGGTTTAATCTCAAAATTATGAATATGAAATTAAAATTGGGTTGAATAATCTCCTGAATGTTTAATCTTCCCCGACGATTTAAATTACAGTTACACGATGCTTTAATATCTCCTCGAGATAGGTGAACTGTCTCTTACGGTCGATAAATTCTTATCAATATTCGGCGCTCGGTGTAAAAAAAAAAAAAAAAATAATAATAATAATAGTAATAACAACAACAACAACAACAACAACAAGAAATACCTGTCGGTCACAGGGACAAGGGGCGAGCGCATCAAGAACATTACAGGATGAATGGAGGGAGGGAAGGAAAAACAGAAAGAAAAGACAAAGAAAAAGAAAAAGAACAAAAAAAAAGAAAAAAAAAAAAAAAACACCAGGGGAAGACGTAAAAAATACTTGAGGGGGCCCGAGCTCCACCACCGGTACCCGTTAAGTCGATTCGGTTATTACATGCGCAGCGTGGATGCAACGAGGGCGTCGGTGAACCTGTTGGCCAACAAGAACTTGTGCATGGCGCTTCCGGAGAGCAGCGTGCGGATGACTCCCGGACAACGAAACCTGCGATTCTCGAACTGCTTGAGCCCCGCGAGTGCAACGGCTAATAACTAAACTACCAGCGGAGACTACCCGGAGTCGCGTCCACTACGTTTTAAAAGCAACCGCGGACTCGCACGTCGTCAGCCTCACACGCGTTCGCGATCCCTTACCTCTCAGGTAAGGTGTCTGTGGCATCTGTCGGGGCCGCTCTGCTCGCGCGGCAAGTGTCGCGAATTACATTACGCGCGAGTACCAAGAGTACGGGAGGATGAACAAACTCCGACTCTTGATAAGCCGCTCTAGATCTCGTACTTTTTTCTTTCGTTATTTCGTTTCCTGAGAGGCAGACTTTGCGTACACCCCCCCCCGGCATTGCCCGATATCGATGATCCGCTCAAATCCTTCCTTCTCTACCTACATCCTCCTTCCTACACATTACCTCTCGCAAATACAAATTATTATCGTCATTTGTCATTGTTGCCGCTGTTGTTGCCGCTGTTGTTGCCGCTGTTGCTGCCGCTGTTGCTGCTGCTAATACTTCCGTTGGCGTTGAGTCTCGCGTGGTCGGGGAAAAAGAAGACGGTAGGCGGGTACGACACGGACGACGGTGTCTATTTAAATTAATAAAATAAAAGCCTTCGCTTTGTTGTTCGAGCCTTTGTTTCTCCACGGTACTCTACAGTACAATGAATTTCGATGACACATAGGCAAAAATAATTTCGTTCTCTCATTATCAGAGCCAATGTAAATCTATGAGGCAATGCGAGCCACTAAATTTCAAGCGCGTGAGAATAATAAATTCTATTCGAAAATTCCGAGCGATATTTATTTATTTAGTTCCCCCCCCCCCGCTTCATTTTATAGTCGCCTATCAGGTACGCGGATGGCCGATAAAGCCCTAATCAGGCGCAGAATAAGTTTATTTTCGCATTAACGTTTGCCGATGAGTCAAAAGTAAGTACAACGTTCAAAATATTCTCTGATGTTTGAGGTATATTCGAGCGAGGAGTACATCTTAAGCGATAAGAAGCCTACACTTTCTCGGAAATCGAACATGTCATTTAGGAACTCTAAAATTTCAGGAGCCAAAACCAAATACTTCTTTACTATTCTTTTTTTATATAAACAATATTATGACTTTATTAAGATTTCGCCGATACATGCTTCTTTTTTTTTCATTAAAATATTATTCTACCAATTACTTGGGGGGGGGGAATAAAAGTAAAGACAATAAAAGGCTTTTTTCTTTACATAACTTTCATTCGTATTCGTTAGACATCTTATAAAAATTTACATAGAATTCTATTCTGTTCCAGTAAATCTAACTAAGAACTTATATAACGTATGCATTTATACTACCATATAAATACCGTAAGAATTCTTCTACCTCCAAATCGTTACAGAATAAATTACTTACTTAGTAGTTATATAGTTATACGTAAAGGTTCAAAAGAAATATACAAGGCAATTTTTATTAAATCATTTGCTTGTTAATCCTTGGTTTTCTGTATAAATTTATACTCAAATTAATATCAAATATATTTTATAAAATTTAATAATTTTTTTTTTACGTGAATGGAGTACATAAAGGAGACGCTTAAAAAAATTATTAATATACGGCAAGATAAACGCATAGTCTATAAAATATTAGTCTTTTAATCTTCTGAAAATGTACACATCCTTAAAATAATAATTCCTTAATTAATATTTCGTGTATATTTCTAGCCGACCTAAAAAAAATTTTTTATTTCCATGTTCAACGAGTTTTAAATTTTTAATAATGTAACTACTTTTACGATGTGCTCATTTATTTAGATTTATGACGACAAGTTAAAATTTTCTTAAACTACCAATATATTTATTAGATACTACATATATTATTAGTTTTTTTTAAATTAATTAAATTCCCGTAATTC
Source organism: Ceratosolen fusciceps (assembly GCA_018883505.1). NCBI lineage: Eukaryota > Metazoa > Arthropoda > Insecta > Hymenoptera > Agaonidae > Ceratosolen > Ceratosolen fusciceps. Next base: position 4,550,230 of record RCIC01000008.1, read on the forward strand.
TATTCATACAACTTTTCTATTATTAAATAAATCCAGACAATCTCGTAGAATATTATTGGATATATTTTAATCTATTTAAGTTGCTTGTAAATATTTTACTATAGAAAAAAACAATATATATATATATATATATGCTCCACTCCATTGATTTTAATAGTTTAATTGCATCCATTTCAATTATTATCTCACAAAAGCTAAAATTAATTCTACTTTTTATCTTTTATCTTTTATAATATATAATTAAGCTAATACAGTATAATTATACAATACAATAGCATAAGATTTTTTTATATTATAAATAAGCATTCAGTTGCTATATTAAGTATTACGAGTTATTTATTTTTAAAACAACTATGTTTCGTAGGCAAAGTAGATCGTGCAATTTATGAACATTTACAAATTTGGACTTGATATCAATTGTTGCAAAAAAATATTTATTACAATTTTATTGACATCATTTAAGATGCAGATAGAGCCATAAGTATTCAACATAATAATAAGTATAATGCGATACATTATGTATAATATCGTAGTAAAAATTGTTTCTTTTATATTAACGTCGAACAATTTATTTAATCGAATTTGAGATTTATTTATGCTAATGAATCGTATTCCGTAATTTTTTATATAATTTCAGATTAAAAGTATTTCTGCATTTGTTCATGAAAGACGCGAGCTGAAAATTAATAAACAATGTAGGAGTAGTTTCGTGAAATACTGTTCCTGATATTCAAAATCATTGAGTATTTTGAATATTCGGTGAAAATTTGTAACAATAGATAGACAATAGATTCTTTGTTAATCAAATTTGAATTTAAGAAGTTTTGAACAAATTTTTGCCTCACATGTACAGCGTGTCAGTGTGGAAAGCGACCTTCAATCAAATAAATTTTTAGGTCAAGATAGTGTACTACATTTTAAAAGCCAACTTATGTCTCATAAAGAACTTGTACTCTTACTAATGTTTTTCGGACGACTTTTTTATTATGAATATTCATATATTGTAGTTTAGATCTATATATTTATCAAATTTTTAAATATAAGCTTATATTTAGAAAACTTCTCGGATTATGTTTTACTGCTTACGTCAATTAATGTACATCTTAAAAAGTATTTATAAGCAACACAATAAACGATGACGTCATATATTATTAGTACAATTCTAAGTTATGGGAATCTGAACAATACCGTGAATCAATGGCATTAGCATATTAGTTATAATAATGTTGTAACTGAATAATCTGTTCAATTCAAGAGCTCAGTTCCTCTTAAGCATTTGTCATTTTTTTAATATACAATTTCTACTATTATTAATCTTAAAGGTCATATATCAAATATAAGAGTATTACATTTATTTCTTACCAATATTAGCGAATTAGCAATATTTAATTTTTTTTTTTTTTTTTAATAAAATTCACGTTTCGTTTTAAACACAACAAAAGTAATTATTATGATTACGATCTATGAATTCGTATGAACGTGTGAACTTTTGAAATCATTACAAGAGATCACGTCTTCTTATTTTTAGTTGTTTACCGAATTTTATATTTTTAAGCGTAAATTTAAGAATTCTGAAAAGAATTTAAGAAATAAGCGCTATTAATGTTTCTTTCAATCGGTGTACAATGATAATATGTTTCCTATTGTGCTAAGTGCTATTATCACTTAAGTTAACCACGAAGTATCAAGCATGTACTTTAAAAAGTAATCTAAACAAAGTCTCAATTAAAGGAGTTAAATGCTGTAACGCATGCATTATAACTTTTAAAAGTCGTCGATGTAAAGAAAAATTAAAAAATTCTAAGAAACCAAAACTACACTCTCCTTTTCTATTTATAAAAAAAGCTGTTATTTTTAAAGACAATAAGTGAGACTTGTTTTTTCTTTTCCTTTTCTCCTTTTTTTTCTTTTTAACGTACGTCATGAACATGTGTCACAAGGTACGAGAATTTATTTATTTTAAATAAAATGCGATGACATTTAATGAATAAGGACTTAAAGAAGGATTTAAATAAGATTTCGTCGATCATTACGGCAGGTAAATGCCAAACTTCATTGGACAAGAAGCCACGAGCCGTAAAAGAATGTACTTGCCCCAATTACATATTTTCCCGTGCATTACTGGGACTACAAAAACACGCACACAGATAGAATAATTTCTTCAAGATCACGTTTAATCTATGATCTCTGACCAGAGGCGTATTAATCATAATATCCTTGATAGTGGGTAATATTAATTACATGGATGTTTAGCCACTGGTATAGTAGCCAGTGATGTCAGGAGACGCGTCTGAGGCTTGGTATCGATGACGGCGAGCAAGCCTTTCACCTGCACCTAGTAAGTACGATGACTCAAATAACCAAAATAGCTCATAGAGAATCTGACATTGATATTCCCGAAAGAAGGAAAGTCACGTAAATACATTTTAAAAAGGCACCGCGCGCATCCCGCAATACAACTTTCCACATGCACCTCCCTCAAAACAACACAAGCGTGCATTATATAAGGTATAATCTTATATTTACCCAAATTGTTTAGGTACATTACATGAAAGATTGTTAAGACGAGCACTGATTAGGCTGGAAAATAAGTTTTATTGGTTGTACGTTGGCTACCAGTCCTCTAGGCGCTGCTTATAATACAAGTTGCGCTTTCATTATTCCGATCAGGTATGCGTGTACATGTATGTGTATGTATATATATATATATTTACCAGCTCTGGTGACTGCTGCGAAACTGTCCTTCCTTCTGTTTCCTTTCGTTCTCCTCCGTGATCTTATGGTAAAAGTCCTTCCACATCCTCTCCTCGTCCATTATGCGGATTAGGATCTGATTAGGATTTGATTAGGATCTGATTCGGAGCTGATTCGGGACTGCTACGAGTCGCGGATGAGCGCAAACTTTCTCCTGCGATCGGCAGTGACTCTCTCACCGTTTACGGATTCAATGGAATCCTCTGTCATGGATGGCTGGCTAATAATCCAAGACCGGCGACAACCATCCAAATATGTGCAGCACAACAACAACAACAACAACAGCCTTTTGACGCGATGTGCGACCGCCTATTTTACAAGCCCGAGTGATAAAGACAAGGCGCGCGGTCGCCGATGGAGAAAAAAGGAACGGAGCGAGTCGAACCGGCGATTCAATCTCTCCGTACGAGCTCAGCCCTGCCGGTCCCCGTATTTATTCTTAACAGCTGAACAAGAGCACCGTCCCCTGACTTACCCACTGACATACTCGCTACCTCCAACTCATCCTTAAAGCCTCAGATGACGCTAGCTTACGAACGCCGGGACGGACCCCAAGCTATCGCATATTTATCGTACAAAGATTCTGGCTCTATGTTATCCGCAGTCGATAACAGCGAGTGCATCGTTTAGCCTTACCGTCCGCGTTCGTACAACGTCGAGATCATTGAGGGACGGACCTATTAAGATTTCGTTTGTTGTCCCTGAATTATTTGTATTCGACAAAACGCAAAAACAATAATCAGGGATGTTCTCAGTACGGAATGGGCGACAAGAGGTACGTTTGTCAACAATATTGACACATTGACACGCTGAATCTCGCCTATCTCTATATCCTTATACATCTGCATCGGCCGAGCACGCATCGTAAAATAATAAACCGAAGGCATTATCCAATTGGAAAAATAATGTTATTGTCCGTTTAATAAATTTTTTCATATATATTACTTAATGAATGACGACGTATATAAGATGCGGTTATCGGATGCGGTGGCAATATGAGACTAATGCACTCGAATGAGGTAGGCTAATCGACATAATGAGCATAGGGATGCCGAACAAAGATGATAATCGTAATGACAAAAATGTTCACTCGTAAACGCACACGTGATCTATATAATACAATGCATGCGATGATGCAGCAGCCATTTCACTGGGACGGAAGTATGCGAATATAAAGCCACCCACGGAAATAAGACACACAATTCCTTTGTCACTTAAGGCGCACGGAATCGTATGAAAAAAATCCATTTTTTTCATTATTATTATTATTATTTTTTTTTTTTTTCTTTTTTCCATGTCCTGCTAACAAATGACACGAGTTTTTGCCGATTCTAACGCTACGTGCACGGACCTTCCTTCAATCAGGAAAAGCAACTGACTCAGCGCGGATTAATAATATACGTACACGTGCGTATGTTGAGCCGCGCTGTTACAGTATTATACGCTTAAATATAGACACGGCGCAGAGTCAAAGTTAAATAGGTCCGACGTCTTTTTTGCGATTGCGTAAGAATTCTGCGTCGAGCTGCAGTTCAGGTTTGTGCTCGCCCTCGTCCCGCTCGCAACTTAACCTTATCATAATTACATCGAATAAATGCAAAGGGATGGAGAGGAGATTATTACGGATGATTGCAAAAGGGCTGCTTCGAGAGGCTGCGTGTGAAATAAATTTTCTGCTTAATTGAATGCGTCTAGGCTGGTATTGGGTATGAAAGGTATTCGAACGTTCGATTGTGGTGAATGTACCTTGTAATTACACGTCTCTGCAAGTACGGCTATATTTGCAACGTACGCAAGAGAGTCTGCCTAGGGAAAGGAGTCGTGGAGTATACTTATCCAAGGATCAATTTTTACGTTATTCAAACGATCGGTCTTGTCTATCGTGATACGCTCTCGAAGGCCGAATGCTCTGTTCATATTATTTGCGAGCAGTTGCACGATAATTCAAGCGCATAATAGAGGTGAAAATGCAATCTAATTTTGGAAAATCAATCGGAGCCCCAGCGGTTCAGCAGAGAGAGAGAGAGAGAGAGAGAGAGAAAGATCAAATAGTTCACAAACTGCGCATTCTGAATTAGAGCGGAAAAGGGTAATTTAGTGGACTCCTTGTGGAAAATACGAGGAAGGCTGTCGATGATCAGTCGGGACAAATTGCGTAGCCCATATACGATAGAAATGCGCCGTCGCATCAGGAAGCGACTATACTATGACCTTTGCTGGCCATGCGAGGCTGATGAGAATTTAACGGGTTTCGGCCGCCGCCGCCACCGCCGCCGCCGGCAGGAGGGCGGAGGGAGGAGGAGGCGGCCCCGGTGGTCCTTACGCTCGGACGATTTCGACTCTCGCTTCGTGGAAATCGCTCCCGCCTCTGGCTCGAAATGGCTCTTAATAAGCGACACGTCGATTCGCAACGGCTTTATTTTTAGTAAAGTGACCCACCCACTCTCCTCCACCACCACCCCCCCCCTCCGTCCCTGCCCGCGACAATGTCACAAGCTTTTTGGAGAAGCTCCAGACGATATTGCGTCTGCGCCGTGCGAAATAACCGCGGGTGCCTGATGAGTTTTGTGAAACTGCCGAGCGAGAGGTAAAACGAATGGAAAATGGTCTCGGTTGCGCACGGCCGACCATTATTAACCCAATTCGAGCGCGTCTCTTTGGCTCTAATTTGGAATGGAAGCAATGACTAGATTGGAGAATTATAGCTATAATAGTGAATCATCGCAGTGATGGAGCGAAAAGTCCAATTTAATGTACGCCCTGTATAAATAATCTCCTCCTCTCTACTTGCCGTTTTCTCGAAAATGTCATTTACAATTATCTACTTACTTAATGGTGGCCAGGCATAACGTAAAGACAGGAAAACTTTTTCAATGCGAAAGAGCATGTAATTCTAATCTCCGATTAAATTCAGGCGAAAAAGCGGCGCATTCTATATTAATTACTATCTCTGTAATTTCATTCGCGGTCTCAGCGGCGTCACGTCAACAATATCGTTATTAAGTTAAATAAGTTTTTCATTTCTCATTAACGACCCCGCGGATGGATACAAGATAGATACAACGCTAGATACAACGCTAGATACAACGCTAAATACAACGCTAAATACAACGCTAAATACAACGCTAAATACAACGCTAAATACAAGGCTAAATTCAACGCTAAATTCAACGCTAAATTAAACGCAAACGTAATTAAAAGCCCAAGACGAGAACGTTCTCAATGCAAACGAAAAACAAAATCAAAAAAACAAAATATATAAAATTCATTTATTAATCCTGTGAAGATTCTCGCAAATATTTATTTGCAATCGTGTATTTTACAACGGGGCTGATAAGAAGTTCGGGAACATTTCCGAAAGATCAATTAATTCATGAAATTTGACCGAATGATCACAGCTATAAAAAGAATTAGAATTTCATTGACATTTGTCAAGACTATTATTATTTAAACCAGCATTAAGGATCTTTATTAAATTGTAATAATTAGAACGAGCTGAGTAATTGGAAAACAATTTGTTTAACCCAGTTAATATCAACATCATGTTCGTAAATAAACCGTCCTCAGAGCGTTTATTAGCCCGTATAATTAAATATATAGTAAAAAAATATCAAGCTTCGTCTTAAAATAGAGCACATTAAATAAATACATTTGAACATAAACAAGAAAGTATTAATTTTAATAAAAGGCACAAACTACGTGCTCTACGAGTATAATTTTTTTTTTTAAATTAGTATAGCGCGCTTATTCCTTTATATTGAATAGTATTTAATATTTATTAATTTTATTAAACATTCGATTTTATCTGTAAAAAAAAAAAAAATAAGGAAAAAAAAACCACGAACAATATCTTCACGCTGATAATGTTAAAATTATTGTTTATTATTATGATGTTATTTTAATAGATTTATTTTCTCTTGAATTTTACTTCAACCATATTTATATATATCAAGAGAAAATGGCTTGTTTGTAAAAGTAAAAAATTTTACTTGCATTAATATTGCTTCCAGTGAAAGATGAGACAATCGAAGCATAGATAATTAGAATTTTTATCATTATAATCTGGTCATAAATAACGATGGGCTCATAATTTTATAAACATTTTACTATACAAAAATTTTTTCACATATTTCAATGTAAATTTCACGAAGAGTTTTCAATAAATGACAAAAACCTTTACCTTTTTTCCTTTACAATACATGTACAAGTAAAATTAATCTATAATAATTCGTTTAATATCTATAGGTTATATCGTATTACGCACGACTCGAGTTGTCTATTAAATGAATTTTTTTTTAACTCTATAAAAAATAAAGTGCTTTCGGCAGTTTTATTTAAAAAAAATTGCATTTCCGATATATATAAAAATCAAATTACTTCAAACTTTATAGAAAATTTTAAAATTCCTCAATCTAAAGCATTTTCCTTTTTATTGTTTATTTTCTAACCTATGATTATAAAGACCACTCGGAAGCGCTTAAATGAAAATAAATCATCTCGTATTCTTTTATTTTATTTAGTCAAGAATACGCAATGTTAGTTTGTAATAGTAAATGGACACTTAAAGCCGTTAAAATGTTCCATAGAATTTCCTTACTTTAAATAGACGTAAAGTAGATGTGTAATAATTAATTTAGTATCTGAAAAGTACAAGCCTCTCGCTCAATAAAAAAATCCAACAATGCAATAAATAAAATAAAAGAACCATTAAGGAAGCATAAACTAGTAATAAAACGGCTAGATGATAATGTCTATCTGAACAATGTACCCGTTTTTCATATTGTTAAGCGCAAATGTAAACGTAGACATTAAATTCATCGAAATAACAGGAATATCTTTTTGTGATCATTTTATGATCTCGAATTTATAATTTAACAAACAATGTATTGTAATTTGTAATAATTTAATGGATCGGCTGGTATAAATGGTCGTTATATAATCCGCATCATGCAAAAGCAATTGGTGGCGGGGGAGGGGGCCAGAAAATAATTGTAAAATAATCGCGCTCGGTAGGAAATTACGATCTATTGCCGCTGCTGCTGCTGCTGCTGCTGCTGCTGCTACTACTGCTATATCGTTCATATTAAAAATGCTAAGTTGACTTTTTTCCGAGAAACAAAATTTCGTATTAAATAGCGAATGGCTGACAAGGAAAAAATAAGAGGAAATAAGAAAATAAGTGAAAATAATTTCGTTTCTGCTTTCGATTGTCGAGTATTCGACTTTCTTGATTATTATCAGAGGAGCATGAAGCCGTTGTAGCCAACAGCGATAGTAAACATAGCGAAAGACTTTGAAATTGAAAGAAAGAAAGAAAGAAAGAGAGAAAAAAAAAACATGGAATGAGTAATAACAGGCAATTCTTAATAATTATTCAGCCTACACAAGCCTACGCGTATTAAAACATTTAATCGGGTTGAAATAATCAAAGAAGAATAAAAACGCTGATTTGCTGTTTTCAAAGAATTATGGGATTCCATTAGAGAATGTGGATTACTCGAGAGGCTGTAATTCGATTCTCTGACATTGAATAGAAACCATCAGGTCTCGGGAATCGCTGATATCGAGTTTTTTTCTTTTCTTTTTTTTTTTTTTTTTTTTTTTTTTTTTGTTGATACGAGCGCCGACAATCAGGAATCATAGATAAATAGCATTTGCTGGCTAACCTCGTGGTAACATCGTAGCGCGCTGTCTATGTAATGTTGTAAAAGTGATGGAGGGAATAACAGGACAGAATGGACGAATGTCCAACATGCTGACGAATTTCTCAATAAAATTCAATATTAAGCACAATCAATGAAATGAATCACAATGAAGGATATAAGAAAGACTGTATTAAAAATTCTATTTAGAATTTCTAGCGACCGTCTTGTTGTTGGTGTGCGGACTGCTGGCATGACTGGATCACAATGACTTTGAATCATATCCAGAGGAGTAATTTCGAGCTTGTTTATATGTTTACCGTCAATATTTAACATTATCCCGCAGGCCTCGTGTAAAACGGCGCGAGTGGCGCTTCTCTACTAAAAGGGGATTTACAAATACGAAAGGTGGACTGCGGCAAATCAAAGCGCTCCTTCTTCAACTCACTCGAAATCCAACTCCGTGGCATTCCATAATCAAAACGTGCGTCAGTGTTGTAAACGCAACGGATTATATTAATACGTCATAGAGCAAGGGAGCCGAGTAATAGTGGCATGTGCGCCAATTGTCACCCGGGGCTCGTCGATGCCAGACTACCTCCGACAGCCCACGACGAGAGCTGGTGCACCATCAGAGTGATAACGAGAGCGCCAACCAAACTCTACGATGACTTACTTAAGTACCCAACTCAAGTACTTTTTTCCTTTCGTTATCCCTTTACGTACACCACGCAGCGCCCGACCCAACCACCTCCCCGACCCTCACGAGCTACAGCAACTTGACTTGGCCGTGAAAACGAGTCGGCCGTCAACACGACCGTCGACCGAGACCGACTCTCAAGGCCGAGCCGAGAGCGACTCGGTGCACGGAGGGATGCATCGGCGTCGCAGCCCGAGTAGCTAAAGTTATCCCCGGGAGCGATGAAGCCCCTGGCGTGGCTGCGCAATAGCTGAGAAAATCCGGGAAATCCGAATGCCGCGGCCCGGCGTGGGACGCGTGGGAGGGGGGGGAGTGTTAATAGTAGTCGCGTATTAATAGTAGTCGATGAGACGGCCGAGGAACGGGCGTCCGAGGCACGTGAACTTCCACGTTCTAGAGCGTAAAGAGCCGCGGCATCCCCCTCCTCGACCCCCGGTACCGATCCGGCCCCACCAGCCCCGAGCAACGGAGCCCACCGCCGTCGCCGTCGCCGCCGCCGCCGTCACCGCCGTCACCGCCGCCACCGCCGCCACCGTCGCCACCGACGGCACCGCCCCCGCCTCGCGGCTCTGAAATAGAAAGAAGACTTTTCCATGTATTTACGCAGGTGTCCGGATGACAGCCAGTGCTGAAAATCGGCCGAGCGCCGGCGATTGCTCCCGCAAGTCGCACCGTCCGCTCAGTCAGTCGTTCCTTTCCCGCCGAGGCGCCCTCGCGCAAAAATGCACGTGCACCGACTCCCGGAGGATTAGCTACCGTCCCTTCGTCGAGGAGGCCGCGCCCTTTAGCCCGGCGAACCAGCTTCGATCGAGCATACTGGCGAAGGAGGTTAGGAAGGTGGAGGTGGGGAAGGAGGTGGAGGAGGAGGGGCATCAGGAAGGGTAGGAGGAGGTGGAGGAGCACCCCCATCATCGACCTCGAGACTTGGTCCGCCCGCGGCATGGTAAGCCTCCCTCCCGGACTCCCCTCGCCACCCAATGAAACCGGCTCTCGCAATGAATAATCTGCCTGTATCACTCGCTAGCGCTATCGGCGCTATTAGATTATTGTAGACTATCCCTGGCTGGCCCCTCCGACTCCCTTCTTTGTTATTGCTCTTTGTTTTCAGTATATAGGGCCTCCGGGAGGCCTTTTACGGTAGAAATTACGAGTAGGCTAATAAGCTATTGGTCGCATAGACAATTCTCATTGAATCTCTATAACAATTCAGTCCTTTTGCTTAACAATGTTTTATTCCACGAATTACCAATGGTTAACTACTTTCAAGCTCATCAGCATTCAGTGTCTCTGCAATAATATTTTTTTCCCGCTCACTCGCTCTTATTTACCAGATTCGTTAATAATATTTTTATCCCACAGCTTTCGGATATCGCGCCACGACTTTTACACTCTTTAAATCACAATGTTTAAAACAACCACCATAAACATCGACGATTCGCCGTGCTTTATGGGTTATTTGGTTATGCGCGAAACTTGGACTAATAAATATATATATATATAAATAAATAAATAAATAAATAAATAAATAAATGAACTAATAACATTATGCCCGAGCTCTAAAAATTATTCGGAATTGTTATTCATATTATTATTATTATTATTATTATTATTATTATTAGAATTTTTTTATCTTCCTACGGCATTGTTTTATAATGTTAGCCGGGAAGTAGATGCAAGTTCTTGGTAAAATGTTCGAGGGTAATGATTCGATAAGGTATCTTAAATGAATTCTAATGCAAAGAATTTAGATACTCCCATTTAATTCAGGCCACCATTCACTTATTACGACATCCTATAAGTCGCTTACGTGTGGAATTTATTACGATATACAAATTTATTACGATGTCTTACTTTCCATCTGTGAGCCTATTATATTTTATTGTCGAGAATACAATTTCCTGCGGGTAATTTCATTTTAAAGAAATAATATAACCTTTTTTTTGTCCCCATCCGTGCAATGATCCAAATATCCAATATTACTCGTAATATTCTACGACGAACAATAACTTTTTCACCCAATTAATTACAATTGAATAACGTTTAGAAAGAATTTCTGTAACGGTAAAGTCACTTTATGCGCCAATATAATAAATTATTATTTTTACATTATGAAAGCATTTTCATGACTTGGTTTTTCATCTTCTTTCATTACTATTACTATTACTATTACTATTATTATTATTGTTATTGTTGTTATTGTTATTGTTATTCCGGTTTTTTCTCTCTTAAGAATAATGTTTTAATAATAATAGTAGTAGTAATAGTAGTAGTAGTAGTAATAATAATAATAATAATAATAATAATAATAATAATAATAGTAATAATAGTAATAATAGTAATAATAGGAATTCGTAATATAACTCGAAAGTTATGTGTATCCTTATTCCGTTTACGCAGAAAGATACATTCTTTCTATCTACGCAATAGATTATTTTTAATTAAATACCCCGAATCAGCTTTAATACACGTATAAGCATTGATCTGAAAATATTTCTTTCGTCGGAAGCTGTAAAGTAAACTGTAGGTATAAATTACCTACAGCCTTTATATTTTTCTCTCTTTTGCACGCTATAATCTATTAAAATATAAAATACTCCAAACTGCTAATTTTATTTGAAAATAGAATAAAAAAAAAAAAAAAAAAAAAAAAAAACAAAGAAAACAAAGAAAATTTTCTTGTTCTCCCTATTTCATTTTAAATAATAAAATATCTAATCGTAGATTTCAAGGAGTATTTATTAATTCAATATATGTACATATATATATATATATATATCTTACCGTTCTACAATCTTCATAAATTTAGTCGTAATTAATTTAAAAAAGGGAAGGATTTTTCCTTGTACGAATATTAGTCAGTCATTTTCATACTTGATATTTGCTTGTCGAGCGATCAGCATAATAAGCCTAGTATTAATCTGCGAGTATTAATGAGTTATTCTACGTGAAAACCAATATATCATTGACGCAATACTTCTTTATATTGTCAAGGACTAATAGCTGCATACCCATAGAGGTGTTACACATGCTTAACTATATACCTATAACAATGCATATAAATTTAAAGGAATCAGTCATTGAAAGCTCGTGGATAAGTAGATATTCGTTATAATTAAAAATATTTTAATTTGGTTAAACGATTAGCTGGGAAATGTAAGGTTTTCCTCCATACAATAGACATTTTAACATTCCCTTACATATATTCCTGCTTTTGTAAATTCATTTATTGCTCTCATTAATTCATTTATTGATGTTTGTAATCTCAGGTCATGTCAAACAACCTAAACAATATGAAGGATATGTCACATCAGCAAGAGTGCTGTATTCTATTTATTTTTATTTTTATGCTTCTTTTCAAAGGAAGCCTATGCGCAGGAGAACTGCTTTCGTCTAAAATGTAATCAAAAATTGTTATTCTCGGTTGATAATACGCATCAATTATACAACTCAGAATAAGAAATATTGCTTTACATAAGCGAAATGTAATGTGGTAATAGAAAAAAAATATTGAACCGTACGTAAACCATGGAATACTCAATAAATACGGAATAAACGCCATTTCTAATGTCTCTTCGTTTAGAAATAGGGCATTAGACTGAATATTATAACCGATTAGCACTTCATTATCGATTTGTAATTTAATGCAAGTAAGCGTTGTTTAAACGAAGGCACGAATTGTCGGATTCAAATAATAATAACGATACACCTGTACATAAGATTTATTGCAACATCACATGTTTACAATATAAACATAATGGAAAATACAAATGTTTTCCTACTTTGGCTATACTTTAGTATTTTCAAATGACAAATCCATGATGACTAAATTTGCGTCCATAGTTCCAAGACACCCGATCGCATTTGCCATTGTTAATGATAGTGTTTGATTACATTCGCTCTACTGTTGATGTGTGCATCGTAAAATTACAAAGTGCTACGTGTAAAAATTGTTGTCAGAAAATGCATTATTCTCATAGATTGCGGGGCTACTTCGTATTTATTGTTTAATTATTTGTAGTTAAAGATTGGCCGTCTCGATTCATCTCCGAGATCCGTAGATCATAATGAATTTGGAAAACCGAGCGCGCACCGGCGGAAACTTAATTTCCGTCAAAGAAACACCGGGTCGGGGGGGGGGATAGAAATACTAAAGAGTAGACTACTCGGTCGCAAATTAAATATACTCAACAGTTCTAACGGCCTTTGCCGTTCGATGTAAAGCAACATTTGATTAACGACAATGAAAATGATGATGATGAGAGAGAGTGAGAGAGAGAGAGAGAGAGAGAGAGAGAGAGAGAGAGAGAAATCAAGTCGTTTTTCGTATACGTGTCTTACAGCACGGGAGCGTATGGGTGAAGATTAATTATTTTCTCGAAACTAAGAAACTATTTTATACAAACGGTCTCGGCTTTCAAACGCGATTCAAACGGTATGCATGTTTCATAAAAATTTAGCGCAGTCATAAATAAACGTTTTCTGGCACGCTCGGGACTGCGAAAGCATTTTTCTATGATTAAATTTAATATCGTCGTTGGGCTTCGCTAAATTGTCCGCGAAGCTTCGCAATGAAACGCTAAAAGGTAAATATATTTAATTAAAATGTCCACTTACGCGCCGATGCCTGGGGCCGATGGAGGTGCTCTCTTATCCAAAGGCCTCGCCGCGTACATCTTCTTCATACAAATAATCGAATAAAAAAAAGGCTCAAAGTAAGAAGCTATGCCTCGGAGGACTAAGTGACAAGAGGAGCGTTATCGCGATACTTTAACGGCGATAAAGAAAAAAAAAAAAAAAAAAAAAAAAAAAAAAGAAAGAAAAAAAGAAAGAAAATAAAGGTCTTAGGCTGTAAGTGAGATAGGCTCGTTACATTCAGATGGAGCGATAAACAAAATTTTTTAGCGATTGCAAAAAAAAAAAAAAAAAATAAGCCCGCGGCTATTTATTTCTCATTGGGCGTGAAGTTTTAAAATAGAGCGATTAATTAAAAATGCGAACTCGTTGTTTCGCCAAGCGACGTGGGCTCTTGAGTAATTTAATAAAGGCTTCTCGGCCAAGCACAATTTATCAATATCGAGATAATAATCGTAAGAGAGCAACTGAAGCCTAAAGTCTCGACGTCATGTTTCCATAATCATCAGACTTAGGCTTGAGGTTTTACAAAAACAAAGAGATAATTATACCGATTACCGAGAATCAGCCTGATTGTATATCAAACGGGCTACGTTATCTTGATTAAAGGGGGATTAATTTATATTTGCAGATACATTTAGGTATTTACAACGCTCGGGCAATGTTCACTAAGGTTGAGTACTCTTAATAAATTGTTTTTAAAGACTGTTGCTTTCCCGTTTTATCTCCGTCCTATATTTGCCTAAGATAATAATAATACTCTTTGCGGGCAAATATCGAAGCCGACTTAGGCAACAGCCTAAATATAATAAAACTTTATGGCGCCGAATTTTTATGCACATCTGGAACTTTACGTCTTCGGTTTCTTGACTTAAGTGCCAACATATACGTGACGAATTCTCTTATAAAAAGAGAAGAAGAAAGAAAAATAAAAAAAAAAAATTGACGCCAAGCCGATAAAAGACTGATAAAATCTTTAATGATGATAGTTAGGCTCCGAAGCACATCGAGATATCTAAATTAGGCTCTTTTATTATTTACGATATAATTATTATTATTATTCAAGACTCGAGACTCGATGGAGAGTCGAAAAATTTAGATAAATTTTATAACAGAAACAACGACGAGGGGATTGTATTTCATTTTGTTTTTTTTGTTTCTTTTTTTTTTTTTTTTTTTTTGAAAAGGCAATCCTTCATTAGCTTATTATGATTTAGCTTTACGGGGCAAAGCCGCTCGAGGGAATAGGATTTGGAATTGGGAGTAGTCGAGGTCGCGTTTGGATGTTAAGCAGCGGATTGGGACCAGGCGGTAGCAAGTGAAAGATTTGCAATTGCTCGGAATCGGATTGATAAATCATTCACCGATCAATGCTGGATTGTGCGATCGGTCGGCTGGGCAGCGATTCGCGGCTTCCTCCGAGGGGCTCGGGGCGCCGCTCAGCCTCCCGTGAAAACTACATTGTCCGGCAATGCTAAGTGCCGCTTTTCGCGATAAGTGGCAACGAGGGGCGAGGCGGGCAGAAGAGAGATCTTAAAGCTGGAGCCCCGAGCGGGAGTTGGCCCGTGAAATTCTAAATTTGCCGACGCCTACGCGCCGCTCGCGTAATCTATTGGCTATTATTGGGCGAGGGGGCGATAGGGTTGGCGGCGGTTGTCGCGTCGGTTGTGGCGGCGGTTGTGGCGGCGGTCGTGGCGGCGGTTGTGGCGGCGGTTATGGAGGAGGAGGAGGAGGAGGTGGAGGTGGAGGAGGAGGTGGAGGAGGAGGTGGAGGAGGGGGGGAGGAGGAGGAGGAGGGTGGAGGAGGGGGTGGGGGGGTGGGGGAGGAGGTGGGGGGGGAGGTGGAGAGGGTGGGGGGGAGGGCGGGGCGCGGGGATGGCTCGGGCTGGCATGAGCCCCCTCGTGGATTTTCGCTAATCTCGATTGGTGAACGGCGCGAGAGGCCGAATGACGGAGCCTCAGCGGGATCGTAAAAGGGTGGGGAGAGGGTGGGAGGTCGGGTGGGAGCGCGACGAGGAGTAATGGAGAGCGGGAGGGTGGGAGGAGGAGAGCGTAGACAAGAATCGAACGCCTAGGTCGTTAATGGGGGGACACTTAAAGCCTCGAGCCGAGAGAACCGCGAGCCGAGCTCTGCTCATCGCCTTTTTACATTATACAACCAGAAGCTCTCTCCCTCCCTCCCGCCCTCCCACTCTACCGCGCTCGCTTTCTTCTCTCCCTTCCCCGCCAGGCCGTTTTACCTTCCCCCCGTATTGTCCGACACGTATATCTTCTTGCAATATCTGCCGGTTAAACTTATATTAAGTGGCGCCGCGCTGAGTGGACGCCGAGTCCGAGCCTAAAAATCAACGCGACGGCACACACACGCGCGTCCACACACACACATCCGCTCTTATCAACCCTCGGCTCGTCTCGCTAGGTACATATCCTTTCATTACCATAAGCACGTATACGCGGATACTCGCACGCATATATTCTCGCCCGAGCTTTCTAGCTGGCTTTTCCCCTTTCCCTGCATCCGATGTACTGTCCGTACAATAACACCACCAACGGCAGTCACATTACCAACACCAACACCAACGCCAACACCAACACCGACAACAATAGTACTAATAACAATAGTAACAACAATAATAGTGATAACAATAGTAATAACAATAATAATAACAACAATAATAAAAATAGTAGTAGTAGTAGTGGTAGTAGTAATAATAATAATAATAACAATAATAACAATAATAATAATAATAATAGAAGAAAAAGCCGAACGACGAGACCGCCGCGAATTTTAGCCGTGAAACTTTGAAAATATTCTCGGGAACGCAAAGATTTTTCCTTCGATTAATGCAACGCGATTGATAAAACTTTCTTTTTTCATGATAAATTGAGAGCGCCAGTGAGTGTTGCTCGAATCACCAAGGCAAGAGGAGATAAATTAGTATACGAGCGCTCGGCTGCTCTAACTAAGGAAACAAGTTGAAATAATCTGACTTTAATCGACGAGGCCTGCGTTTAAAAAAAATGCTTGCAATCGACAGTTTTGCGATACATTTCGCATGTTTCACAACGTAAAAAGTATAAGGCGACATTCGCGGTCGCCTACATTACTTGGGCTTGCGAGTAGCTTGGAGTAACTTGGAGGTCGTGGAGTAGAGGTCGACGAGTGCTATCGCCAAGCTATCGGTGCGACCGAGGCCTATTGATACATATCGAGTCGAGGATCTAACGAGCCTTAGGAATGGGAGCCTTTGTCGCGTGATCGTCTATTGGCGGTGGCCCGTCGAGGTCCGTCCAGGTCCGTCGAGGTCCGTCGAGGTCCGTCGAGGCCGTCGAGGCCCGTCGAGGTCCGTCGAGGAGAAGCTGACCGTGGGAGGGAGAAAAGGGAGTGAAGAATACCGAGTCGGGCGGACGAGCGCGCGGAGGCTTCCGCATTCTGCGCTTAACTTTAACGTGAAATTGTTTTATTAAATATTTGTCCGGGCCATCGCGGTCACTCGGCTCCCCAATTCCTCCTCTCCCCCCCCCCCCCCTCCATCCCTCCCGCTCCGTACATCGCGAAGCAATCGCATTCCGTTATTGTTTTCTTATTCCCCATGATCAATACACATGCTCTTTTTTAATATAAAACAGTGATCGACCGACGGGAGCTTCGGGAGACGCGTCCACTCGCGATTTGAAGGAGACTCGCGAACAAAGGTGACAGAGGAGGCGGAGGAGCAGCATCGGGAGCAGCAGCATCGGTAGCAGCAGCATCGAGAGCAGCAGCATCGGGAGGATCAGCGGCCCTTATAAACGAGTGCCCGCGGTGCTGTCGTTTGCCGCAACGGAGAAACCTTCGATATGCAAATTAACGGGACGAGAGCCGACGACCTGATGCACATGATCAGCCTCAAGGCCATGGAGGCGCTCAACGCCTCCGCGGCTCACGATCACGATCACGATCACGATCATGATCACGAGCACGATCACGAGCACGATCACGCGCACGAACACGGGGACGAGATGGATGTCGTGGCCGTCCTCACCGCCAAGACCGTCACCATGGTTACCCTTTGTCTCGTCAGCATCTTCATGGGCCTCATACCCATGCAGATAGCCAAGTGCTTCAAAATCATATCCGGCGATCAGGTTGTTAATCCAAGGTAAGTCCGCCACCACCCCCTGAGCTTTTCTTATTGGATCATATATCAACGGCCATCTCGATCACCCCCGTACTTCCTAACGAATCTATTCGCTAAAATGATCCTTTAAAAATCCGAGGCTTTTTTCATCTTCCGGGATCTTAACAAGATCTGAGCTGCTGTTATTTTACAAAAACCGTATTTTTAAATTCGAGGTTTTTCAAAGAGCTTCTGCTTCAGCGAAATTCATCATTTATAATTCGTGTATAAAGATAAGCTTTACGTGACAAAAATGGTCAAAAAAAAAACATTAAATTCCGAGCTTCCTCGACATTACGGATTTTCAATCTGCTTAACAGCTTCTTCTGGGTAATAATTAGAATAAGTACAATTTGTCAAGCACTCGAATAATTAAAACGGAAAGAAAGAAGAGAGATGCACGTAATCGTGGCTCTTAAAAATATAGTGGTTCCTTTTACCGTTGAGAGCGCTTAACAAGGCATTCAATTAAATTTATATTCTCCGTGGATCTATATGTACGTGGAAGCGTAAATCACGATCTCGTAAGATCTGACAACTAAAATAAATTACCCCGATAAGAGGATGTTATAAAAATGTTTTTAACAATTTTGCGAAGGAGTGAAAAATTCACGAGAGAAATATCTGACTCGTTTATTATTATCATTATTATTATTATTTATAATAAATATGACGATGATTTTGATAATATTAATAATAAATTAAGCCGTGCGAGCTTTATACCGCGAAATTCTAAGAGTACCACGCGAATAGCATACGTCGCTCACAATTACAACTAGAGTTCATTAATTTTTCATAAATGCGGTCTTTTAAAGTTTTTGAATCAGTAATTAGCGTGAGGGGAGGAGCCGCGCAAAGAATGACAAAAGTCATTACTAAGTTATTACTAATTGTTTCAACAAACAATTGCTGTCGTAGAATTAAAAGGCGATCGTTGTTAACATTTATTTTCAATCGCGTAATAATAATGTACGATACAGCCAATGAGAATACTTGAAAGTCGGCATTTGCCAATTACTTAACCCCGTTAAAGTTGATCTTTCACGTAAATCGAACTGAACTGTTTAACTGGACTTTTATAAAACAAGTACACGAAAATTGCAAGCAATCGATCGATATCGATTAATAAGGCAGCTCTACTTTTCTTATCATTGTTTACAGTGATTATGAATATTATCAATGACTTGTTGCAATTTCCAATGAAAAAAACAGAGCCGTTTATTTTCTTAATATTTATATAAATTTTTAAAGCGAGTAATTGCATCCCTCCCTCCCCCCCCACCCCCGTAATGACGAGTAAAAAAACGTGGCCTGACATCATATCTTCATAATTTGTTTATAAGATACGTAATGTCGGGTAATTAGAGGTGGGCAGCGCAGTACGGTGCGGTACGGTGCGGCACGGTGCGGTGCGGTACGGTGCGGTGCGGTACGGTGCGGTGCGGTACGGTGCGGTGCATTCTAAGCTATTTATCGCTTATTATTTACCCAGCCGTTTATTAGAATCGCAATCAGCGGTTAGCCATAGGTGCAATACGTATATCAAAATAATTCCTTGCGTAAGATACAATACGGATGTATTGTAAAAGAGGCATGCGCCTCGTAAGGCAGCGGCAAGGCTTCCATTAGATGCAATTGAGTCTTGTATGTTTGTTATTCTGGTTTTTGGGCTTGTTTTAAGAAATTCGCAATTTCCATGAAGAGGAGCCGGGTATTTTATAAAATTTGCAAAACAGGATGATGATTTTAAGCTGTGTACAAAATAATCTTGTTTTGAAGATATGAGAGCGGGCCTGTGCGCGATCCTCCAGAGCTCGTCTTTTTAGCTCGTTTACGACTATGTAATTGTAATTGCCATTGCAGCTCCTTGAAGTGCGTGAGCCTATTGCTGGGATTCGGCGGCGGCGTCTTATTCTGCACGACTTTCCTCCACATGCTGCCGGAAGTCGAGGAAGGCGTCGAGCACCTCACGAGCGAGGGAGTCCTTCCGCATCTAAACTTTTCCTTAGCCAAGATCTTCTGCTGCGCCGGGTAAGCCTCAGCAGACATACAGACGAAATGAACAGAACGAGAGCCACTGGTATATTGGGCTTTCCTACTCTACCCATTACTGTCGATTGTTCTATTGGCGATAATCGCCTTCGCGGAAAGCCTCCAATAAAATCAAAAGGAAGAAAGCAACGGCTATTATTACAAAATGATCAATAAAAAAATCATCGGAGTTGAAGAATGACCGGGAAATTCTTGCTCAATTGCGATTTTCAGAAATATAAGGCAAACTTTCTACCTCGTAATTAGTATAGAGCTCTGACACTTCGATCCGGCTCTAAGTAATAATACCGTCAATTTCTATCCCGACACGACATTGTCCTTTAAAAACTCTCTTCCGCGAACCCGTGAAATTAACGAGCTGACTAACGACTCCGCTCGAGCTTACCTCTTTTCTCATTCGCTTACAGATTTTTCATCATGTACTTGATCGAGGAGATAGTTCACACTCATTTGCGACACAGGCATCCGAAGAAAGTCGTGATCGACACGACGTCCAAGACCAGCAGCAACGTTAACATTTATTCGAATGAATCGATTGATAATTACGGGAGCGTCGCCCATCCGAAGTGGAAAAATCATGAAAAGTCGTAAGTCGTTTTACAACGAAATAACAATAACAATAACAATAACAATAGAAACAACAACAACAATATTAATAATACGCGTACTCTCTACGCCTACACGTTTATTTACCGATTTTTTTTATCGAGCTCGTTCATTGAAAAACGTCAAGCAAATAGGCAATTTAAATAAAAAAAAAAAAAAAAATTGAATAAAAAGTACTCTTAGAAGAACTTGACTTTATTATCGGAGTTAATAACGAGTAAGATCGTATCGATAATAATAACGACACAATAACAATAGCAGCAGCAGCAACAACAACAACAACAACAATAACACAACAACAACAACAACAACAACAACAACAACAACAACAACAACAACAACAACAACAACAATAATAATAAATAATAGCGATAAGAGTATGGGTGATGTGAAAAAGAAGTGAGAATAAACTGTAAAACGTGAGGATCGGAATCGATCGATCGGATTTATTGAGTAGCGATTAAGTGCCGAGCGTCGGGCTTTATCGGCCCAAGATCATTAGCAGCACTGATTTAATATTTCGTTTGGGGGGACAGCAGCTGCGAGATCGGCCACACGCATCTCAACATCATCGACGACTGCGACAGCTTCCACACGAACGCGATGCGGGGTCTCCTCATAGTCCTCGGGCTCTCGGTCCATGAATTGTTCGAAGGCCTCGCCATTGGCCTCGAAAGCTCCGCCGGATACGTATGGTGAGTTTTCGATCCATCTTATCTTATCGGCCCAAGAATTTTGACGTTCCTTACTACTAGTTATCGCCAGGGGCTCTCGACTCCCCCAACCCCACCCCACCCCGCCCATCGCCTCGTCGCCGACCCACCCGCGCGCGCCTTATCGGCCCCGCGTAATCCGATTCCGTAGCTTTTACGAAGGAATTAACGTGTGCGGGAGCACGTGTACTCCTACCGCTCGTCCCCGAGCTACATCTTACGTATTACGTAGCCCTCCCCCTCCGCCCCGCCCCCACCCCTTCCGGCGACCGCCACCACGCGACGCTCGTAGCTCCGCGTCTGGCTCGGCAAATACAAAGTGAATTACGACTTCGGCCTGCCGGGCTTACACCGGTTTTTTTAGATTTCGACGATTTCCCTACGTCGTCCCTCCGCCCCTCCCTCCCCTCAATCCCCCCAATCCCCCCGAACCGCCCGAACCGCCCGAACCGCCCGACCCCCTCGCCGTAATTATGACTCGGACCGCCATTTTCATCCTCAAATATTAGTCTTTTTACCACTTTCGGAGCAAAAGACAAATAGGCTCGTGGGCTCACTTGTTTGTTTATAATTTCTGCAGTGCGAGCGCGATCCGGGCCGTAAAGTCAATCTGCAAGAGGCCAAAGTCTTAAGCAATAACCTTACCTCGTACCTATTCACGATACTAAAATATTCCCACGTTACCTCATAGTCGGGGAGGGAGTGGATGAGGAATCGATCCCGGAGCACGCGAGAGGGCTTGAGAAATCCTATCTACGATCTGTAATGATAGTAATGATAGCACCAAGTAAATCAATAAATGGCTGTAATCACCCTCTCTAACCCCACCCCACCCCGCCCACACACACACACACACCATAGTCCATGCCCAATCTCTTTCAGGTACATGTTCGGCGCAGTGGCGGCCCACAAATTCATCATCGCGTTCTGCATCGGCCTCGAGCTGACGACCTCCCGCACCAAGGCCGTCCTCAGCTACGTCTACGTATGCATGTTCGCGGTGGTCTCTCCCCTGGGCATCGGCATCGGGATGCTCCTCGTAGGCGGTGACAGCGCATCGGCCAGTGGACCGGCCGCGGTCGCGTTGCAGGTCAGTTCATCATCTTTCTCATCGTCTTTCTCATATTTCTATAACACGGCCCGTGCACCGAGAATCCTAACGGATAACCCGGCTTACATAATGGGCAAAAAAAAAAATAAAAAAAAAAAAAAAAACATCCGGACTTTGCGCAACAACGATATCGATTGGACTGATTGCTGCTGTACTAAGCCACTTACCAATACGTATACACCTATTCTGCATATCGACTTGCCACATCGCTCCCTCTCCCGTCATCCCCGTCGCTTACGCGCTTTCATGACTCCCCTCGATCTCCCTCGATCGAGCCCAATTATCCTTACTTACACCTTTTTTTTTAATCGCAGCATCTCTCCCTACTATTTCTTTTGCCTCTCCTATTATTTTTTTTCTTTTTTTTTTTTTTTTTTTTCTTTTTCGGTATACTAAGCCATTGATATTTTCAGGGTCTTGCGTCGGGCACGCTGCTCTACGTAGTATTTTTTGAGATACTCCACAAGCACCGCAACGGACTGTTTCAGTATATCGCTATAATTCTCGGCTTTATAACCATGTTTGGACTTCAAATCTTAAGTAAGTACAATAAACATATATATATATATATATATTTATTCAAAATGTATTTTTAGTGATATGTAATTTCACGTCTCTTTGTCAAGACATTTATCTAAACTTTCTTCCGCGAAGTGATTAAATATTACTTTATCACAACACAAGAGGACTCAAATGTCATATTCAATTTAAATGTCATCTTAGTTATAATCGTCTGTACATAGCAATATCTAGCTTGGCAACCTAAAACCATTGACAAAGCAGTAAAACGAAATTTTTAGTTGTAATATATATATATATATATATATATAGTATACTGGAAAAAGCTTTCCTTTCCTCATTGTTGTTATTATCAATTTTATATATTGCGTACGTAATAACTACGGATTAATTGCTAATTGCATAACAGCCTGACAATATTATGGTACGTTATTATTAATAATGAACGAGAAGCATCCTCAGAGAAATAGATAGAGAGAGAGAGAGAGAGAGACGGGAGAAATGAGCAAAGAATTTTAATGGAAAATAAAAGTTTTCAATTAAAATATGTTCTTTGCGTAATTATACAATTATATTGCAATTAGTTTTTTTTTCTTTTTTTTTTTTTATACTTGTAACGAGTAATCATAAATGGAAGGAGATTATTATTTCCTGTAAGAAATACGAAGCAATTATAATTTATACGATTTGAAACAGGTTCGTTTAACTATTTAAATGATACGGACAGTATTAACCCAGTTAGGCTGACGTAATTAAATAACCAAGGAAGATGTATCGTAAGAAAAATGTGCTATTGGTTAAGAAATTCCCGTACTGTCCGAGTTTAGAGAACAAAGCTTGGCTTCGCTCGCTGACAAGAATAATAAACCCGGAGTTTTTTTTTTTGTTTTTACCCTATATAAAGGATCTGTGAGACTGTGGCATGTGCGAGAATATAATACAATAAGACAATTGTTTCCGAAGAAGTTGGACCAACGGCCCACGACAGCGAATACCTAAATAGCTCATGCGTGCCATTGGTAATTGATGTGATGGATCAATATTTAGGTGCGAAATCAGTCAAAGTAGCAGGGATCGTCGAAGTAAATCGAGGAGCGGCTCCAAGGTGAGCCGGTGTACCAAAATCCCCAATAACCCCAAAACGAAATGCATATACATGCGGGGAGGGGGTGGTGGGGGTGGAGAGGGATGGTAAGACGGTGGTGAAGCGGCTTGTCGGGGAGGAGAGAGGCGTAAGGAAAATCAGCCCCTGAACGCGGGAAATGCGGGAAATCTTGCCGAGATCCGAGGAATCCGAGGCATCCGGCGTCATCGCGTCACTTAGGAATTAGCATAGGTATTCCCGAGGCGGTGCGCGATCGCGGAACCGAATACAAACAAAGACAATGAAATCTTTCACACGTGTTCGTGCGTCAAGTGCGCAGCGACACTCGTAATCCATTAGCCGGCCCAACGTCAAAGAGCCGTAATCCGACGTTTTCCATTTTCCCCGGCACAGGTGGGAAAGCACGACCAGTTAGAGTTACCAGTTTTACCTTGTCTCCCGCACCTCTACGGGGCCGCTTTCCGTTTTGTTTCCCAATGGCGGAGGATCGCTGGATTTCGTTTCGAGGCGCTCTTGTCCTGTATTATTTTATCTTTTCATTCTTCTTCTTCTGCTTCCTCATCAAGATTAATAAATTCGAGCCATGCACTCTTCTTCTTTAGGCATAAATAGGACATTTTATACGTTTCAGTATACACGTAATGCTCCTCGTGATTTTTCTTACCTTTATCTTTATTCTTACGTCTTTGTAAATACATTCGCGCGTCCCTAGGGATCCTCGAGATCAAAATTGCCTCACTTACAATAATACATCGTAAGGCGATGATTTTCTTTTTCTTTTTTTTTTTTTTTTTTTTTTTTTTTTTTTTTTTTTTTTTTTTTTTTTTTTTTTTTTTTTTTTTTTTTTTTTTTTTTTTTTTTTTTTTTTTTTTTTGAATCGTAATGTTACTTAATGGCATTCATTCGACCATCTAAGATTTCGTTTAAGTATTACGTGGAATTAACTCGAGCATTCAAATTGTAATTTAAGCGTAACATTGCTAAGTGACCTTAAGAAGCATTAAGTCATCATTTTCAAGAAGAACAACGTCTGTTTGCTGAACAAAACTGCTAAATCAAGATTATCATGCTAACGATGCTGTATCTATTTTATTTTCATGCTACATCCTCTTTAGCCAGCAGGTACAATGAAAATTTATTCGGTTTCCTACTCATACGAAACTGGAATCAATGGATTATTTAATCTCCGCGTTCCGTTGCTGTTTGTGCTCGTCGCGTTACACTCCGCGCGAGCACGCGCACCTACATATATATATATATATATATGAGTTCTATTGAATGTACTTTAAAGCTCAGACGGCTATTAAGATTTTGATTTATTGTAAGTAATTGGTGAGATGATTTTTTTATACGCATGCGTGAACGTAACGAAGTTTTATAAGCCCTGCGCAGATAAACTATACGTAAAATCAGGACGTATAATTGGAATGAGACAAGGAAAGCGCTAATGAAATTCGAGCGTTTGCCGTACTGGAAATCGGTTCAATGTCTAATAAAATTATTGGATGAAGAATCCATGGAGACCGCGAGTGCAATTGCCGGCACATTGAAACAATTACGCGCAAGTGCTTCGTCGGCGGCTCAATTGCATTGCCCCTCCCCACCTCGCCCCGTCACACACACACACACACACACACCCTTCATGACCAGCATTCCCATTCACGTGCCCATGCTGAGAAATAAAATCGATGATATCGATTATCCAATGTCAAACCCAATTGGAACTGTCCAGCCGCTGCTAATCTTATCAAGGCTGCCACACTTCATTACGTCCAATTACATAATACCCGACGGGTTAGGAATTGATTCAGGACAAATTCAAGGTCACGGCTAATGGCCGACCGAACTTTCCTCGTTTTGTGGTTTTGCTCGAAAATGGCAAGGCGGACAACGCCATTCCACACACAATACCGCACAAGATGAAATTCATTTAAGTGTTGTCTCGCGCATTATTACTTCTTTCACAACGATTACGTAATTAATGGGTAAAATACTGCTCATGTACCTGCCATTTGAATTAATTTTATGACAACGTCTCTATGTTGCCTGCAAATTTGCTCCGTTATTCGTTCGAATGCATAAAAAAAAAACCTATAATAACAATTATAACCTTTGTCCACTATTAATACTATTATCATAATTATTACTATTACTATTATTATTACTGTTACTATTATTATTACTATTACTATTATTACTATTACTATTATTACTATTACTATTATTACTATTACTATTATTACTATTACTATTATTACTATTACTATTATTACTATTACTATTATTATATACTATTATTATTACTATTACTATTATTATTGCTATTATTATTATTATTTATTTATTTATATATTCATGTATTTATTATTATTATTGTGAATTATTATTATGCATTATTTACATGAAGATATTATTCTCCAATGTTAGTTGCAATTAATTCCATTTATTTAATGCGAGTTATGAATGTTACATACGAAAAGTATTTATAAATTCTCAGCCTTGAATGAGTGATTAAACGAGACATTATTTATAGGGCGGTTTTTAAAATAATCTTTCATTTTATTACGTCCAATTTCCATTTAACTTAAATCCCTACGTATAAAACGCTTGAAACTTTAAAGTGAATAACTTGAATTTACAACAACAATTTAGAAAGCTACTCTGCTCTGTATTTTAAGAAAAAAAGTTTAATTTATGTACGTCGGAAGTAATTGAAAATCTCCAAAGTACGAAATTCATATTCATGTATACATATACACACACACACACACACACACACACATATATATATAGAATATACATTTTTAATAAAAAAAGTTAGTATTTAACGTAAAATATAAATAATATTAATAGCTTAAAGGGGATTGGGCTATTTTACTATTACAGAAAATTGCTTAATTTTTCAGCTTATTATTTTTAGTCGCTACGTGATTTATATAAATTTAACTGAATATTTCTTGAGCTCGGTATTTACAATTAGAAGCTTTCTTTCATATTTGAGCTATAAACTTATCTATAAAAAGGATAGAATAAAAATCGGTGGCCTTCGAAAGAAAAAAGCCGACGGGAATTTGCAACAATTGAAACTGATTAAAGAATTTTTTTCAATAACATACGTAAATACGACCGATTGGAGGAATTAAAAATAACGTTGTTTTGCGCCAAAGCTCCTCAATAAAGGTAGAATTCTTTTTTACTATTCGTATAATAAGATAAGAAAACGTGTAAAATAATTAAATGTATCAGAATGGCTATTGTTCATTGGAGCGGAGCTCGGAGCCAATATTTTTTACATCACGACCCGCTTTCAAAATATATCATTAAATTATTAAATAAAGCTCACACAAAAAGTAAGCCGATTAATTTAACCTACGGTATTCGCCTTTTGTTTTTCACGGCTAATCGGCTTTCTTTATTTTCTTGTAGTAAATTTTCCTTGTAAGGGAATTTTCCTTACAATGTTACAATTAATTATACAACGCTGTAAGCACATAAAATAACGGATGTTTGTTCAATATAAGCATTTATATCCTTACTGCTACTGCTACTACTACTCGCTACTGCCACTGCTACCACTGCTACCACTGCTACCACTGCTACCACTGCTACTACTACTGCTGCTATTATTATTATCATTACTAATTGTAATTAAGAATTTAATTTTATATTAATGTGCTAATAATGTAAGTGAGTAATGCAGGCTGCTTTGAATTTATTATCGAAACCATAGGCCAATGAGTAGTGCAGCGGTGCTACAAGAGTCTGAGATACGTATATAGAAGTTGCGTAATTACGAGCTGCTCTAATCACGAAGCGATAAAATAATACAAATACCTTATGAAACGTCCATTGTTAGAACGATTGAGGATCAGTGTTTAGTTGGTTGGCGAGGGGCTGTGGCTGTATTGGGGGAGGGTAGGGGCGGGGAGATGGACTGGGTGGCAGAAGGAGAGTGCATTTAACGTACGTATATGCGTACGTGTATTTGGGAGGGGGGGGTGGCGGGAGAGTAGTTGGCGATTAAAGCAACTCGTTAACGGAAAATTGCCTTGTCAAGCAGTTCTTCAATGGGAGCCGAGCAATTTATTACATATCTTAATTGCATAAAATTGGAGGGAGATTAAAAGAGCCGAAGAGGAGCCGAAGAGGAGCCGAAGAGGAGCCGAAGTAGCTTGAACATTGAAGTTTCTAAAGCGCACGGACGGCGAGTCAGTGGTTTCTTATGGGTATGTAAGAGAAGCACCGGAGAATCGTCCATAGGCAGTCCGAGGCAGCTTTCCTGGCTCCCGTCGAGGCGCTCGTCGCGGAAAAGCGAAAAAGAGAGAGAAAAAAGTCCCCGTGCCCCCGCCCCTCGTCCCACCATATCAGTCGCCGCCGTTTATCAGAGCCACACGGGCCCGGGGCTTTTTAAGGCATGTACGTGCAAGTATGCGAGCGCGCGCGGCCCCTGTAAAAAGGTTCAACGCACGCTCTCGCTTCCAAGACGGCTTTCCTTGCCGCTGAGAGTCGAGAGTCGAGAGTGGAGAGTGGAGAGTCGAGAGTCGAGAGTCGAGAGTCGAGAGTCGAGAGTCAGAGAGTCAGAGAGTCAGAGAGTCGGAGAGTCGATCTTTTCACGACACTCGATATGTCGGGGTAGAAAGGCGGCACGGATTGACCCAATAACACAGAAAGCTGCTCGCTCACCTGCCCACTCGGTCGGATACGAGACAAAATTACGCACCGCGTCACTGATTCTTTTTTTATTACGTACGCTACATGCGCAGACCTAGCCCTCCCCCCCCCCTATCCCAACGCCACTAAGTGCTCCGCCGCCCCTAAGGATAGCCGACTAGCATCCTAACACGTGTCTCATTCATAATATTATCGTACCGAGGCTCGATTATAACCGTAGCGAGTCCCGGCAAAGCACCGAACCGACCCTGGGATAACTCCTTCTTTTTTTTTCTTTTTTTTTTTTTTTTCTTTTTTTAATATGCCTCGCGATATCCCGCGTCGAGGAGCTCCTCGAAAATCACGACGCTCTACGTGTTTGAAATAATCGTCTTTTTATAGGGACACCGTGGAAAGTTTAACTTTCACAAGCATCGCTCAGTTTTTCTATGCTATTTGTTTCCCAGAGTTTCGTTAGATTGAGCATTTCCATCGGCATTTATTTATTTACTCGCAATATTTTATATGCCGAAACTATTTCGAAAGTTCCTCGACCATACGTAACCCACGTGTTTCTCCACGTACACTGTCCTAACAATGCGTCGATAAATTTATTAAATCAAAACTATTCGTGTTCATAAAGTACTGAGGCTGATAAGTACATTGACGTGATAAGTGTATTCGTTCGGCCGAAAGGTAAGTGTGTGGGAATTAATCGGACAAGGTGTTTCCATCACTCGTCGTTACCTATTTGTATTCGACTCTCAAGTATACTCAATTACATACACACGCATTACAAAGATAATGAATTCATCTATGTACGATATTTCAATTAGAGCAACGTACTTTAAATAACATTATAAATATCGAGGAATTTCGACGTGCGTCGAGCAGGCAATGCCGAATAAAATGTCAGCGCTAGCGAGTCGGTGATAATTTTCCGACATTTACAATTACAAACAATACGCGTAAACAAACAGTATTACGAATAAAAATAATAAGGATAAGTAGCCGATAAGTAGATCCATTAACAATATCGGTGCCGTTATGTAGTTAACTGTAAAAATAAACAAGAGAGCCGCGTCAGAGTAGCGATCAATTGTGTTTTATCAGAAGGAAAAAAAGAATGAAAAGAATAAAAAGAATGAAAAGAATGAAAGGAATGAAAAGAATGAAAAGGAATAATACTGAAATTATGTGTAACTCTGTTTAAAGAGATAAAAGTAAATAAAGAGCCGATGCGTATGGCGCGTATACGCGTTGCATAGCCGTTCATTATTTGCGAGCCGTGCACGCTTCTCCAGTCTTGTGAAATAGCTTTGTGTAAACACGTACTATTGTATTTTATACGATTTATATACACACGCACGGGCATACGCACGCACATAATTATTATATTTACAGCCGCGAATCGGTGAGTTTCGCGTTACTGTTAGCCGCTACTCGCGCACCGAGTCCAACGGTCTCTTTATTATTATTATTATTATTATTATTGTTATTGTTATTGTTATTGTTATTGTTATTGTTGTTATTGTTATTATTGTTGTGACTGTTATTATTATGATTGTTATTGTTGTTATTGTTGTTATTGTTATTGTTATTGTTATTAGTATTATTATTATTATTAATTTAAAAGAGCGGAGAATAGAGGGACGTTTTAAATTTGATTAAAATTCGCGGATCTACGCTTACAAATGAATTCTGGTCCCTTTTATTATGCAAACGCCTTGACGGGCAGAGAGCTTTAATGTATTAATTCATAAAGGAGCAGCATCAGTCGCCGTCCTTACACTTATTCCTTACTCAATAGTTTCTATGGCCGAGCATGCACTTCGCTCGAGTGCCCATTCGAATATTATAGCCAAAGTGATTTCGTATCGCGAGCAGCGAGCGTCGCGCGAGTATAGCATAAAGCATTAGAGCGAGTGAGCGAGCGAGCGAGAGGATGAAGGAAGGCTCGCGCAAAGCCGAACGACTCGCTCTTAATGGCCGAGAGACGCCGTCGACGTTGTCAATGTCAAGCTCATCGACGAAACCTGATTTTGGCGTTAAATAATGGATGTTAATGCCATGGGATTCGAAGGGAAAACCGGGCCGGCCCGGCCGTCATTATTATAATACAAATCGAGATAAATTAGCTTGGGTGGTGGCCGACTGGTCGGGGGAATGGATGGAGGAGGATGAGGAATAACAAGCGAATGCCGAAGCAAAGAAGTATCCTATACCTGTGCGGCACGTAAAACAACGCGCTCTACTTTCGCTCGGCTGCCTCATGTACGAATTCAGTGAGCCGCGGTCCGATCGATCGATCCTCGCCCAATCGGCTTCGTCCTTTGTTTCTTATTTCTTTTAATCCATGCCCATCGTCCTCGGCTCCTACCCGTTCGCCTACAGATTACGATAAATTCCGACGATTTAAGGGAGCCGCGTTGAATCCACGCGATACCGGGTCATTAAAATTGAACGAGGGTCGGGCTTTGGCCGAGGAAAAGAAAGAACGACGACGACAAGGAAAGAGCAGAGCGATCGAGTACGCGGCTTGTCTCACAATAATAACTTTCCAATGTAACGAGAGCCGCACTCTCCAAGTCAGACTCTTGCCTCGATAAATCGGCAGCTGCGTAAGTTTTTATTAATTATATGTAGACCCAGCGGCTCGGATGATCTCGGAGGGTCACGAAAAATAACATCGGGACAACCGACTTATCCTGATCTCGGCTACTCACTACGTCCCTTCTATTTACGTGTAGGTGGGTAGGTGGGTAGACGGAGCGGGGTAGGAGGAGGAGGAGGAGGGGAGGGGGGGGGGGGGTTTGGTCGTAATGCGCCAATTAGAATTTAAGGATTCAATTCTGTTAAAACGTATTACAAATTGCCCTGGAAGTCTACGACGAAAGTGGGTGGGTGGGTGGGGGGAGGAGATACGATATAAAGGTAGACGATGTAATAATTGCCCGCGTAAAAAAGTACGCTCGCTTTGTCCGCTCGTTTACGGTCCTCTTTTACAACTTTGTCCTCGGGGAACGCGCATTATTGAATGAAATTAAAGCCAATAATTTCATTATCCGAGGCTTGAAGGCCTTTGGCCCCAGTGCCGAGCACTTGCAACGGCGACCGGCAAAAGGGAGTATCCGGATAATGGAGTCTTCTTGTCTCAAGTCTTTGACGCTGCCTCGACTTCGCTTTCCATGCTTGCCTTCCCCTCCGTCCCGGCCCACTCGACTTGCATTATTTATTATTAATTTCATTATTACGTGCAGAGCCGTTGTGGCCTACCGCGATTGTCGACGATGCGATACCACCACCACCACCACCACCATCACCACCACCACCACTACTATTGTTATTACTATTATTGTTATAACTATTATTGTTATTATTCAAATTATACGAGTTCGTAGGAGAAAAACAATGGGAGTTTGTCGCGCTGCAGTTCGAATCTTCCCTCCTCGTATAATTAGCTCGCATAATTATCCGGCCACGTATTGCGAGATAATGCGACCTTTAACAAAGAAGTCATTAACCGAGCGCGAAATTCCCATACAAATATGGGTTTATCATTTAAAAGGCGCTTTGAGAAAGACCTGTTATTAAGGGAATAAGGCTGCGTCAGCATCATCTCGCCTCCCCGGTTAATTACATACCTTTTTATTATCTTACCTTAATGTCCGATTATTTTTAAGCGACTGAGCCCTCCTTGTTTTAAGGGGGTTTCTTTCTTTTTTCTTCTTCTTCTTTAAAGGAGATCTATTAAAAGGACGATGGACTTAATGGATCGAATATGCTTAATGCATTGCTTATGCATTCGAGATATCGATATACATCGATTCTTGTGTTCCTTATGTTCTTTGAAGAGATGATGCGGAGCGATAATTTATGTAATTGGCCATCGGCTTCTCTTTCCCCGTCATCCGTTAAGTAAATCAGCATCGGAATGGCTAATTTAAAAACGCCGAGGCCTTTCAATTTACACAAGCGTCCTGTGAATTTCCATTGCGCCAACAATTTTCCAGCTTATAAACGACCTTTAAGTCAATCGGCGATCTCGAGCCCGACTAAAGAGCTTTATTAGCGAGACTTTAATTTAATATTGTACATATTAATAAAATTAATGATAAGGAAGAGGCTTAATGCGGATTAACAATAGTCGGATGTGGAATCCTCGAGGGGAGAATTCATTAAGCTTATATGTGTGCACGAGTACACGACTGAAGAGGTAATGGCTAAACAGAACGAAACAAAACAAAAAAAGAAGAAGAAGAAAAAAGAAGTCGGAGTACGAATAGACGTGGACGAAACTGTAGATGAACACGTACACTCGCGATGTTATGATGGCAGGAAGAGAAGCGAGGCGGAACGGGGGATAAGGAAATTGAGATAGAGAGGAGACAACGACGACGACGACGACGACGACGACGACGACGACGACGACGACGACGACAACGAGTGGCTCGTGTTCCTCCGAGTCTGCCCGGTTGGCTGTGGTGACTAGGCGAGGATAAGAGAAAAACGAAGTCGATCGAAACGAAGCCCTCCTACTCCTCCTCCTCCTCCTCCTCCACCCTCCCTCTTCTTTTCCTAGAGCTCGATAGGTATGATTAGAGGAAGAATTTTTGAAAATGTAGCAGTAAGAGTGACGACGTCAGGAGTAGAACAGCAACGTAGTAACCAGCAGTGTGAGTCTCATTGATCGCGCGACTTGCCGAATATAGTAGTACGAACGGTCGTGAGGAGGAGTAGGAGAAGGAGGGGGAGGAGTAGGAGGAGGTGGAGGAGCAATAGAAGCCGTGTAACCCAGAATAGCTTCTTACGTGCATGTGATTAGTATAGTCCTGATAAATAATCCTGGCCCGCTAGCTTTTTCGGCGGCGCACTCTCCTCGCACACGCGAGCCTCACCACCCACCAGAGCCGTCACTCCCTCCCACCTCTCTCTCTCTCTCTCTCTCTCTCTCTCTCTCTCTCTCGTCCCTCCGTCGATCTATCCGCGCGTATTCCGCTCTGACATTCGTACGCTCAGGAAGAGCCGTTCTTGAGTTCGTCACTTGCATTCGAAGTCGCGCGGCTGTCGGACAAAGTGAGAGACAAAGAGCGAAAGAGTGAGAGTCGGTGAGAAATTCGCGCCGACGTATTTTTCGCTTATCCGTGCGTTTTTTTTTTTTTTTTTTTTTTTTTTTATTCCCGGACTTCCGCAGCACTCGGACGCGATCGTTCACGTGCAACAACACAAAGTGTTCGACTCTACGCTCGGCCAACTGCTCCTCGTGCCTTCTGCTGCAGCTCTAGGTATGCATCAAGGAGGAGCATTTAGTGGGACAAAGCCCCCGTAGCCCGTGCAATTACGAAAGACAGTGTCGATGATCCGTTCGAATTTCCGGCCGCTCGCTCACGGGCGACAATATTTTCATTCACCACTACAATCCCACCGATTGACAATCCTCCTCCCGTCCATTGTTTCGACGTTCCCTCGTCATTTCTAACCCCAATAACCCCAATAAACCCCTCCCGCCCTCGCCCCTCCCCACACACACACAGACACTCCCGGCCCAGTACCCGACCCATGCCCCTGACCCAGCCGACCGAGCGAACGAGGTCCGTTATATTCCCGACATTACCACGTGGCTTTCTTGCCGATTCTCCTATTTTTGCCAATAACCCCTACATCTCCTGACATCTACTGCACTGTCTCTTGACAACGAATAGGCTTTTCAAAATTGATACATCCTTGACAGTCGGCCGACCAAGATCGATTTTAATACCCCCGCCAAGGTCGGATACTCGTCGGATACTAGTCGGATATTCTCTAATATAGCTTTACCAATGAGAAACTTTTAATACAAACGTACATGTAGATACGCTATGTTTATTATTATTATTATTATTATTATTATTATTATTATTATATTAATTAAGCTTCTTTTACTTCATTAACGAATCTCCGTTATTCATTATTAATTAATTAACGAGCAACGCAGCCTTTCATACTTCATTGCTTCATTATAATTAAATTTATCAATTGTGGCTATGCCGGCAGTCGCAATAATAACAACGATAAGCAGCATATTATTAATAACAATCTAAATAATCATTGTGTACGAGAGCCGTATTTGAAACCTCGTGTATGCCAAGCCGAGCGATCAGGGATTATTTAAAACAAGGATTTATAAATTTACATAAAACAACATTGGCTACAAATATTGTATATTATCGCAGATAATTAATATGTTTGTAAAAACATTAGTATTATAAAAATTATCGGCTTTATTTAGTGATAAAGTGTAAAAAACTCCCTCGTGAATAGCAACAACATTTGACATTTAATTTTAACAGCGAATTATTCATTTACGAAAAAACTATTTCTAAATCTATAAAATTTCGATAAAAACGTGTAATTGATGTAAATAATAAATTGTACTTCTTTAATTCGGGTTTAATGCTATTTCACTTCTCAACAATGCCTAATATTTTTAATTATAACATAAATATTAATTATAATGCCAGTACTGTGCCGACGACGTGAAAGATTAACAAGCAATCAGAAACTTTAATTAATTTAACGATAGTAAATGCCAATTTATTACTTTACGGTAATCGCTTTCAATCAAAATATAATAAAAAAAACCGTGTACTCTTTTTTTTTTTTTTTTTTTTAAGCTTTTCAATAATAGTTAGTTTTCGGTCGTCGTATTAGTGAATTCGTTCGGTTAAAATTTCTCTTGCATTGCAAACTTTCTTACTTTCACAATATATAACTTTTATTGCAAATTTGAATTTCGTATTACGAATAAGGCAAATTTACATATAAACGTATGTGTGGATGTAATTCTAGAGAATACTGTTTCATTACGCGCCAATTCATCGTTGGAAAATAAATTTTTAAGCACTACCTTGAAATAATTCGTAAGCACAAGACATTTATTTAAACGTCTTATACGTATAATTAAAATTCATAAAATGACCTAATGACGCATAATGGCGTGTATTTGTATTTTTGAGGATTGATCTTCACGGTAATGGGAAGGAAGGAAAAATCTAACTCAGTTGAGTGAGTTACGCGAAGTTTTAAATTTAAAGGAAAATGATATATCTATGAAGGATCGGAAATCACTTTTGATTTATGATTGATCGCAGAGGTATTTATAGTCGAAAGTCTTGTGAGGACTGGGAGACTTGAGAAACCTTAGACAAACTTTAAAGCTAAATATACTACTAATTTGCAAATTATTAAAAGAATGTAAGAGAGCATTCAAACAAAAAAAAAAAAAAAAAAAAAAAAAAAAAAAAAAAAAAAAAAAAAGAATATCGCAAAATGTATGGGCGGCCCCCTTAAACATTGAAATAGACGAAGTGCCAGACGTGAATCGAAAGCCTTAAAAATGCAGACGATAAGTAAATAAATGACGATTGACTATGTAATGTAACGTTAGCCTAGAGAGACGGGAAAGGAAGACGACGACGCTCGCTATAATTGTTCCTCGCGGATCGTAAGTCAAACGCGAACGCGAGCTAAGACTACTTGATGCTGCTTTTGTTGTTGTTGTTGTTGTTGTTGTTGTTGTTGCTGCTGTAGTTGTTGTTGCTACTGTCGCTGCTGCCGCTGCTGTTACTGTTGCTGCTGCTAATGCTGCTGCTACCGCTACTACTACTAATACTGCTGCGTGTCATTATGTCGAGCGACGCCTCGTTCTTGGCAGCGCTCAATCGCTTAATTATCTGAAAATTGGCTTGGCGCTTTTGAATTCAACAATAGTTATATATAGAAATCGAACATTTGAGAATGTGCAATTAATGATTGGCTCGAGCAGGAGTTAAGGAACGTAGGCATTTGCATTTCGGCCATTGTAATCCTTACGTAATTCGGTGGACTATTCATAACATTATTTAAGCGTAAAGTGAAAGAAAAGGAAAAAAAATCAGCCGATAAGTTAGAATAAAAATAATTTTAGAGGATATTTTTTTTTTCATTGGCTTTACCTTGTATCAAATACACGTTTCTGCCAGTAGAAGCAAATTTATAACTCCGCCGGGTTATATTAAACGCACTGCATGCGACGTTCTGCATTTTCTTCTTCTTCTTCTTCTTCTTCTTCTTCTTCTTCTTCTTCTCCCGTCCTCGCAACCGGTCCCGTTCCTTCGAGCCGTAGATTTTATTAAAACTTGGGCACTTACCCGTCAATCGAGTCTTATCCAGTAATATCGTGCCAATGACAATTTTATCCGTTTTCGTATGATTTAAATAATCGTTCTTTAAATAGCCTCTCGACAGACATCACCCAATGTTGGATTTCAAAAACAAATAGATTACATAGCTATACTAAGTGTTTAGTGAATGGGGGCGTATTTGTAATATAAATGTACATTTATCCTTATTGGAAAGAATTGCTATGACTCGTCTAAATTGAAAACCAAAAAAATAAACAAACAAACTAAAAGTATTAGCATTTAAGGGATAAGTTCTGTTTGTATTTCTATATAAATAAGTATGTAAATAAGTCTTGAAATTTAAAAGCTTTCGGCAAATAATGAACGCGTAAGTAATGTTAATAAAGATCTAATTGGAACTGGGTACGTGAAAAATATACGAAAATTGCCGATAATAAAAAGGCGCGTTTACCAGTATTCGTAGATATAATATATTGATTGTTCTCCTTATTGCTTAAACGAATTCCTAGATACTTGGGGGATACATACGTTTTTTCTTCATTCTCGTTACATTCGCTCTCGGTATATCTCCTGACGCTCATTCATAATAAATGTAAATAAAGGACGGACGAGTTTTTCACCGGTGAAATGAATTCGTCTCGTACGGACGGACAAGGTAAACCAGATTTGCTTCGGCAAATTCTTAACTATTCTACCGACAACGTCCTCAATTAAATTAAATAAAACTTAACGTGTATCAGTGGACTAATGCTTCCCCGCCGCTAACACTCATTACACATACGACTATACAGTGTAGAATAAAGATTAATTAACGGTCTAATTTTTTGTTTCATTTAATGTTCGCACGCGAGTCAATATACGTTTAACGTATTTTTTTATTTCCAATGATTTTTACACTACTTTAATTTCGGATCAATTACTAAAACATAAAAGTACTAGACGAATGCATAATTAAATTCGATAAATTATATAAGTAATTGTCAATTAATTAATGTCAATCTTAAATGAAATGCTGATCAATTAGTAATATAGTTTGACTTAATGTATTTCACTATGTCTACGGATTATAATACATTCTTAATATATCCAATAGATATTTATATAAATAACCTACGTGATGATATTGTCTTATTGGAGTAGTCCCTCTAAAGGAATTAAATCTTGGCTTTTCATTATGTTAATTCGAATGGATATTAAATAAAACGTGGACTTAACAGAAATTTTTAATAATTGGACATTCAATGGACATTTAAGACTTTCCGTGCCCATTGTACTCATATATATACTTATCTGCATAAAATTCATTTAAATATCATTATGTAATATATTGATAGCGTAATCGTTGATACGTTATTAAAAATAACGTCGTATCCTATCGAGTAGTATTAAATTTATTCTAAAATCAAATCGCCGATATTTCTTGGCAACTGAATGTTTATAATTACAAGTTAACAAGTTCATAAATTTAATCTAAATTGAGATATTAATAATCGCTTCGTCGTAGCATATCTAATTGTTTATTCTAATCCTTAACGTAGAAAATTTATTTATTTATTTGTTTAATTATTTATTTATTTATTTATTTGATGAAGAATTTTGAATACGTTACAGCGTTAGTAAATAATTATACGCAGGGTATATTGTTTTGAAAAAAGAATAATATTTCACGCCAGTAATAAAGGTGAACAAAAGTTGCGTGCAATAAATATTGTGTAATCGTTAAATTATTTATGTCGATAAAAAACAAATTAAGCCGAAAAGAATTAAAATATTTAGTAGGCATACACTATAAAATACACGAGAATATAAATATTGACGTTTCGTTCAATGATTAATCGTCGTTCAAATATAAATATATATATGTATATATATATATGTGTGTGTGTGTGTGTGTACACACATATATAAATATATAAATATCTAAATGCAAATATTGTTATGCTTTTTTCTTATTGCAAGCTCTCAATCAGTTTATAATTTATGTTGCCATAAAATTTGCCTACGAGCCATTTATCTATTTTCCTAATCTCCATTCGTTTCACGTTACTACGTTTCCCGTTCCTCATAATAAGATCAAATTTGCGTCAGATAAAGTCTGACTCTTTCTTTCCACCCGTTAAACGCGAGATATGCAAACCGAAACGAAAGCGCATCGTGAAAGAGGAACATATGACGCCATTGTTCGAATCCTTGCTCGTACGTTGCATATAAATTACACGATACAATGAAACTATCGATTCTAATAACTGATACCCCGGTTTTTACCCCCCCCCCCACTCCGCCACACCCGCGCGGCCACCGCCGCCCAATGCTCAAGACCCGCTATTAAAAAGACTACGGATTTATTTACATTGAGAATTGCAGCGTTACACTTACGCGGTGAAAAACAAAAGAATGTCGCATAAAATGCGCATGCAGCCATGAAGAATACTTTGTACGTTCATGAAAATGTGCATTCAATACCGTTATTCAATATTAAATATAAATAGTAAAATAAAGCCGATTCTTTTATTTCCGCGTCGCGTACGCTCGAAACGAACAGTTATAAATACTTACTTACTGCTCCACTGATTATATACATATATATATATATATATATATATAGATATAGATATATAAATGAAATAGTAAAAACTGGATACGTTACTAATTTATTATTTATTATTATTATTACGTAAAGATATAAAAAGGATATTTTTGCAAAGGCGTCGTTACGAGTCGTTGGTTATTTGAGCGCGAAATGCGTCGTCCTCGGAGAGAAGCTCTGAATCCAAATCTAGAATGAGATCTGCGGCATTACTTCCTCTCTCTCCACCCCCCCCCAATCCCACCCGGCCATCCTCTAATCGGCCAATCATTATAATAAAGGATAATTATAGCGAGTACGCGGCAGAGAAATTCTAGGTAATTGAATGAGCTGTTGTATGTGTAGTAACCTTGCCAGTTGGTCGCCGTTGTCGTTATTGGTCGTGGGACTGATGATTTCCATGGGCGATAACCTACTTTCGCGAAAGAACTTTCAAAGTGTTCAGCGCAGAAAATGAGATTATTATTATCTCGTGGCATCGAGCGAGATTTCATTGTATTGCGGGAGGTGTATCGCGGGACCTGTATCGATAGGCGCGCTAAAGGTGTGGCTAGGGGCGGGGATGGGCGAGGGGGAGCGAAGAATTTTCCTTCGGATAGGCAAAGGAGGATATAAAATTCATAGATAATTCATTAATTGCCTTGGAAGTACGTCGCGAGGCCTTTTTTGTCCCTCTCGCGTCGCCGCGTCGCCACGTCGCCACATCGGGAGCCGACAAGTTCGTACGTAGCCGCGGTGGTGGGGGGAGGGGCGGTTTCTTTTTTTCTTTTTTTTTTTTTTGCTAATAAAAAGATAAAGGATTAATTACGGGTCGAGGCGTACGGCGTGGGCGCGTAATCGAAACGTGTGGTTAAAAAAAAAAAACATAACAAAAAAGGCCGGCGAGGTGCGTACGTCGGCGGTGCTCGGGTTCGGTAATCATTCGTTCCTTGCTACTCGCCGGGAGGAAATGAGCTAGACGACGGACGGTCTTCTTCTCCGCCCCCCCCCCATCATACATCCCAACCCGCGAGCACCGATCACACGATAATACACAATTCATCGATTTGCATGAACTTAAGAAGGCGCGCGCTCCCTCTCCCTCTCTCTCTCTCTCTCTCTCTCCCTCTGCTCGCTCGCGCGCCATATACACGTACGGGAGCGAGTGAGAAGCCTCTTTTTCCTGAAAGCGTCGTTAGGGACTTTATAGCGCGTCAGTTGGGAGCTGCGAGGCGTCGGCGGGACACACCAGTCCCAGAGGTGATCTCGTTCCATCGCGAGTCACGGCCTACCTGGGGCTCGGACTCGTTTCTTACCGACCGTCGGGCCTAACGTGGCGCGCGGAAGGTGGAGCAGGAGGGGGAGGGGAGGGGAGGGGGGTGCCTCGTGCCAGTCTCGCGGAGGCGAATCACCGTCGGTCAGCCGACAATCGGCAAATTGCGAGCGCCGGTAACCCGTCCCCCAAGGTCGCGTTCACTATTGCTCTTTTATCTTCTTCCTATGTGCATTCACATGCGTATAAATATTTGTGAAGGTAGCGGAGGTGTAGAGCGGGGCCGAAGGTTAAAGGGCGTGAGGAAAATGAGGCTGGAGCAGTACGGAAGCGGGGAGTCCGACGTCGAGTCGTTACGGTACGCGCCGTTGTCGAGTGCGAGGCAACAGTGAGAAGCGAGTCGACCTCGGAGAAAGTAAGAATACGAATAAGAAGAATAAGAAGAATAATAAGAAGAAGAATAAGAAGAAGAAGAGAAAGAGGAGGCTGGAAAAGGAAGTGCTGGACCGGTTATATTCAAGAATAAGAATGGAGGTGCCTGCGGTGACGACGACGCCGACCTCCTCGGGTCCGAGCGCCTCCACGATCCTCCTCCTCTCCAAGATCGGCTCGATGTTCGTCCTCGGCCTCGGCTCCCTAATCCTGGGTATGCTGCCTCTCATAATCGGACGGTATCGCGTCAAGAAGAGCGGGAATCACCGAGCC
Organism: Ceratosolen fusciceps; assembly: GCA_018883505.1. NCBI lineage: Eukaryota > Metazoa > Arthropoda > Insecta > Hymenoptera > Agaonidae > Ceratosolen > Ceratosolen fusciceps. The sequence goes on from RCIC01000008.1 coordinate 4,591,579, forward strand.
ATCACCAGCGTGTCGACCATCTCCACGACTCTGACCTCCGCCTCGACTCTCACCATCAACTCGCACGCCGATTATTCCCAAGTAAATTTTGACCCACCCCCATCAGTCCCCTTATATCTAATCGAGACCATCCTCCGGCGCTAATTGCGCGGGATGGGTGGCTGCCCTCCGAGCGCCTCTTTAACCCAACTGCCTTTTGCAATCCGGATGCCAGAGGGCAAAAGGAAAAGTTATTTGGCCGCTCCACGATTTCGCTTTTACCGCGTCTCTACGATGGGATTCAGCTAAGCGCGAGCATGCTCCGGAGGCCATTTATTAAAGCTAACGGCATCGCGTAGAAAGAGAGGGAGGACAGAGCGAGAGAGTGATAGAGAGAGAGAGACGACGACGACGACGACGACGACGACGACGACGACTCGTGCTAGCGGTTCACCAGGTCCATTTACGAAGACTTTATTATCCATCGCGCAATCTCCAGTATCTGGACCCTTATGACTCTCTCTCTCTCTCTCTCTCTCTCTGCCTCTCACTTCATCTGGCCGCCTCCTGCCTGTCTCGTTCCTTTAATAGCTGTACTCTCGCTGCGTTGTAAAAGCGATCTCGAGACGGCCAAGGTCGCGAGAGGCTGCGCCATACTTCCGAGAGGAAGTTGCCCTCGGTGAGGCTGTTCGATCCACTCGGAGTAATAAGAATCGCGAATCTCAGCCCCAGCAGGGCCTCCTGACCTCTCTGCTGCTCTGCTTCGGAGGCGGCGTCCTACTCTTCACGACCTTCCTCCACCTCGCCCCGGAGGTACGCGAGAGCGTCGAGCTGCACCAGTCCAACGGCCAGTTGGTCGACCTCGGCAGCCTCAGCCTCGCCGAGCTCCTCTTCTGCGGAGGTTTCTTCTTTGTCTACCTCGTCGAGGAGGCGGTCCACGCGGCCCTGAGCGATAAGCCCGAGTCCTCGGAGGCTCTACTTTATCGGACGGTTTCGGTGCGCCGCTGCAACAACGGCGCAACCTCGGCCAGTAGTGTCAGCAGCGTCGGACGCCGTGCCTCCCAGGCTCAGGGCACCGTGTTCCCCCTTTCCCCGGGCCCGCTACCCGAGCACCCGCGGGTATTTGAGCTCGCACCCGAGAGGAAGCTCCCGGCCCCGGCACCGGCCCGACAAGTTGACAGTTCCATGCGTAGCCTCCTCACGGTCCTCGCACTCTCCTTCCACGCCATCTTCGAGGGACTGGCGGTCGGGCTCGAGCCGGCCTTCGGCTCGGTCGTCTACCTCGCCGCGGCCATCGCCACCCACAAGCTCGTCATCTCCTTCTGCGTGGGCATGGAGCTCTATGTCGCCGGGGCCTCGAAGCGGACGATCCTCGGATACCTGAGCGTCTTCTCGATGGTGACGCCCCTGGGGATCGGGATCGGCCTAGCTCTCGGACACCTGCGCAACGACAGCGAAACCCTCGGCCCGACCCCGACTATACTCCAAGGCATGGCCGCGGGCACCCTCCTCTACGTCGTCTTCTTCGAGGTCCTCGCTCGGGAACGCGCCAACGACAAGAGCGGACTACTCCAGCTGGCGGCCATCCTCGTCGGCTTTATGCTCATGCTCGGACTGCAGATCGCCAGTAAGTCGTTACCCTGGCCGGATCAATGATATTACCGACGTACTTACTACGAGGATGCTGCTGATCCAAGACTCTCCTCCGAGTCACGTCGTCTCCCTCGGATCTCCCGAGATTATTCAGCCCTTAGCTTATACCCCGATAAGCTTTACTTACTTACTTACTTACTTACTGAACGACCCCGACAACGACTCCGGATCTCGATCCGGCCGGCAATCACCATATCTGCCCTAATTCTACCCTGATTCTTATTATTTTTTTTGTTTTTTTTTGTTTTTTTTTTGTATCAAAAAGCCCGTCCAACCTTTCTATCGAGAAAAGAGAAAAGCCAAGCTTTTAGGGAATGTAAAATGAAATTGTCGAGTTCATTGCCATTGCTAATGACATTTATCGAGTATTGAGCGTTATTTGAGACAATAAGAAGCATTAGGAGCATTGATAAATAGCTCAATTATTCATAAACAAGAGATGCGCAATCTCTTATGCATTATTTGGCTATTTGGCTGAGGCAAATAACTTTTCTATTAAGTAACGAATGTAGGGGGTTAGTTATTGGGGTTATTGGGAAACAGCATAGTAAAATAAAAGAGAATAATTATTATTGTACAGTTATTTTGTTTGTAAAAAAAAACAAACAAAAAAAAAACAAAGTCAATGGTTGGAAGGGGAGGAATGAATTGGTCGGCGAGTGCGAAAATGATAATTCTTATAATATTTACGAATCACGTGGAGCCATTGATTGTTCGTGGATTGATGAAGAACGCGGCCGGTATTTTTGAAAATGCCCGTTACGAAGAAGAACGGAGATGATCGATCAAGCCATCGAGGCAGAACTACGACACCAGAGTACTTTGTTCCGCAACGGCCAGGCCATAAATATTAACGAACTTCATAATAAAGTTTATACGCATAATAATGAAGATTTTATTGGCGCCTCGTGCGCCACGCACCGTGAATTTAAAGCTCAAGAGCCTCAGTTATCTTGCAGGCAATCGATGCACGTATCACTCAAAATAAGCTTCCTTGATTTATCCGCACGCGGATTATGAATAATATCAATAATATACAGTTGGCGAGATTGTGCAGAACGAATGTGTGTCACGATGGGATGATGATCTCGGTAAGGGTGCGCGACCTAATCTCAGGGAGAAGGACGTCGGAAGGGGGGGAGGGGAGGGGGGATGGGGACAAGGCAACGGTTTACCAGTTAACCGATTTTTTATTTTCAGCGGCTCACTCACACGACCATGGGCACACGCACGATCACGGACACTCGTCGCACGACGATCACGAGGAGTCGTCGCATTCGGCCGGGGAGAAGCACAACTACGTTTTAGGTAAGAATGCACTGGCTCGATCCAGCATCCGGCTTCATCTTTCTTTTTCTTTTCTATTTTTTTTTTTTTTTTTTTTTCTTTATCTTTACACGCATTGCTGTATTAGAAATTAATAAAGAGTGAACGAAAGGGTCAAGGTCCACGTGAAATTCAATCGTCGTTACTTGGTCTGTTTAGGTTCGGCTATCGAACGAGTCACGGACAAGGTCGCCGATGTTTTGTCGACAACTCTGACGTAACCGCGACACCCGCGCGCCAAGATGCTCGTAGCAGGATATTCAGGGGCTCGGTGCCGCAGGCGTCCTACCCGCAATGCCAACGTTGGATTACTTGGGATCACGTAGCGCCGGCGACTGCGGCTCGGCTCTGGCGCCCCGGACCATATCAGGACATGACCGACCATCCACCAAACTATCCCATCCAGCATCCATCAGATCATTTTGTTCAACGGATCAAACGTAACACGTTCCGTTTTCTCTTCCTTCCAGCCCTTTCTCCTTCCACTTTTTTTCTATAAAAATCTTTTACGTCATAGTTAGCCCGGTCACAAGGCCACTAGAGTCTAATAGTTTTACCTAAATTTATGCTAATGTTTTATTTTTTAATGACGAGTGATAAAATGATAAGCGTTTGATTGTTACGTGTGCCGGCGTTTAGGGTGGAGTTTGGCGGCGAGAGAGGCGGGAGGCGGGAGGCGGGAGGCAGGAGGCGGGAGGCGGGAGACTTATGCATTTAAGTGTGTAAATTTGTCTCGAGAGACATCTTTCGATGATATAAGACTTTTTCGTACCACGTAAAGGACTGAGGGAGAGCGCCCATGTGCTTTTTCCCCCCCTCTCCAAGACAATAAATGAGATGCCTTCTCTGTTTTTCGTACAGTACCTTGTAACATAATCTTAGATAGGACATTAGTGTAGTAGCCCCTTTTATTACAATACAAATATATCATAAAACAGAGCGATACGCGCATATATGTGCAGCATATATGTTTATATGTATAGATATAAATAGATATAGATGTATACATTAAATTAAGAAGCAACGAAGAAATACAGATGTAATTGTGAGAATGATGAATATAATTTTTACGAATTAACTATAATTTATTTTGTCATTTACTGTACTCCTTTTTACACCTTATTTTCCAGCTCGTTATTCAATTATTGCAACTTTTTACAAATACATCCATTATTTTTAGCGCAAGATTTGTTTCGCTGCTTATTTACGTCTTCGTAATCAAATAAGCGTACGAGGGGGGGAGGGAGCAGTCAAGGGACCCCCGCGACGCACGTCGATAATACACCTTTTTGGTTATTTGTCATTATATATACCTTAACATACCTTTGTCATTTATATAAAATAAATATATATATATATATATATATATTTATATATCGCACTCAAACGCTTGTTTTACGCTCACATGTATATGAATTATTAAGTATTTTAATTATATCTGGCTAAAAATAAACAACAAATTCTTATCTTAATAATTCCTTTATCCAAATTTAAAATAATTATCAATAAAATTTAAGTATTATTTTATTACCGAATTGTAATTATCTATTACAATCTGTTTTTTATTTATTTGGGTTTTTCATTTAATGTGAATCACTTTCTATTGTAATTAAAATTCACTGTGTGATATAAAACATCATTGCATAATATAAATCTAAAATTACAGATTTGTATTTATATTATATTTCTCAAGTAAGAAACTGCTCACGGCAAGTCATTATCTTATAAAGCTTTATTAAAATTGTTTTTTCTGAAATCGTGTAGTATTGAATAATTTTAATAATTTGCATAACTAGAATGAAGTTCCATTACTTTTAGATACAATCTTTGTGACTATAAATACGTTTCCAGAATTTTTGAAATCAGATAAACGTTATGCTTTTTAAGGGAATAAGAAAATTGTAAAATTGCTTCGTCATCTATTAAAATCAAAATTCTTTCCATATAAAAGATTTCTTAATTTGTAAGGATTCTAACTTTTTCAGTTTGTATAAAAATCTTCATTTGTTTCTTTCTAAATATAAATACAGAAAATATAATTTTTATAAATGCGGTTTAAGGTCAATTGAAAAAAGCGAAGATAAAAATAAAGACAAGATAAATTTCATATTTTTATGAAAAATTAAACAATCTGCAAAGGCTTGCATGCTGCAGCCTTACTTCAATACACAATTATTTATCTAGCATATGTGAAAAATAATTAAAAATTATTATCAATTACTTTTTTATTTTCTTAGATAACTAAGAACAGTTCAATTATTTATACTATATGTGGAATACATAAAGAATAATCTACGCAACCTCTAGATATTGCTATCAGCAATTTTTCAATTCACTCATATATATATGCGCGCGTGTGTGTACACGCAAACGCGTACACACAGGCATATACCAATTACTTTGAAGCATGAAACTTCATTTCCAATAGAACTTAACAATATATACAAAATTTAGTATCTACTTTTTTACATCGAAATATTTATAATTTATATAATTTATATTTGGAAATAAATTATGATTGATAGCAATTTGGACTAATCTTAGATAGTATGATTAAAATGATTTTATATCTGTCAAAGCCAATGCATCAACTACAAACGAACGATTATATACAAATAAAATTTAATTTCTTTAATAAGCATAAGAATGCATTATATAAAAAGCCCTCGATATTATTTATAGTACAATGCATAATTTCGCAGAGTCACCCGTATATTTGTAAGCCTCGAATATATAAACTTTCAATGAAAACGAAATATTGAGTGAAAAATCGCCCGAAATTTTTAGGAATCACTCAAAAGCCCGAGTTCATCGGTATTGGATTAGATAAAATGATAGCTTCATTTTTCATTACTATTCAACGCGCTAAATGAACACACGATTATGAAATGGTTGACTACCAGTCCCCTTAAAGCTTATTATAATTCACAATTAACCGAGAATAACATAACTTTTTTACTTTCTTAAACGAAAGGCAATTTTTATGCGCCAAGAGGTGATAATAGGCGGTAGGTAGATATTGTCGTATCCTCGAGTGAAACGCGATGAGCTCTGCTGGTGGAGGCTCTGCAAGAGAGCGAAAGCATCCTGGTAACGTCCAGGAGAGGCTGCATTCAATTAGAGGAAATCGTGGGACTGAGTTGCTTTATGAGCTCGTAGCACTCCTGGAGCTTCTTCTTGTCTCCGATGCGCTCGAGCGTCTTGGCGGCCTCGGCAAGCATCCCGGCTCGTTCCCCGGGTGAGGACAAGAGAAGGACCGGGAGGTATCGGCAGGCCATGCAGAGGGCGGTCGCGTGCTCGCGTTCCCCGTTGGCCTGCTCGTGCGATCGATCCTTACCGCAGATCAACGATGAACGGGAATTGCGATGATGGAGGCTCCGCTCGAGTAAGATTTGCGTCTTGACCGGAGTCGCGCCAGCCATTATCCTCGCGGTCGCCTCGTACAAGAAGACGCGTGGCAGAACCGACTGAAACCATCCAAGGCTCCAGCGTGTTAAGTGACCGCATTGACGATCGCCAATCGCGCTGCTTTAATTGTGGTAAAAGAGCTTACCGTTATCTGCTGGCAAAGCTGTCGCATCCGGGCAAGATCTCGTTGAAAGCCAGCGAGAGTCAAGGCGCCGGCTGGCTTTTCGGTACCACCCTTGAGCTCCTCCCAGAGGGTCGTCCTTATCTCCAATAGCCATTCGCACACCCACAGCTGCGTAAGCTGCAAGAAACGATTCGTTCAGCGGGGGGGGGGGTCTTGAAGGTCGCAAAGAATCAAAAATGAATTTTACGAGGAATCAATTAGAATTAGGATTATTGGCTTCAAGGGCCCATCGTCGTCGTCGTCGTCGTCGTCGTCGTCGTCGTCGTCGTCGTCGCATTAACCCACCACGAGGGTTGCACTGTCGAAGTACTGCACTCTCATTAACTATGCAATGCAACTTCAATGCACCTTCGTAATAGCTTGAACCTTGCGGCGCCAGTCAGTTAAGTGACTATTAAGACGGTATATCTGGCTTATGGCTCACCAAGACGTTCTGCGACGACTGCTGCTTGCAGTTGCTGAAGACGGTCGAGTGCTCTAGGTACGTGCTGGCTTGGTCTATGAGTCGCATGGTCGTTCGCCTCGAGGGGCATCTAGCCGACTGCAGCAGAAGGAGGATCGCGTGGGGCAACGAGTTCACGTTTCCCAATTGCAAATTCCTCTCAAACGGGAACTTCCCTTCGACTATGTTCCACACGTCGGGGTCTTCTTCGCCCAATCTAATGTTCGCGCACATGCACATCGCCGCGCCCCACCACAGGCCTACCTCGTCCTCCACCTCTGTAAATTACAATTGGCCAATTAATTATCTCGTTGCCATTCTTTATATTCATTTGTATCGTTAGTCGCTACGCGTTTGCATTCCAGCTTTGCGAACGCATTCTTTCATTTTATAAAGAGTTATCAAAATTTATATAATAACAGGAGGATCAATTGAAATTATTTTATGCATTTGTGCTGATTATGCATATGTAATGAGATGTGGTTAGAATCTGGTCTGCTCCCTCGTACTTACTCGTGATACCGATGTTTTCCTCGTTGCAAATGCAGAGGTCGATCTGGGCAGAGTCCATGATTTTACGCGTTATGTCGAGGAGGCCGGATGCTGGTACGTCGCCGACGGTTCCGGCCAACAGCCTCAATCCTTGAGTAATAAGATGTTCTCTGTACGCTCGGGCGGCATAGGACAAGGGTTCGGATTTATTATTCTGTACGGTAAAGTCGCTCTCTTCCCTCTGTCCGTAAGTCCACTTTTGTGAGACCAGGAAGTGCATGCCATCGTCGTTGGCGATCCACTTGAGCTTTTGTGGAACGGTAGAGGATGCCAAGAGAGTCCGCACCTTATTCAGGTAGAACTTATGAATGAAAGGGAAGAGCGACTGCTTGAAGGACAGGGCGGCGTTTACGTAGATCTCGGCCAGCATGGACTTTGGCATCGTCTCACCGGCAGCTTCCGCATAATTGACAGCCGACAGAGCGATGAACATTATTGGATCCCTTGAGCCCCGAGAAAGCTTGAGACAAAGAACGTGCTGGTAAACTATCGCCATCTCCATTGCGGATATTTCAGCCAACTGTCGGCGAGACTGATCGCCAAACTTCTTGACTAAGTACGTCACCAGTCTGCTGATGTACAGGCGGTTCATCACTTGCCGGAAGATCTGCCAGAGCGTCACGAGAAATACGTCCATTCGCATGACCGGCAATTGTCGTGAAAAGTATTGAAGGCACTGGCTCAGGTCGCGGTAGGCTTCTTCACAGTCGTTCTTCGACATGTTAAACTCGGCCTGACGCCTCCATCTGTGTAGTTCCATCGAGACTTTGCTATCGGCTGGTAGTATTGGATCTCCGTACAGCAACAGCCGACACAGTCCAAAGGCTAACAGCGTCGAGTTTATAAACCATAGAACCATATTACTCCATACCGTGGATTCCCCATCTAATGGATCTAGTTGAAAACAGTACCGTTTTCATTATCTTACACTCTATTAAGAATTAACTGTGATTTATAAATATGAATATACGTTTACATTAAGCTGATTTTTAAATTACTACAGATAATTCATATTTACAAATTGTTCTCTACTCTCAATAATACTGTCGTTCTACATTTAATTACGATACAATGCAACTCTTTAAAACCTACCTGTGAACTCTAATATAGTTCTTCCTTCAATATTACTAGTGTAATCGTAGTTCAATCTAGACACGTTATTCATAAAGAATCCAAGTGGATTGAAGGCCAAAAATATGAAAAGAAAAGCACACAATGATACTCGAGTGTGGTCAGGGATGCCGTTACTTGTACAAACAACACCAGGCTTCTGAGGGGTTTGTAACATATCCGGCTCTTCTTTTATTACTGGTGTTGGTGGTGAAGGTGGGGACATGGGTGCAGGAGCTGGTGACAAAGATGGTTCACTACTATCTGATCGCGGAGGTGTCAACTCGCCGCATACCAGCTGCTCACGAATGTTTTGTCTTTGTGCCGACATTTTAAGAGTCATATTCTCCGATTTTAATTTGGTATTAGAGTTCTGTAGATACCTGGAAACATTTATTGAACACAGAATTTCTATTAATTCGAACATAGCTTATTTGCATTTAAAAATATTAATTATATTACAAAATAATATATAATTGTTAGGCTATTAATGTTTCAAATCAAGTAATTTTTAAAATTCATATTTTTTAGTAGAATCAATATTTTAATTTTTCTTAAACTTGATACTTATTCTTCTCACTGACCTAATGTAATCAATAGTTTTCCTCAAAATTGCTGATTTATTGAGTTTAGCATCAACTCCAACAACAATATTTTTAAGCTCAATAATTTTGTCATTTATTGACGTACGATATCGACGTTCTATTGCATTATGAGCACTACGTTTTACTTCTTTAACTTTTGGTACAGTTACATGATTATTTGTGTTTATTCTATTTATTTGTACTTTCTCAGTGTCCAGAACAAGAGGAATACCTATAAAAAAAAAAAAAAAAAAAAAATATTTTCAATGGTTTATTTAATATGAATCTATCAATTATATTAATAGTATTTTAAATAAATTAAAACCAACAAGTACATTAAGCTGATTTACTTTACAATTGAGTTATTTATTAATTACAAGATTCATAATATTTAGTCATAATTTTTTAATTTAATAAATAAATTTCAAGACAATTAAATACCTGTTGCTAGGACAGTTCCATTTCCAGTATTTACCAAGGTATGTATTTGATGTTGAACTGGCGCATTATTAATAGTTTGTGTTCTTCCAGAATATAGTAATGGCTCTGATTTGATTAGTTTAGCAGGCAACAATAATTGTCTCTGCTGAGAGGCAACAGGTGCTAAAGTTACAACGGGTGATGGTACACTGAAATTTACATTTGGTGAAATGGTATACTGAGGACTGAAAACCGTAGTTTGAGCTTGCACAGGTGCAGGAACAATTCTTTCTGAACGTTGTGGCAATGATACCGTTGTGTCCATTTGATTTTGACAATTCAATTGCTGAGTTGGTAAAGACAATAGGGTAATATTTGGTTTTACACTTTGAACTTCATGAAATAATGGATCTAATTTTATTTCAACAGGATTTGAATTCAAAAAATTCAACTCTAAATCTCCTTCTTCCAACGATAAGGAGGAATCATTGAATTCTGAGAGTAAATTTTCATCACTAAATAAGTTTTCATTGTTCAAGAGGTCGTTTTCACAGTTGGTCAGAAGATCTAAAATAAAAAGCAAGTGTGTAAATTTCGAATGTATTCAGGAGCTACGTGTTGTGCCTTTATTATATGTGTTCGTTAAGAATAATATGCATCAGCGAAATGCTATACGGGTACGTGTGTGTGTGTGTTTGTCTGTTTGTACGTGGAAGGTGAGTGCACGCGTACGTATATTATAAAATTCTAAACATAAAGCAATGATAATGAGATTAAAACAATTGTGTGCCAATACAACAAATGCATATACGCACCGTCGAAACCGGTCATATCATTTAAATTAAAGCTGTCACCGGTCGAAAAGTTCGAACAATCGCCGTTTTGGACCGAAGTCCACGTATCGCCTTCGTTCATTTTGCTACGAGGGCTCTTTCACTTTTATTAGTCGCATTAAAGGGCTACGTTTTTTAGATTTTAGCACGCATCGGACGTACACGAGGACCAGTTGACTAAAATGTATCGAACGCAATGAAAACAACAAAGAGCCTGGGATCATCCGACCTTTACTTTAGCCAATCAGAGAACAGTCTTGAATCGGACGATAATACGTCACGGGCGTTCCCAAACGCATCGTAACCGCGTGTAAATACTCTTTGGACATTCAAATATCGAAATGCGGGAGTGTTATAAAACCTCGTATGTTGTTACAAAGTTTAAATGACATGAATTTGACACGAATAACAAACACTTGAATAATCAATCATCCCTTAACATTTTGTTTTTCGACTTATAATTATATTTTAATTTAAATCGTACAAATTATTTGTACTAAGTTTATTACATAATGTTTGAGTGTAATTTTTTTTATCATAGCTATGGATAGGATAAATTTATGAAATAATTAAAACTTCATGAATTATGACAATATGATGGAATCTTCATATATCATAATACTAATAGCTTTCGTTCATTTATCATTGTTTTTCTTTAATACGATTTTTATGGTAATATATGCTAATATTTATTTTTCTCATAATTCCTATTAGAAACATATTTTTCCATAATTTAAGAATAGATTTATGCATAACTAAGGTTAAAAGCAGTGTTTACTTTCTCAAACAAATTCAATACAATACTTTATTCTAATTCTAATTCTAAAAGAGCAATTCTAAAACGTTAATAACATAATTTTGTAAATATTTTTCAGTCATGTATGCATGTACCTTACATTAATTTATTAAAGATTTTTGGATTGGAAATTCAATTCCTACGTTTAAAATGGTTTACTACCATTTTCAATCGCCCTTTAATGAAATGGGGATTGAATCGCTCAAACTTCTGGTCACTGTGGTATAATGCAGGACTATTTACAACAATACTACTTTTTCCTATATCTATAATAATTGTTTTAAGAATGACTTCTAACCTTTGGTTATTTAATTCGGACTCACCTAATGAAAATAAAGCTCAAATCTTAGAATTAATGGTAAATATAATAGGATTATTTTTAGTACAATTATATTATATTCAATCATGTTTTTGATATAATGCATATTTTAATTTTACTTTTATCAGATTCCAGGTGTTGATATTCCTTATAATGAAATAGGGTATTATATATTTTCACTTATTCTTTGTAGTGTTGTTCATGAATTAGGACATGCAATGGCAGCTGTGAGAGACGATGTTCGCTTATTTGGTGTAGGAGCGATAATATTTATTATACTACCAGTTGCTTACATTCAAATAAGCGAGGAACAGCTTGATCTGTTACCAACAAAAAATCGTTTAAGAATTTTATCTGCTGGGATATGGCACAATGTTGTTCTTACTACACTAGCAATAACACTCATATCATTAGTTACATTTTTCTTCTCGTCATTTTTTATTAAAAACACAGGTGTTTTCATAAAAAGTATATCAACCGTAAGTTATTGTATTGTTTCGTATCTAGATTTTCATTAAAATAATATGTTAATTGATTATTGCATAAATATTTCTGGATATTTAAATATCGAAAGAATAAAATTTATTCTATGATCAATATACTCAATGTTTATGAAATATTTCGAAAACTTTTAAATTCTATATTATTTTTAATTAAAACATTTATACAACTTACTCGCCTACATTTCAAACAATTAAATTTATAGAATTCAGCAGTATTAGGACCAACTGGACTTTCAATAGGAGATGTAGTGCATAAAATAAATGATTGTTCAGTAAAAAATTCAACAAGTTGGAGAAAATGTATTTTACAGGCAACTGAAGTTCCTACACCTGGTTATTGTGTAACAGATAAAATGGTCAAGGTAGCCTTTTCGAATACTAATTATTCTTTAATAGTGATTGGTATTATAAATATAAAAATAATAATTTCAGGAACTTGATAAATCTTTTCTTGCCGAGCCCAAAAATAGTAATGCTTACAATTGTTGTGATCAGCATACTAGAGATAAAGGCTACTTATGTTTTGAACACTTAGAAAGGTTTGATATTCAAACACCTCGCTCTTCCTTGCATTTTTGTCTTCCTACAAGAGCTATTGTAGAAAGTTCTCACAATTTGTGTCAGAATAATGACCAATGTTATATGTTAAATGACTTGTGCGTAAGGCCTTCATTAGAAAACATTACAAAAGTATTTAATAATTACTTTAGTTTTTTACTTGTTAATGTTTAAACAAATTTAAGTGTTTTAATTAATATTTATGTTTTACATAGATTGTTCAAATTCAAAGATATGGACATAAAGATGTTTTATTTTTCGGACATCCATCAGAAATATATTACACAACAGAATTAAGCGATTGGGTTCCAAGATTTTCATTCTTAAATCCTAACGTTCCAGAAGCCATTATTCTTATTTGTAAATACGTTGCAATCTTCTCATCAGGATTAGCTATAATTAATGTTTTACCATGTTACTATTTTGATGGTGAACGTATCACTTTCATTCTTATCGATTTATTATTAAAACACCAAATACATCAACAAAATATACGTAAATTGATAGCTTCTATCATTACAATTACATTCACTTTACTTCTTGGACTTTGCTTCATAAGCATGTACCTGAGTAAAATATGAATTAAATGTGTTATAGTTATAGTATGTAACGGTGGCTATGTTTAAACAGTGAACAGTTATTTATTATTTATTTAGTTAATAAATATACATATAATTTTAATTTTTATTATAAATAAAATTACATTATTTATTAATTAAAATTAAAACTAGAATAAAATTAGTGACATTTATTGTGCTCTACTTAAATTTTTTTGTAATTCTCTTAATGAATGTTGTCCATGAGCCATTAAAGATTTTATTTGCAACTGCAAAATAAATTTATGATAAATGAAAAATAATTATATGTAATAATAAATAATTATACAGCTTACATCATCCGTAACATTTTTATAAGTTTTAAAATCATTTTGTACCCAATTTTTCATATATTCCCTATCATGTTGATCAGGAATTAATTTTATAGTCCTTAAAATATTTCTATAAAGTTTTAATACTTGTCTGCTATTCATAAACTGGATATTTAAAAAATTTTAATTAAAATAATATATTTGCATTTAACTAAAAACTGACGATTGTATTTAATTAACCTGCTTTAAATCCATCGGCGGTTTTACTGATTTCATTATGACTCTTTAATTATTGTAGATTATAAATATTTTAAAAACTTTACATTGCAATTGACATCCGCTATTAAATTAAAATAAATATATTTTTATGAAAAGCGATCTTTACGTGATAATGTCATATTCATTCGAACGTTTCATGTAAACTTACCTTGTTTAGGCAGACCAACTTAAACCAACCAATGAAGTACTTTTCCGCAAGTATTTTATTATTTTAAAAGAAAACAATAATTACGACAATGTATTTTTTAACTATTTCTTTATATTGTTACAAATAATATTAAGTTGTATTACAAATATTTTTTAAGAGTATTTATAATAATTTAAGTACTAGCTGCATAAGAAGAAATTATAAAAATAAATGAAATTTTACAGCTTAAAGTGTGAATACTGCTCTAATGTACTTATTATTAAAAAAGGGACTGTAAATATAAGTGGATAAACAGATAATTTTTATAGGGAAGACACACATGTTCTACAATAATAAGTAATAAAAAATATATATATTGAAAAAATGGTCTTATTACTATTAATTCTGTTCTAAGTTTGAATCAGGTGATTCCAACAATTAAATCAAATATATTGTAGTTTATACCTATAATTATGAAGTGATTAACATGAATTAATAAATGAATGATTAAATGAATTATTGCGCTATATTTAGTCTTTCTTTTTTGGTTTCTTAGGATTACGAGATCGCGACTTGGCTTTGCATAAAGGACATATAGGTGCATTTCTGTGAATCTGTTGATGACATGAAAGACATGATTTCATTGGCGGCGGTTGTTGTCTAAAACGATAAAATGAAACGTTATTGGTTAAAGTTATGCATATTACGTTCTTTTATTCTTTTACATGTTAAAGACAGCGATATAAACACACCGAAATGTGGGGGCTGGTGGTCCTGGTGCTGGAGGAAGAGGTCTAGGTTCTGCTTTACTGGAACCTTGTAGGGGTTGGGGTGCTAAAAAGGCATTGCTCCCTGGATGACTTCCATGAGAATGCATATTTAATGGAGGAAGTAAATCTTCACCGCGTACATCCATACGCCACTCAGCTTTTTGTACAGCACGTTCAAAATAACTAAAATTAAAAAAATACAATGCTTTTAATTGTTTTTAAAAAACAATAGCTTGAGTAAAACTTAAAGCTAGATTATTTGCCATATAATTAAATGTAAGAAAAGATAGTCGTACTCTGGAGTTATGTCTGTATCAATTTCATAAAGTTCTGGCAGTCTTTCTAGTCCTAAATAATCTCTTCTCATCCTGTCGATATCATGCTTCAATGGCTGATAATCATTGTTATGAATTATTTTAGCAGCTTCTCTCGCTCGATTTCTAGCCTCTTCTGCATGCTTAATAACAGATTCCATCTAAAGCAAATAATAAAAGTTTTTTATATAAATATATCAGATAGGGGTGTAACTGAATGATGGTTTAGATCCACAAAACATACAGCATTAATATCGGCATGTATTTGCCTAAGCTCTTCAACATGAGCCATTTTTTCTTGCATAAGCAAATCCATTTCCTGCTTATACTCCATCAAGCACTTGTCTTCTTGTTCGGTTAATTCCACTTCTTGGAAGATTCTCTGCTTTATCTTGTCCAACTGAATAGTTTTAGACCTGGGCAGGGTTGGAAAAAGTGGCTTGTTTAAATAATACTGGTCTGTAGCTTACTACTACTGAGCTAAAATGCAAAGGTATTGAAAAGAAGTCGTTACCTGATATCTTTCAAAGCCTCGAGCTTAGCAAAGAGAATAGTCCCTTCCGGAGTGGCCATTGTCAACATTAATGTTAATTTGCTAAACTCATGTACCTCAGAAAGTCAAAAAAACTTCATAACCTTGATCGGTTGCTAAAATAAACCTCTCGTATTTGCAATAAGTATAAAATAATTTGAGGTGAGGAAGTAGTGCCTCCTCTGCTGCATCGTTACAAGTAGTCTCTTTGTTCAGGGCTGTCGAGGTTATGAGGCAGGCACTGCGTACACTCCTCTTTTTCCCGTGAAGCACATAAACGTAGCACACATGTCATTAAAGTGGAGTCCGACGTAGTCCTTATAGGAGGCTCTGGGTCGAGAAAGCGGCCGAGATCGACATCTCTCTCTCTCTCTCTCTCGCAGGAGGCCGAGAATTTATCCCCACGGGAGGATCATTAAAGCGAAGGGGGGCGGTCGTCGTCGGTCGTCGTCGGTCGTCGTCGGTCGTCGTCGGTCGTCGGCGATCTTCGGCGATCGGGACAACGGGTAACGGGGAACGGGGAGGGGGCGCGTTCCGAAACCTAATAGTCTCCGGTTGGATGGGCCGAGTTGATGTTGTGCAGCTGCACGCTGGATGCATCCGCGACGTCGGTCGGCCGGGGTCTATCACGGGGCATCGCTTAGCGATCCAATCAGAGCCCCATCAACGGCAAGCATCCAGCCCCGATGGACCAATCCACTGTCCCGAAGCTACATTTACTTGCGGATGCCGCGGTACGCTACGACGGCACTTTACGGGAGTGACAGAGAGAACGTCAACAAAACAGCTTTGACGCGGGGGTGCCTGTCTACTGCTCTCACCAATAACCGTCCACGTACTCCCGACGCGTCGTCTAATCCTCCTACTCGGTCCCCGTTCCCCACCGATCTTCGCGAGGATCGCCTCGAGCCCGGCCAGAGCTTCCCTTCGCCCACCAAAGAATGCCCATTACCCTGCATTAAAATTAACATTTGGAACTTTTATACCAGACTGTCGAATGTGTCGTATCGGGCTGGTGCATTCATCACTCGGTCCAGCCTCTGCCCCCGCACCGTCCTCATCCAGGACAATGACATTCTCTGCGACGTAGTCGCAACGTACTTTCGTCACGCATTCGATCTCATTAATCTCCAATGAATCGTTCGATGAATCCCAATCGTAAGACCTCGCTCGATCCTTTCATTTCATTAATTCGGCAGCTTGTGCGTTATTACGTTATACGTATACTACAAAAGCGTTTACTTCCCGCTCGCCTCTCGTGCTCCACATTAAAAGTCACCGAGGTAATCTCGACGAGCTTTTGTTCTCAATGCAAACTCTACGAAGTCTTTCTTCGGTTTACCGAGTGAAAACGATCGCGACGTGTTTGCCTACGCCTGTAAAGAAGGTCGGGCTCGCGATGGGTGGGGGTGGAAGAGGGGTTTAAGAAGTTTTATGACAAATGACTCCAACGAGCGGCCCGCGCTCATTCCCCTTATAAATAAAATAGAAAATAGTTAAGGTCCGAGCTTTATTCCTCGGTATTATAAAAAGAAGAAAATTCCTCGGATAAAGTCTTAGCGAGACGCGACGTCTACGGGCTGGTGGATCGCT
Source organism: Ceratosolen fusciceps (assembly GCA_018883505.1). NCBI lineage: Eukaryota > Metazoa > Arthropoda > Insecta > Hymenoptera > Agaonidae > Ceratosolen > Ceratosolen fusciceps. The sequence continues at coordinate 4,608,729 of RCIC01000008.1, forward strand.
TTCAATAAGAAGGAAGAAATTACGGAGCGCCGACGGGAAAGCTACGAGTTTGTCGGCGGCCGCGGGAGCTGGAGATTGGCGATTCGAGGGGCAGGGGGGCAGGAGGAGAAGATAGAGAGGTGCGACTTTTATCGAGTCGCATACACACCGTATTAACGGCGGTCTTTAGAAATGATCCGGCATAAGTGGAGGGGGACTTGAGAGGTAGAGAGAGAGAGAGAGAGAGAGAGAGAGAGAGACTACTGCGCTCTTGGGAGTTGTTGGATAGATCCCCGTAGGAGTATCACGGCAGGGAAAAACCGTCCACGGAACGACGGGCGATCGCGAGCGGCCGTCGAGGTCGATAAAGTAGAGGAAGATTCCAGGGCATATCCTCCCCTCGGGTCCTCGGCCAATCAGCGGCTCGAGCCGCCGGCAGCGGCTAACTGCCTCCCAGCGGACGTGGACGTAGTGAGCCAGCGTGCACCGAAGAATTCCTCGTCCTCAGGGCTCCGCGATATCGTAGTAGCGAGCTCCTCTACCCGGCAGGTCTGCTACGGGATCAAGAGTTCCACCGGCCGTGTCGGCCGGTAGCCGTAACCTCTCCGTGCATCTACCGACGACCTACCCCCTCCGCGCCCACCCGCCACCGCAACCCTCGCTCCGTCACTCTCTCCCCCTCTCTCTCCCTCACTCATTGGACGGGAGTGCGTGCGTGAGGGCGCGGGCGCGCCACTGTGTGCGCGAGTGTGCGGCCCCGCACGAGACGGTACTCTGACAGTTGTCAAAGCTGCCATGGCAGACACGACAGTCGATGCGACGCGCCGCCTCAACGTCAAGAAGCAAACGCTCGACGACGCCTACGCGGCCCCGGCGAACTTTCTCGAGATCGACGTTATTAACCCGATAACCCACGGCCTCGGCAAGAAGCGCTACACCGACTACGAGATCCGGATGCGAGTGAGTACTAACCAGTACCATCCTCCCCGTCCTCTCCCGTCCTCTCCCGTCCTCCCCAATCCCGATAACGTTGGTCGTGACCGTCGCTCATCACCGGGTCGAGACAGACCTCGAGCAGCGGCGGATGTCCCCGGGGAGGAGCTCCGATAATTCGCATTGAATGATTAGATCGGGAGTATAGACCGATAGGGATCGGCGAGCCGCCGTTCGTTCAACAAGTCCCGATCAATAAATAGATCCCCGACGTGAACGACGGCGACGACCTCGTCCTACGACCGTCCTATGACCAATATAACTCGGGCCATCCTGTTTATCGCCGCGGTAAAACGGCGCTCTCACTCGGCCATGACAAAGAGCCGAGCGCGTATTCTATGCGTTCGTCCATTCTATGCGTTCTATCCCAATAACCCTCTTTCGAGGCTTGATTTCCCTCAGCAACAAGTGTCAATCTCTCGGCTTATCTCTCAATCACCAAGCATCGCCTTCCACTCCCTCGATCTCCGACAATCGCCCCGACAATCGCTCCAACAATCGCTCCAACAATAGTTCCAACAATAGCTCCACCATTTGGCCCGTAAAACCTCGTCCTTTCCTCGATCGGGCCACGATCTCCCAACGTTATTATCGCTTCATTCCAATTAGGTACTTGATTATTAATTTTAACCCCTCCCACCATTCCTCATTACCCCGTTCGGTCCCTATCATTTTCTTTAAAGCACAGCTACTACTCCTATCTCTACTACTATCTATCGCTTTATTCCACAATATCAATCTGCTCCTCTTCCTTTCTCTCTCTCTCTGTTTCTTTTTATGCCTTTCTTACGTTACTTTCCTTTTGCAGACAAATTTACCAGTCTTCAAAGTCAAGGACTCCAGCGTACGAAGAAGATACAGTGATTTCGAATGGCTGAGAAATGAATTAGAGCGGGATAGCAAGGTTTATATGCACTTTATTCTATTGCAATTTAAGTATTCCGTTTCGTTTATCAGCCAATAACGATTCCGTATGCTTGATTCCCTTGCAGATCGTTGTGCCTCCACTGCCAGGTAAAGCATGGAAAAGACAAATGCCCTTCCGTGGTGATGATGGAATATTCGAAGAAGATTTTATAGAGGATCGAAGGAGGGGCTTAGAAGTTTTTGTTAATAAGTAAGTTTATGATAGATAACAAAGATAGCTTTTGTCTCATCTAATTGTCTCATCCATACGTATGCATTTATACTGCCCAACGTGCAAATAATCAAGTACTAATTATAACATTTTATAAGAATTCAGCGTACAGTAGTGGTAAACAGTCAAATTTTTATATCTTTCAATTAATAATACGTTTTATCAATTCTGGCATATGTCCATGTTAAATGCTCGTCGAAGGCGTGTACATTAACGTCGCTTTGCAATTTTAATCTAATCTCTAAATTATAAATCTCAGTGCGGTTAGGTTAGGTGGCGTACGCGCAGAAAGTTCGCGCACAATTTAATATGAGCAAATGTACAAGTATTTTGTCTGGTCTAAAAAAAACTTTCTTTTCTAGTTACTTCATTTTTTTTTTTTTTTTTTTTTTTTTCTTTTTTTTCTTTCCTTCTCCTTTCCATATTAATACTTTGATGAAGTCTTATGAAATTAATAAAATGAATGTCGAACGCGATCTCTCACTTCGAGGGTTCGACAAAATATATTGTCAACTATATTATACGAGTTTTTAATAAAAATTGTACGACAAATACAAATGCATAAAATTTCAAGGTCTCCACTGTGCTGCAGTTAATTTTAATGATTATGTTCTTTAATTGCAGAATTGCTGGACATCCGTTAGCGCAAAATGAGCGATGTTTACACATGTTTTTACAGGAAGTCTGTATAGATAAGAATTATGTGCCTGGAAAAATAAGGAATACATAGGTTATGTAAAATATATATTAGACAATAAGAACGTGAAAATTCACTTAAACATGTTAGGCACATTCATATTTTAATTAATTTTCACGAAATGCGATTTGGCGGTTCTCTCTATATATTATATAAATTTTTTCATTAAGCTATTAAAATATGTATATTATTTAAATACAAATTCGATTTATTTAATTTCTCTACTATTAAAAATCACACACATTTACATGACACGCACAGCACAGCATACACACACCCACACACACACACTTCAACACACATACAACAAATATTTGCAATACTATCAGTAAGTCATCAATAAATTGTACATTGCTCTATGTAATTTTAATAATCTAATAACACGATTGAACTGAAAGTGATTATTTATAAGTAGCAATCATTATAAATTGTCATTAGCATTTTTTATTTGATTATAACATGCATTTTTACTTATAGAATGGTATCGAGAAATTATAGAAAGTAAATAATATTAAAGATGATGATATTTTTTTTTTTTATACATTTCATTTATTTGGAAGATGTGAGATTTGTATTAAACAAATTATTTTAAATATACTTATGTATTTTACAATTTGGACCATGAAATGTATTAAATATTTGCGTATAGTAAAGTTGGTTTAAATATATTGGAAAATGTTTATCTTTTTATGTTTGGCCTTTTGGGCAATCTACAAATTTTATATATTTACCTATTATCCTAAGATTTATAATCAAGAAAGAGTCAAATAAATATAAATTTAGAAAAAAACTAAATATGTATGATATAATTTATTTAATTAAAATTCATTAATAGCACAACTGTGGAAAATAAATTGAAAATTTATTACTTTGGTCTTGGAAAATAAATTCAGAAAGTGTTAATAACACTTAGAAAAAAACTTTCAGATCTTAAAAATAGAAATTAAATAAATTTAGAATAAGATATTCTCATTAATGTCAGCGGGACATTGCGAATTAGAGGGTTAGAGATTAATGTGTACATGCGACGAGGGTTGATAATTGAAAGTGTCGTCTGCTTACAGAAAATTATAAATACAGTGTAAATTTCGCCTAATGCACCTACGAATGTACACTGGAATGCATAGATAAAGAAGCGGGTGAATGTGATTTTACAGGATAACTACTTTTATCGACAGAGATATGACGCTTTTTTATGTGATTGCGTTCATTCGCTGTAGTGGCGCTCGCATTGAAGTCGTTTGTTTGCCTTAGCAGCGGTCAATGCTATGGGTAGGAATTACAAGTATTATTAACATTTGAGCACTTGTAATAAATGTGTTTGTTATACAACGATAAAAATGGGGAACAGAACGTCCGCGGTAAGAAAAGGCTGCAACGGATCTATTTGCACAAAAATTTTATGCCGAAAAAAAGTCAGAAAGTGTGTTTTTATTTTCTATTTACAAACATGATGATTATATATTTTTCTTTAATACGATAAACATTGTATTTTATATTGTTAGGCCTGTTGTATTGTTGGTTCTTGGACTTGACAATGCTGGAAAAAGTGCAGTCGTTAATTATCTCTTCAATAGTAAGTAAATGCCATTAATTCATTTCCTAACACGTCCATAGTTTTCAAACGAATAGCTTGTTAACAAATATACAGCGATTGACTGCTTTGAAATGCGTCAATACTTCCGTATGAGATTCAAGGAGTTTGTATTGATATTAAAGTTTGCGTGTGCGGATCTGATTTTTACGCCCGCCCATTTATGGGCCTCAAGATTTTCTTTAAAGCTAATAATAAACACTTTTGTAGAAAGCCTTTTGACGAAAGAAAACGTCGTGCCCACAATTGGATTCCGTACGGTATCGTTTAATTATAAAAAGTTTTCTATCAAGTTGTACGACGTCGGCGGTGGACCACAAATCCGAGCACTTTGGCCCAAGTATTACGGGGACGTAAGTAAAAAATCTGGAGACGCACATTGATCGATAGAACGAATCGGAGGGTTTATCATAGATAAATAAAGCTTTTGTTATCGACATTAGCTAGCTCATACTTACAGCGCTACAAGAGCACTATCATATAGACAAAAACATCTATAGTTACTGCCATTAATCGATATTTTAGGTACACGGCGTCATATATGTTGTGGACGCTAATGATCATGAACGTCTTAGTGAAAGCGCCGATGTTTTTCAGGAGCTTGCTTGTCACGAATTAATTACACAAAAACCAATTTTGTTGTAAGCAAAGTTTTCGTTATGTATAAACAAACACGGTTGCCGCACTATAATACTATTATAACAACTTTGACACTTTCGCTATCGACATATTTGGAAGCCAATGGCCTTACACTTTCTTCTTGCTTGTAAATATATCGAACCATTTACATTTTACAGGTTTTTTCTTACCTTTATAATTTCAATAATGATTTTACTACATTTTTTTTTTTTAATAATTTACGCATCATTTTTTTATCTATCTATTACAAAAAATGTATCGATACTGCTGTTAAAGGTATGAGTGATCAAATTATTATAATTTAAGACAAAAAGTTCTAATCCATTAATGAAAATTTCAAATCATAATTTAATATTACATTAGTTTGTAATTGCATTCAATATTTATTGCTCATAATGTATTCTTTCTTATACGATTGGTAAAGTTTGTCAAATTCCATCAAAGCTTTACGTATTTAATTATTTACTTTAAAGACAAACCGTGTATTAAAAATTATTCCATTTCATGTCGAGAATTTCTTGTAGATGCCTTTTCTTGTTTTTATTTATTTATTTATTTTTTTTTTTTTTTGTATAATGCACTGCGCACAGTATCGTTGTCAAGTCTCACTTGCCTAAAAATTATTTAAAACCATTTGTTAAGAAAGTGTTTTATTAAGGGAAAACAAAGAATTAAATTAAATTTTTTATTATTATTCTTTTTTTTTTTATTTTTTAATCACGAAACAATTAAATCCGCCTCATTGTACCTTGAACGACACGAAAAAAATCTTTATTTTATTTAACGTAAAGAATAATTATTGATGAATGAACACAGGTATATTCGCGTTCTTCATAAATATTAATGATTCGAACGTACTGTATTATTTCTTAATTTATTCTAAATTCGCGTACTTATTCGTCTGCGTTCGCCTATTGTCTCGATTTTTTTCTAAAAAGAAAAGAAAAAAAGAAAAAAGGACATCGCCAATCTTGGATCTTCTTCGTCTACGCAGCAATTGCCATTGTCTAGTGTGCAAGAAGTTTTCTTCTTTTTAAAGCCTCGGTCATCTGCCCCAGGTCTCTCTTTTCTTAATCATTGATTTATGTGGCGTCCTTTATCTCTTCCCCTCCTCTCACATAATCTTTTATTTTTCAAATCTTATTTCTTTATTATTATTGCACACTATACCGGACGCTGTACTGAAATTTGTATAAAAAATTATTCCGTAAAGAAACTATTGAATAATGATTCAAAGATTGATACTGTCTTTTACAAAACACTCTCTTAATTATTTATTTTCTGTAATATATATATATATATATATATATATATCCGGAAGCTAAGAAGTAAACTCTCTATTCTTCCTATTGCTATATACAATAATAATTTTGTAGAATTAGTATGTAAAACTAAGTGCACGAGAAATTTGCAGAAAAGCACAATTAAAATCATCTGTTAATTAATCATAGACCTTATTTAAGTTTTTCTTTTGTATTTGCGTTGCGATCTTTATTGTTCATTAAATTCATTAATCTATAAATGAATTTTATAGCTTAGCTAATAAACAAGATCTACAGCGGTCCCTCGATGAATTTGATATCATTCAATATATGAATATTTCAAGCATTGTTAATTTTGCCAGATGTTATACGAAAATTGAAATTTGCTCTTGTTATCCAGACAAACACAAGTATTTTAATTTAAACAAGAACATAGATAAAGGATTCGAGTAAGAATAAATCGCACGAATCCCTACAAATTTAAACTATAAATTTTCTATTAATTTATTTAAAATTATTTAACATTTGAAGCTGGCTAATGGATATGATAAAGTCTCATTACAATGACATTGAGACGGAATTGAAGGAAAAAAAATCGAAACAAAATCATCGGGAATCCTACAGGATAAACTCATGGGCGGCTCAGAGTGTTACGCACTCTTTTATATATTCTGACACAGATTCTGAAACGGTAATATCTCTCAATGCTTATTCAAATAATAAGCACAATATTGAAATATATTAACAAAAAAAAAAAATCATTTTTTTATTTCAGTATTTAAAACCTTTAGTTCCAGACGATACCGCATACAAGAAACGTAAGCCTAAATTTTTTTTTTTAATACATATATATATATATATATATATAAAATACGTGTAAATATAAAAAGTAAATATAATTATTAGTTCGTCAAACGAGTGAGTGAATTGTTTATGTAATTTTAGGTAAACGAAGGAGGAGAAAACTTTTAAAGAATATCTTTTGTATACCTCACAACAGAACTGGCCCTATAATCGAGGATTCACCCGAAAACAATGTCCCGACGGCTAAGACTATGCGTCAACTGATAAAAAGTATAAAAATTGAAGATCTCATAAAGAACACGGAAGTAGACGCCCACGAAATTTTCTCGTACGAAAGGCCAAGAAGATGGCCGAAAAAGAGGCCGAGTACGGCTCCTCCAGGAATGGAACTTTTTCAATTTAAAGGCGATATGCAGATAGAAGTGATAACACCAACGACAAAATAAAAGCTATCAATGAACTTTAGCGTATTTCGGAATAACCGACGTAATTGTTAATCGAATAAAAATTTCTATTTCTATTTATTATAATATTTTGTACCGTCAGCGATAATATAAATGTGTATTTAGCAATGCCTTGCGTCTTGTTTATTATTACGCATTTAGTTATATATATGAAGAAGATGAAGAAGAAGAAGAAAGAAAACTTTGTACCGGATATTGTGTGATTTGAAATTACAGTACTATTATCGATCTACGAAAAGGGACGAATTAATTATTACATTGAAAGCAATAATAAAGAATAATGAGCAGTATATGTTTCATCTAAAATTAGCAAAGTCTAATGTCTATATAATAATAAAGCGGAGCTCGGAGCAAATAGTCTTTGCACAATAAATAACGAGCAAGCGAGTATTTATTATGGGGCTAGAGAATGGAAAACATTATAAATAGATCGAGTCGAGTAAAGGTTGGGGGTGGGCTGGGTGAGTCGGATCAGCAGGATCACGCGCAAGTTTCCGAAAAAACGTGACAAATAAGTATGTAGGAAGGTAGTGGAAGGTAGTGGAAGGTAGTGGAAGGTAGAGGAAGGTAAAGGAAGGTAGTGCAAGGTAGAGGAAGATAGGAAGGAAGGAAGCAGATTAAAAGAGCAAGGGAATGGACGGAATGAGACGGCAAGGAAGAGGGAAGCCGAGCGAGCGGTTAAGGAGCGTACGTGTTCGATCGATCGGCACGTGCGCATTACGCTTTAACCCATAGTGGCCGGGTAGGCCAGGTCCGACGGAGCTCACGATTCCGGTGTAATACCCGGGCGCGATGAGGCCCAAGCTTGAAAAATCGTAGTCAGGCAATCAGCCGGCCGATTAACCGGTAATTTCATACAAAGTTCTTCCTCGTTGCGGGACCGAGGGAGAAAAAAGCCGAGCACCCGGGGATCATCCTCGGTTATTAAGATGTTCCGCCTGAAATATGACGTCCAAGGAAAATAATTGCCGCGAGAGCATCTTCTCCTCGACGAAGACGGGCCCTCTGGCTCCGGAGCTCGCGCGCACAAAATTTATAGCCTCGCTATTTCCGCGGGGAGCCGGGGGCCCTCATTTTTTCCCGACGAGAGCAGCATCGGGCCCCCGGGACTTTCGGCTCACGCGTTTCTACGTCTCGCGACGAGCGCCCCCGCCACCGCCACCCCTCCTCACCGCCAGCCCCCATACGCGAAACGCGAGAGTGAAGAATCGCCGGGGCCTGGAATTTCCACCCCAGGCCCGGAGTACCTTATCTTGTTCACCTTTCCGCGGGCAATTACCTTCGAGCCTCCACGCCCCCCCCCGCCCCATTTTTCGAACTTCTGTATTTTGTTGATACAGAAAGCTCGAGCGCTTAAAACGAAGTGGGAAATTTCCTAAATGTCAATGAAATTATTAACAATGGCCGGTTATTTATCGGAAGCCGAGGCTTGAATTCGAGTTTATTACAATAGATCGCCGGCGTCCTCGCGAATAATTACGGTAAAGCATTTCCAATGAGGCGAATAGCGACGGAGGGCCAAAGCAAAAGAATAGGGAAAAGCATTTAAAATGCCAAATACGTCATGTACTTTAGAGATTTTCTTCAATGCGCCCCCGTAAGCTGACGAGAGCGCATAACGAATCCGACAAATTTACACGAATGTTGCCAATGTTGCGAGCGTTCGCGCACCCTTATTATTATTTTAAGCCGATGCGTGCCGTTAATGATAATCGTGCGGATAATTATTGTCTCGAGTCTGGCGGTCTGACGTCGCAATGCCGACTCGTCGTCCGTGGGCTTGGGACGCACACAGACACAGACACAGACTCCTAACCGCGAGGTGAATCTCCTTTAGACTTTCGTTGCCACGACCATTCTTAAGCCCATTATATGCACGTACGCTTTTACTTGCACTTTGAATCGTACTTTGTTCCGAATTAATATATTATATCTAATGAATAATTCATCCCCGGCCTCTCGATCTTATACTATGTCCTTTGCATTACATTGCTCACCCCTCTTGCTTCATTGTTTTTCCTTCCCCATCCCCCCCCACCCTTCCCTCCTCGCCCCGCAATTTTTTTACTAGTACAGCTGTTAAGGGATGAGTTTCCCCTAATGACTGCATAATAGCTGCATCGATGGGTTTCGATTTCGCTTGTATTTTTAATATCAACGAGCCCTTTGCGCATTACTTTGCGTATCAAGGACAGGAAGGAAATTGGTTGAAAATTAGGGAAGGAATGAAATAAATTGGATTAAGGTATAATGATACGACTGATTGGTCCGAGTTCTTTCAAGAGCTTTATTAATTATAATCGCAAGTGATAAACGCGATATGACAAAATAGGAAATCCGTGACAATCGCGTTGCTCGCGCGGTGGCTTTATGGACAGAGTAGGCCGACAAGGAGGAGGAGGAGGACGATGAGGAGGAGGAGGGGGAGGGGGAGCTTTTACTCGTTGCGGGGCAAAAGTCACGTGCTTACGCAGCCCGATGATAATCCAAGGCCGATTGATTAAGAGGGCGTTCTTCCTTCTCTTTATCGTATAATTTGCGGTAGGAGGGTTCGTACGAAGCAATCAGGCCCCCTGAAACGGACTTACGTCTAAATTATTACGCCGGAGTAGTCGAGGAAGCGCGTAAGCTCCTTAGCGGACCTCGGCATAATACCTACGTACTACCTAAGCCAGATCCACTGGGCAGAAGGCTTAAATACGCAGAGAGGGCGGCTGAACTACGTCGGCAGTTGCGCGGATCGACGGCCAGAGATCATCGCCGAGCTCTAGCATTATTAGCCTAGTAATTTCTAATTTCAATCCTTCGGAGTCAGGTCGTTCTCGATGAGGCTCTATCGGGCCGCTTTCTCTCCGAGTCCCCTTTAACCCCATTCCCGCTAGATTTTTATGTCGAGCCCTCCTGATTGTGAATTATAATCGCTGTCGGTCTTATTTTTGTTTTGTTTTTTTTTTTTTGTCGTCGTTAATGGATCGGAGCTGCAAGATCGAAATCATTCGGCCGATTAATGTAATCCCAAGGTATGCCCTTATAAAATATATCATTCCTTGGCTAAACTAAAGCTCTCGGGAGACGCGGTTTCGCAAATTGTCGAATTTTTCAGCAAACATTGCAGCGAAGTACGCGGCTGTTAAACGAGCATAGATCGGAGAATACTCCGATCTATACTTACGTCTGTAATCAAAGTTAAGCAGCGGCAGCAGCAGCAGCAGCAGCAGCAGTTGATGGGTCGACTCGTGCATTGCTTTTAAAGGACGAGTCGATTTAATTGAAGGCCATCGGCAATAGTTATTCCAAAATACTATAGACTCGCTTGGATTAATGAATCCCTCGTAATAGCTTGTAATATAGTGGCTTGAAGGGTGTTTGAGCGACTTCCTCGGCAACGCCGCCGACCACGTCGTTTATAATTGCATAAAACAGCAGGCATACGCTCGTTCGGGATATTCAGATGCCGATCGGGCGAATAAATAATCGAAGGAGCCTCCGTTGTCCGGTTTGCAAATCAAAACGATACATCAGCTGTCGATTATTTTTAACGCGCTCCTCTTCACTTTCGATTTCTCCCCTCCTATCTTATCCTCCTCCCTGCCGCCCTGTCGCCCCGCCGCCCCGCCGCCCCGCCCACAGCCCCTCACTGCTGCGCCCCATCGCTCTGTGCATCTAACCGAGTCCTTGGAGCTCTGGGTCGTCGCATCCTCACGGTAATGCCGCAGAAATGGAAGTCGAGCGCGTGTATAGCTGTCCCCATGATGAATGCCCGGAGATAACGAGCAATGCTTGCCGGCCGGCCATGTGTCTTATTTTCTCGTTTCTCGTTTCGCGTTTCCCTCCTGGTTCCTTGCGCCTCCAGTACCTCTTCATATTCCGTTCCCTTATACTGGAGCAGAACCTCAGCCGAGCTGGCGCGCACTCGGCATTGTTCTCCAGGGGCGAAACGCGTCCTTCGAATCTGCCACTGACACCGCTCCTACCCCCTACCCCCAACTCTCTCTCTCTCTCTCTCTCTCTCTCTCTCTCTAAAATTATTCTCTATGTCTAAATTGCGAGAACCAGTCGCTCCTTACTTTCAACTCCCTTATAATTTACTACTTATATTTCACACTCTATTCGCCGCGATGGAAATAATTCTCACTTGATAATGACCTTGATTCTGTTATCCTCGGCCCCATCCTCCAATGGATCATTATCAATTTTACCTCACTCGGACTCTTCACTCCTATTACACCTGCTCCTGGTTCTTGTTTGAGTTAATATATCTTCAAAGCGACTACCCGTAATATCGTATTCTATGAAATTTCCTTCGATAGTAACATTTTATACGCTCATACTGAACTGAGAGACACGTATGTACGTAATACGTGATAAGTCATAGTGTAGCGAAACCATTAAATTAATCCCTCTCTCTCATTTAGAACAGTGAATCGGAGTGGAGTAGAGAAGCAGACTTATTATTCACCGTATCTGTATTGATGACAATACAATCCCCCTCCGAATCTTCACATTACGTTATTATATATTTAAGTCTTGTACGTTTTTCAAGTCTTAGACAACTTACTATATTTCCAATAATCTTGTTCTCTAATCAAGAAATACTTGCTGACATTATCTGCAACTTTTATTAAACATATATATATATACATATATATACATATATACATTTATATATATATCTTATAGTGATCGCTTATCTAAAACTAAAATAATTACAGAAACCAAGTTTTTATTATTATTTTTATTAAAATGAAACATTTAAAAAATAGTATTTTCATCATCTATTCTTGCTTATGTAGAAACAAATACTATTTTCCTGTGAGAAGCAATAATTCTTTTTCATTCCCTTTCATTTTCATCCTTCAGTCCTTTACATAAAATTAAAATATTGCAAATTCTTTCATCTTAAAATATTTTAGATTCATTAAAAACAACAATAAACTGAATAAAACTTCAACATTCACTTTAAGATTAAAACAAATTAAAAAGATTTTTTGCGGTCCGCGAGATAAGAGAGATATTTGCGGTAAAATCGATTGCCTTACTTATAAATAAATAATTATTATTATAGAAGCGGAAGAAGAAAACTTTTCGAATAAAACGAGGCAGTCGGTTTCATTTTAAATCAATTATAAATTTTACGCAGTATCGGGTATCGATAAAATTCTGAATATGATAATTTGACGTGAGCGAGCAACAAGTTCTTAATAAATATCACAGCAATTGTATTATCGTATATCATAGTAGCGAAAATTTCTGGTACATCTGGTATTTGCAATGGCGGTACATGGTTCGGCAGGTCTACAATGATCAAAATAAAGGCTTTTCTTGTAGTTGACAGAATCGTTATATTTTTTCTTTGCCTTGTTCCACCTGTGAGATTCACTGCCGAAAAAATTCCAAATGACCAATGTATCGCGATACTGCATGGCTGCAAGAATATTCAAATGAGCTTTCATCATTAAAACGGTATTACAGATATTCAGAATGCAGGAAATATTTCAAATTTATTATTAATATATTGATAATTTATGGTATTAATACTGTAATTATTACAATTTTTTAATTAAATTGAAATTTCAATAAAGAAACTATTTTATATTAAGTATTCAGATTATAGTTAAAATTATTACGTTTTTGAATCGGCAATTGAAAAAAGCATTGGTTCGGCAACAATAACAAAAAAAAAAAAAAAAAAAAAAAAAAAAAAAATGCTAATGCAAAAAACTAATAATAATGTATGTTATTAAAGATAAATGAGCTTCGGTAAGGATTAATCAAATTATTGTGCTGATTGCATAAGCGATTAAAGAAGCAATGCGGAGGTGTTGAATTATTAAATTTATCTTAAAGTAGCCATTAAAGTGTCAGTTAGTGGATTATACAAATGCATTAATTATCTTCCTTATTATTCTGTTAAGGAAATTATTGTTTTAACGGCCAGCGCTTGAGATTAAAGGTTAACAATATTTTCAAGCAGGACGTTGCGAGGTTCATTATGCGAGAAGAGTATTTATCGATCGCAGCTCTTGGAGAGCTCTGAGCGATAAAAAGGGAAAAGCGTGCTGGGGAGTGCCGGGGAGTACCGGGGGAGTACCGGGGGGAGTACCGGTGGGAGTACCGGGGGGAGTACCGGGGGAGTACCGGCAAAACGGTCACCTAATTTCGTGTGGTCAGGGCTCCAGACGATATTGAGCATCCTGTGCTCCGAGCGAATGGGCACCGCGTCGACGATGTAGTCCAGCCCAGCCAGTATCGCTATCTTGGAGCGCAACCGCTCATTCTCCAGGTAGTACCAGTGGACCAGGAGTTCCCCGCTGAGCTTATTGAACATCATGCTGTCGACCGAGCCGACGAATTTGACCTTCCGGTAGCCCAGCTGCCGCTGGCTATTCACGTTCCAGAGGGATATCGATGCGTCCCCGGGTCCGCCGCCTATGCAGAGGATCCCCGATGACCAGGGATGCCAGGCAAAAGCCTACGACCCAGTCATTCCTTTACTTATACCTATTATTTTATATCTATATACTTAGCAATATCTATACACTTCCAAAGAAGTGTGAATTATTTACGATTTATTTTGTGCATTCGAATTGTACGTAACGTTTTTTATCGAATGGTCTAAGACCTTTTGTGAAAAGCTCGTGATTATTATTGCGCAACATCGAATGAGAGTTAAGCTGCTTATACAGATAATTGAAAAGTCGATGGTAATGAGTCGAACATTCGAAATAGATATACGCATATGGTTTTCCTAGATTCCTTTGTATAATTTTTAACAACTGGTTTGTATTTTGCATATGAATCGCTGATATATTCACGAAATAGACATTGAGCATACCATATCGAACGTTTTAAACCTAAAATACGTTTTCATCAAGCTAACATATTAACCTAAAATACTGAATTTATCATCATTTGCTCTATAAATAATATTTAAACACTCAACCCGTCCACTCAAATATCGAACTTTATACGATAAGTAAAACCTACGTTATATAAGTACTTTAAACGTGCCATGACGTACCTTATACGCAAAAATTATTATAAATGACGCGCGCCAAACAGTACTCGATGCGTTATTTTTTTTATTTATTTTTTTTGTTTACGTATGTTTCGTGAAAATAACGATAATTATTATCTCTTGAGGGATATAATTTTTCTAAATAGTTTCAAGCTGTCTTCCTTTACTAATTGTTCATAATAAATGGTTCTTATATTTTATTAATGATTAGAATAAAATAAGTTTATGTGCAACATAAAAGTAAACATCTTTTTATTCACAAACTAAACGCAACAATAACTGTCTAACAATTTATTAAAATAGACAATGTTTTTTTTATTAATGATTTAAAATGTATATTTATTTTATTATTCTGCGAATGTAATAATTGATCATTGTATTATTGATTATTATATTAGTTACATATCTTTTTAAGCAAAGCTTAGTCATATTTAATGTACTTAGTTGTGTTTCTTTATTATTATCGTATAAAACAATGAATTCATTTAATTAGTAGTATTCTTAATATTACGCATAAATACAATAAAATTTTGAATTTCTATTGTAATACAATTTATCCATTTTATTATATATATATAGTTTCTTTTAACATTTTATAGTTTATAAACAATTAGTATTGCAGCACAACGTTAATAAAAACCGGGAGTTTATTAATATTTGTATATTATAATTATTCGTAATTAATTCATATTTATGAAATATGAAAATTTATTTTGTAAAATTGAAGATTCTAGAATTATATACCGATGAAATTAAAAGTTTTATGTTATAAATAAAGAATATTTTTAATAATTGGAATGGTACGTAATATATAAACTGATAATTTCTTATCGGCTAAAAGAAACTTGTTACTAAGATTATTTAAAGTAAATTAATTTCAAAAATGTTCGAGAGACATTATAAATACTTAAAAAAAAAAATATCTGTAAATGATCTGAAGACGAAACATTAAAGGAAGCGGGTATTTTCACAAACTCGAATTAATAATAACTTTCTGACAAATTAAGTTATTTGCAATTTTTTCATATTTAATTATTATTATTCTTACAATGTGAAATATTAATCAATAATATATTTAGCGCATATCAAGCGATTTTACTAAAAATATGTTCACCGAATGTGAATGCAGTAAATTATATTAGAAAGTAGTGTTTGATACTTTGTGTACAAATAAAATATCCCAGCGATAAAATATTTCACAAGATTGAGTAATAAAAAATAACGTGAAACATTAAAAAAATTTTATATTAACGGTTTTCATTAATATTTATAAATGTTGAAATTTTAATGTTACGGCACTTTAAATGATAATTATTCAGTCGACTTATTTATGAATCAATGGAAGAAAAAGACTTAAAATCAGGGCAGTATGTATTACCTTGATGCAAGCGTAAAACACAATTTCGAAAAGCTGCACCAGCGACGGATAATCGAAGAGTTTGACGAGTTTATCCCTCCCACTGGTGACTAAATATTGATCATTTGGAGAAACGGAAATCGAAAATATTTCTCTATGAAAGTGTTTACCAGCGATCAGACTCCCGTTCGATGAATTTAATATACTTAAGCATCCGTCATCACAGGCACTGAAAATTACAGATAAACATGCGTGCGTACGTCTACGTATACATTGATAAATAAAAAAAAGGGTCATGTGCTCTTTTACTAATTAGATTTTCGATGAATTAGAGCGCGTAAAGAAATACGGACATTGGTCTTGCGTTCAATGTATCGATAAGCTTACTTGACAATGTGCTGGTCGCCTTTAGCCCAAACCAAGCAGGATACCTTGCACTTTTTTGGTTTAATATCATAGCAGAGGCATTTTCGGGTCCAAAGAACCTTATTGTAGCGCATATCGTAATCACTCGTAGTTCCGTCTATTCCGCTCATTGCTATATGATTACCTGTCGAATCGACAATTCCGTTCAAAATCATTGGCTGTTTATTAAGAATGTGTGGCGAGTACGACACGTTCCCGGTCGGGAAACTTACTTATCCGGCTTGGGTAATGTGACGACGTATTCGCACGAGGTTTAAAGCGGACGAAGAAAAATTGTTGTAAATTAAATGTACAGGCTAAGGTCGTAGGTATTCGATTGCAGATATTGTAAGTATTTGATAAGATTGTAAATGAAATGATAGGTTGGCAGTCGTACCTTCGTTACTCCACTTCAAGCAGCAGAGATAAGCTGTGTGGTCGATCCTGCAAACCTTAGAGAGGTGCTTGAAATCGACGCTGCAGGTGCATATAGCGTCAGCCAATCCGGCCGCGAGGACGTTCTGCGAGCTCCAATCGACGAGATTTTTAAACCTTATTGTCATCGCGAAGCGGAAAATTTCTGCGAATTCAACGTCTTTGCCGATCAATAAAGGTGTATATTATTAATCTCTTTATCCCGTAATGGAGCGAGTTGTAGATAGTTAGGGCCAGGGGCAAGATAATAAACAACGGCTGGGTAAGCCGAGCCGAGCTTTAAAATTATAATCCGTCTAATAATACGTATAATAATAATTAACCGTTAATGCGAATATCCCCTCCCTATTTGTAATTAATGCCAATAGCGAAGAGCGAATAGGTGCGAGAGGGGTCGTGAGGGGGGTGAGGGGTGAGGGGGTATCGCGAATGGTTCGAAGAAAGATGGCGCTCCCAATTTATATGTTAATCCGAGACATAACTTATCTACGAAATTTTATTAAACTGGAATACTAAAATAATTGAAAACACTTTAGTTAAAGGGATAAGATTTTGTTCCCTCCTTTACCGACACCCCCCCCCCCCCAACCCCCACCAACCCCCACCAACCCCGCACCGATAACCAATCTCGCTGATCTAATAAAGTTTTCAAATACCAGCATGTCCTTTTTTCATTCCGATGTAAATGACCGAGGCTTAAGCGACAATGTCAATATCTTAGCTCCGAGGCTAGGCTACTTAAACACTTGGCGTTGCCCTCGTCCCTAGGAATAGTGGTCATACCAGCCAATCGATAAATTCGCGTATTAATTTGGCCTCATTAATATATATATATATATATATATATTATTAATAGTGACGGGAGGAGGTGATTTAATAATGGCGAGCAATGAGCTACCGAGGTCTGGAATGCGTCGACTTACGAGCTCCGTGGTCACGATAAGTCCTCAAATTTTCCCCGTTCATGTTCATGAGGGGCTGCTTCCGGGGCCGGCAATCCCATTGGCAGTCGTCGTTGAACTCCCGCAGCTTGAGCTTCTGCGGCTCGATTGCCGAGGACTCGCCGATGTTCAGTACCCGCTTGATGCGCAGGCCATTGAATACGTTGAGACTTTGGAATGCCTTATCGATGTACTTGCGCCGCCAGCGATCCGTTGCTTTTTTCACCTGCCAACGACGGATTACTCGGTAATTAGCATTTATCGGGGACTTTCGGCACATTTCCCCCACGAGGATTTCGTAATTGCTTATAAAAATGCTCATTAGGAGAGTCTTGTCTAATCGAGTCCGCTGATAGTCCGAACGACACTTTAACAATCAATATTATTATTATTATTATTATTATTTATTGTTGTTGTGGTTGTTTTGGTTGTTGTTATCGCCATCGAGTAAGTCATTGGAAAATTAAGCGTCATTGAGTCTGTGCGGAATACGGCCGGGCCCTGTTATCTCCTTATGCGCACGTTGCGCGGTTTCGCATATCTCGCTTACGAAGGTGTAGGGGACCGAGGGACCGAGGGACCGAGGGACCGAGGGACGCGTAAGAACGCTCGCCCTTCCCGTTAGGGCGGGAGCGGCAGCTCCTCGGGCATCTCCCCGTGTAGGCGTTGGGCGGTCGAATCGAGAATATCGGGGGCGCACCCTGGCTAGCAATTAACTAAATTGAACGCCGAGGCGCCCGTTGTCGCCTTAATGATCGCTACGGGGGCATAAATAACTCCGGCAGCGGTACGTCCATCCAGCCTTTATTTGCCTCCGAATGAAAATCACGGAAGGTTATTATTGCCGACAACCGTCGATTTTCTCAACTCGTTCGTTTTGTCAACAACGTTGACGGGATGGGGCGGGGTGGGGTGGGGTGGGGGGAAGGAACACGGGATAGAGCACCGCGTAGTATAGAGCGTGGCGCCCGATGATGGATTCGCCGGGCCCTCGCCGGGGCCTCGCCGGGCCCTCGCCGGGCCCTCGCCGTTATTATGCATTGGCGTATTAATTTATTCGATTTATTTCGAACGCGCCGGACTTTTTCGACCCTCTGACCGAGCGACGTCATATTTTTCCACATCCGTCTACGTATACGTGCACACGGACCCTAGTCAACGGCTGGACTATAACGCGCTATTTCTTTTTCGCTGAATTAATAATGCGCGCTTTGTGAAATATGTTGGTAATCATTTAACTTGTCCTCGGGAATTATTAATTGCTCCGCATTTATTTCTCAGGCTACTTATTATTGATTTTCTAATTTGCAAAATCTGAACAGATAATTAATTACTCGGTGAGGCGAGAGCGGAGCGTCTCGAGGGATGGGCGCGGGCGTCCCCGTCCTCGTCCTCGTCCTCGTCCTCGTTGTCGTTGTCCCCCTCCGTCTCGCCATCACCCTCTCTGGCTTATGAACGCGCTTCTTATACGCGACTTATAAATTCAGAACGTTGACAGTTACATTCGAGGGGGTGGGGGTGGGGTAAGGGGGCGAGCGAGCCGGTAAGAACTTTCGCGAATCTATCAAAGTCCCGGAATCGGGCAAAGACAGAGACATTCGTCCCTCCATACCTCCTCGAAGACGTCCAAATAAAGGCCGCCCTTCTCGTCCGAGACGTTGCGCGTGTGGTGATAATGGGAAACGTCGACGTTCACGCCGCGCCTGCGCGGTATGAATCTGTCGTCGGCGCTGCTGATCCGGGGCGGCGGCAGGACGCATCTCGTTCTCTCGGGTTGGTTGCTCAACCAGGATGTCGGCTGGATAGCCGCCGTCGTCCGTAGTCCGGGACTCACCTGAAAATCACGTTAATTGGCTTGAGCTCGAGCGGAAGACGATTCCCTTTAGCTTTTCATTACATTTCATCGACGGGGCTGCCGCGCCTTATTTACACGCGATATCAAAGCCGCGTGACTCTTGTATAAGTCTACTTTTCTATGTACTACAAGCCTAAGTATCCCGGGAAAAATAAAGCCCCGAAGACCCGAGGCCGGGTATCGCGTACCAAGGATTTTATTGACTACGTTTGCTTCTTAGTTGATATTAAGTTAAATATTCAATCGAGCTCGCATGAATAAATTTCCTCGACGATCTCCCGCTTCGCCATACTTTTTCCTCCTTATTTTTCTCTTACGCTCTTGTAGATACTATAAAACGATCCTTACTTTACCACCCTTAAATCAATTATAATTTATTAAAGCCGCCGCTTAGCACTCCCCGAACGCGAACGATCTACTTGGGCATTAAACGTTAAACGTTCTCCGGATTTTTAGCTCACGCTACCAGATTTTCCGTGTAAAGGTAGGCAAATGTCGAGGATCGCGTGTACGAAATGCCATCGGACTTCATAGCCCAAGTTCTTGGCTCTAGAGATCGTAATCTGTACGCGTGCATTGTTGCCAAGGAAAAGCTAAATAATTAAAAGGAAATAAAAGGTCCCGACGTCTCGTGGTCGGGGTATCCCCCACCCCCTCTCATCGCTCCTCCGCGAAGGGAAGAAGAGTCGAAAAAACCTTGGCTACGGCTACGTCGCTACGGCTATTTGTCCTCAAAATAAAGATGATTTTTTTCGCTGCGCCATAAGTTGGACGACTCACGGGTGTGCGCTGAAGGAATTTCATATCTGTAAAAAGGAAAGTAGGAGGGGGCCGCGCGTATAAGCCTGCCGGTACGAGGCCGTAATTTACAAGAATCGATTTGCATGCCCATTAAAACACTTATACGCAGTATTAAAATGCATTAACATATTTGCGGCTGATGCGCTACGCGCGTATACGCGTGAGGCATCGAACGTGGAAATTCAAAAAAACAAAAAAAAAACAAAACAAAAAAAAAACAAACAAAAAAAACAAAAGAAAGAAAAACAGAGAAGAAGAAAAAAACTGAGTCAAACCAGTTATATATATTTAAACTCGGCGCCGAAGCTCCGAGCCGAAGGGCTGACGAGGGCTTAGCGAAATATACTTTTTTACCCCGAGCGTCGTGACCTCCCTCCGACTGGACCACTAACCTACCGCAAGGGAGTATCGGATGCTGGCTCGCTCTCGTGCCTGTATCGTAAACGCTTCAACGCTTACTGACTAACCAGTACGAGGTAATCGAGATGATTTTCTTCTCCTGCCTAGGCGAGTCCATCGTCTGACCAAAGGCTGCGAGAAGCTGTAAATTTCACGAGTCCAGCCTACTTGCAATACCAATTGATAGGCTACCGTGGACATTACACACAAGGACAATGTCCATTAAAACTTTGAGCTAATCAAGGACATGTATTCCGGACTAGCACCACCTGCTTATCCGCCTCTCCTTATCCGTCTCCGGATCTTTATATTACTTCAAATTAGTGTCCGTAATAATTATTAAATCGATAAACTTTACAACGTTGTAAAATAGTAACACTATTTTTTTCAGAATACAATATAATTATCTACTTAATTAAAGTTATTAGTACATAAACATTTCTGTTGAAGAAATTGTCCGTCAGCTCATTTTTCTCAATAAAGACAAGCATTAAAATCTTGAACGATTCCATTAAGATTATTGGCGCAAAACCAGATTTTCCATCATAAAAACCGATATTCAGTAATTCGTAACTCAAGTTTCGTACTGATAACGTTAATGGAATGACCTGGAAATCGTGTGCCAATGAACGTGCATTGGAGTAAGGCCGTGAGGAGGCAGGGGGTATGTAAGAAGAAGAAGAAGAAGAAGAAGAAGAAGACGAATAAGAAGAAGAAAAAGAAACAAAGCGGCTAACGCGAACTGTTATATCGGGAGAATGTTTAGAAATAAATCATTTTAATTAAATATAAAGTATTGATATTGTTAGCTCGACCGGAGTGGGGGATAGAGACCTTTGGGGAAAAATCTGTTGGTTTTTCGCATCCAATATAAATAATGAATACTGTGTACATAAAATTTAATCGGCACGGCCATAATGGTTGAAAATAAGGAATGGAAAGTCGCTTAATCAGATAGCTCGGCTCGTAAAAATAAATTACTTTATCAATAACGTACAAAAAATGTAGTCTTCTTGCTCAATAACAACATTATAATAACTCAGGAGCCAGGGCCGATGCATTCCTCCCGCCAATCATCCACCTCCGCGCCCACGATCGTATTATTTATCCGATCGTTTATTTCTCAATTTCAATTGCGCGTGATCGAGAGCCGCCATAAGGGCAGGGGGAGGGGACCACTCCCCCCTCAACCCCACTCACCCGTCCTACGCCCGCAAGACGAAAAACGACTCTTATCCTCGCCCCCGCGCGTAATTACAAATTACGAGGCTGCAATTATCTCATTTGCGTATCTCCGAGGACCCGAGCGTATCTGCGATCGCGAACTGTCAGTTCGACCCCACGTCGAGGTAAGAAAAACGCGGTGGCTCGATCGAGGCGAGACAAAGTGCGAAACGGAGAGATAGAGAGAGAGGGAGAGAGAGAGAGAGAGAGAGTGAGAGAGAGTGAGAGAGAGAGAGAGAGTGAGCGAGTGAGAGAGAGTGAGAGAGGCGAGATGATTTTCTCCCTTCGCGACCTTCGCCTTCCGGACGGTTAAAGCTGTTTCTGCAGAGCAAGATATCTGATTTGCATGGAGCGGAATCGTAAAAGTGCGAGACTCTCTCTCCCTTCGGTGCCATCGGTGTTTATCCGTCTCCGTCCTTCCATCTGTGCGGCCCGGGGCCCGAAAAATCGCGGCCGATCTTTTCCCAGACCCCCTGCGACGACCAAAGTGTGAACCTCAGCTCGGGCGCGCACCCTTACTCCAATGATTCTTTTTCCCTTTCTCCTCTCGGTGCGCTTATAAGCGATCGCGCGCATGCCTTCGTTCGTGAGACTTGGAGCTTTGATTGCACACCCAGTACATGCACGTACATCCGCTAAGAGAGAAAGGGGATTTTGGTTGTCTGCGTGGGTATGCGTGGGTCTCTCTCTCTCTCTCTCTCTCTCTCTCTCTCTCTCTCTATCTATCTATCTATCTCTGCGCGTGTATGTGTGTGTGTGCGTGCGTGTGTCTGCTGGTGACAAGGCAAGGTGTAAGGAATAGGACATTAAGAAATAACATCTGCGAACATTCCAGACATTTAAATTTTCAGAAAATTACATTCTTCGCTACACCGAGTCCCGATATATACCCGAGTGACTATCGCTGTTCGACGTATTTTTTTCTCCTCCTTCTCCTTCTCCTCCTTCTCCTTCTTCTACCTTCTTCCTTCTCTCTCTCTCTCTCTCTCTCCCTCTCTCTCTGTCTCCGTTTTTTTCTTCTTTTTCTTTTTTTTTTCCGTCGACTAATATCCCGAGGCAGGAGGTAATTTTGCGTAGAGGCGAGATTAACGGTTCATTCTCGGCAGCATGCGGTCGGGGAGTGCCCCCGAGGTTGTATCAAATATTTCGGGCGATTATTAAAATAATCAGGCAATTAATTAGCGAGTCGGGGGCGCCCTGAGCCACACATTGCGGCTCCGACTGTTAAAGTCAATTAATAACGAGCTCGCTAATCGCGCGCGCGCGGCAGGAGAGGCTCGCTTGGTCCGAATGTCTGTTAAGACAATAAGAGTCGGAGGGAGCCGCGCTCGGGAAGTAATAGCGGAGCCAAAGAAAAAGCCGGCCGAGAGGCAAACAAAACGTCCGGGGGTATAAATTAATTAAATATTATTCAAATGGCACTGGGATACCGGCAGTTTAACTTTCATTTATGCAGCTCCGGACCGAGTGGCTACCTAGAGGGACGAGGACGGACAGTGTCGAGAAATAATGGCCGAGCGCTCATAATTCAAAACCGTACGTGATTTTCGAAAAAGTGCCAATCATCGCTTGTGTGCACAATCAGGGCGACGCGCGTACGTGCGTGCGTACGTGCGTGAGCCCGAGCGAGGGAGCCAAACGAGGTGGACGAGAGGCGAAGTCAAGGCAGTAATCGGCCACACTAGATACAAAGGTCAAAATTAACCTGCATTAAGATGGCTAAGAAAGAGAAGATACACGGAGAGAGAGAGAGAGCGAGAGGGGGGGGTCGGAGAAGGAGTAGAAGGGGGAGAAGGGACGAGACAAGGTATTAGAAAAGAAGCTGAGGATAAAGGGGCCCCGGCGGGAGGGGAGCATCGCATCGAGGAACCCCACTCAATTTACTTCATCTGGCATCCTTCCCTCCTCACTCACTCTCAACTCGTCGTCCTTCCCTCCTTCGTTCTTGCTCTTTTCAATTTTACCGACATTCCTTTTTTTCATTCTCCCCTCTTCCTCGTCATCCTCGTTCTCATCCTCACCTTTAAATTTTCCCTGACATCCTTTCCATATTTACCTAATTCATACATGTATTTCAATTAACTTTTGCCCATCTTCATGTATCATTAGATCTAATTAAAGGCCCAAGCTTATTCACCTTCTCTTTTATCTTAATCTCCTCTGTTCTCGATAACTTCTAGTCTTGTATAAAGAAAAAAAAAACAAAAAAACAAAAAAACGCTTTTATATAAAAAAGCACTTTTCTCATACTCCCGAGGAAGAAGCCGAAGAAGGCTCAGATCATTTAAATGTATTTAAAGTCTATTTTTGTACGTAGCCACCAAGGTCTTACCCTTAACGTGACATTTCCAGCTTATAATGGCTAACGATCAGAATTTACGAATTTCACTGGCCTCGGTACTCTACACAGTCTCGATTTTTGTATTTTCAACCAAAGAGGCGGTCCGGATGAGGAATTATTACCTCAGCGTGCAGTAGGACTCAAGGCAAAAAGAACCAGCCACGAAATTGCCAGCGACGGGAGAGCGAGAGAGAGAGAGAGAGAGAGCGAGAGAGCGAGAGAGTGAGAGAGCGAGAGAGAGAGGGGGGAGGGAGGGAGTGGTGAACAAAGACAACAACCGGTCCAGTCTTCCCACGGTGCTACTGGACCGGTCAGCAGATGACATCAAACTTGCACACGTGTCGTGCCGCCTCCCGACCGCTCCTCCACGTATATCTATATAGGGTGTGCATCACCTGCTGCAGGATCTTCATACTCTTTTTCGAAGCTATAGAAAGGGTTGACGAGAGTAAGATATACATGCACGTTTCAGCCTGGCTGTGCGTGCGCGCGTGACTCCGATTCTACGTATATCCGCATACGCGGAGGAGCTCCTATGCGTGTACGTGGCTCGTTCGTGAGAGGGGCAGTGATGGGAGGGGGGGGGCAAGAGGTCGGAGGAATATTCGCAGGAGGTCTATGCCGTTTTTAAGGCCCGGCACGTACTGCTCGGGAACCTGAAATAAATTTTTTTCGGATGGGGTAGCCCTAGCGATTTAAATTTTTAAATTTCTTACTCTCGTTGCTAATTTACCTTATGGCTTTATTTACCTATTGCCATCGCGATAATGATAATTATCATTTACTCTCCGACTAAATGAAATGCGCCCGCGCAACTTCGATTCTCTAACGCAATGTTCAACAAAATTCTAAAGACTTGATTATTGAGCTTAGTAATTGCGTAGAACCAATTGTCAAATTCCCTACAAAAGTATTAAAATAATTATTCCATAAGTATTATTTAAACAATCAGTTATAATTTATTATAACTTATATATATTATAACTTATTATAACTGTTATAATTTAATCAATTTATATTTATTTATATTTAATAATCTGTATTAAAACAGTTTTAATAAAAATTTAATCCGTCAATGTAACATTGCATATTACTTATATTGAAACGAAAATACCTAATTAGATTAAAACAAATATGCTTTTACCTTTAAAATTAATATAAAGACAGACTACGTAAAGTAATGTGCACATAAATATGGTAATGCGAAACTATAATGGATATTACAGAAAGAACGAAAGGTATTGAACGGGAGGAATTTGTAATTTCGTAATTGAAAGGTGATATTGTTACGTTAAAATTATGTAGCGAAGACAATACTTAATCATTCAGGGAATCAATTTAACAGTCCCCCATGGTACCCTTTTATAATTAGAGAATTATTAAAAAATATTACCTCGTCATTAGACAAATAATGACTCGTAGTAATTAACGATACCACAAAAATATCTATATAAATGTTAATAGACGTGCCAATACTAGGGTAATAAAATAACAACGTATGCGTAAAAAAATTGCCTTGGAGACAAAAGATAATTAATCTCTTATAACTTGATTGTAGATGTTCGTTTTAATAATGTAGTACAGATTCTAACGCGAGTAAGTAAATAATAACTTATACATAAAGTTAATAAAAATATTTAACTTACCTTGGAAATTCTAGATTTCGTTAAGACATCATTAAACGATAGATTTTCTTGAAAAAATGGATTTATTTGTACTCCCTAAAACAAAGAGAAAAAGTTATTTATTATTATGTGATTATGTCGATTAATCGATTACCGATTATATCTAGTTGTCGTTAATTAAATTATTAAGATTTTCTGAAATTTTTAATGCACGATTACTATTGAGCATTGATTTGATATATTTGTAATGATAAATCGTGTAGTAATGCCACTTGTATCCGAAGCTTAGATCAGGTATCTCAATCGATAATATTTTCACGAAATGAAATTTATGGATATTAATAATATATCATAGGAAAATGTAATTGGATGCAAAGCGTCGACAAAAGCCCGATAATAAATGTCTCCCTTTCTAAACAACTAAAATAGTGCGCGCTTAACTCTGTATATGTAATTGTTACACTTGAGATCAACGTATAACGAATTTTATAACGATACGTATTCGTATAATATATTATTGCAAAAATAAAAACAATCCAACGCGGAACGAATGAACCGTCGAATAGACGTAAATAGTAGCTGAGAGAATATTATTTCTTGGGGTGTTGGGGCCGCGACGCTGACGCGGGAGGGGCCGGAGGGGGGGGAGAGCGGCAGCCGGACGGCCTGCCGGCCGATGGCGAAAGGGCGGAGGAGGAGGAGGAGGTGGAGGAGGAGGAGGAGAGATATGGTCGTAAATGCGATGCCGCTAAGCTGTACGAATGAATACGATCGCGCGTAGTAGAATATTCTGAAAATGGATTTAGTTTAACGTTTGAAATTAAAGTGATAGCCAGCAAATCAGGACGATAGGACGGGGCGGAAGAGCTTGAGAAAATTGCTTTTATTAAAATTAAAGGGATAAATTTAACGCTTGGCTTTATTTATACCGTCCGATCGATAATTATTAAATTAATAATACACTGATTTTTTTTTTTTACTTTGCCGTTGTTTTTGTTGCTGTTTTTTTTCAACGGGCCATTAGAATATCATCAATTTTCCAGCGTATGGAATGGAAAAATAAAAGCAACTTTGAAATAATTTTAAATCCAGTTGGAAATTGTCGGGTATTTCAATACCCGATAACGGACTCCGACGCGTAAAAATACAGAATATAAAAAGTAAAAAGTATATATAAAACAATCTTGTAGATAAATGTTTAAAAAAACACTTTAAGTCAAACGAATAGATTGTTCTTGTGCTCGGAATGAAATTCATTATAGTATTTATAAGCTCGAGCTGCTTTCTTTTGCCTGTAATAGTTTTAAATTGGGATTATCGATGCAGTTAAATGTAAATTGCCAGCGGGGCAAGGAAATTGTCTTTTTCTTCTCTATGCGCACGTGCTAACAATCTCTCGGGGCTGAAATTCCGCGTAAATGTAGGTCCAGGACAATTAAAGGTATATCGGATCAAGTGATATTAAATGGGATTATTTTTCTGGAATGGGCTTAATAGGAAATTCGGATGAAATATGCTTCCGATAAAATAAATAGAGCGAATGGGCATTAGAGAGCGGCTCGGTCTCAGATAGAGAGCGAGCGAGCTAGAGAGAGAGAGAGAGAGAGAGAGTGGGTATGTGGGTGGGTGGGTGAGGGAGGGGGTTGGCGGAATGGTCGAGGAGGGAGACAGATAGCGTGCAAAATATCTCACGACGATGCAAACACGCGAAATTAGCATACGAGGATAGGACGAGCGGAGGAAAAATGCCAGGGCGAGCGATCGGTACACGTTTCTGTGGGCGATCCGGGTTATGTGCGTGTCTTCGTGTATGTCCCTCCCCGCGAGCCGCGGGACCGCCGGACCGCGGTACCGAGCGACCGGGCCCTTCCTCCTCCTCCTCCTCCTCCTCCTCCTCCACCTCCTCCTCCTGCTTATCCTTATCCTTAACCTCATCCTCGTCGACGTCCTCGTCTTCGTAGTTAGTTTGTCCCGATGCACCTAGTCCGTCCAGCGTCGATGCACCTGACTGGGAAATGCCGAGCAGTCGTCCGCGCAACAACCGGTAATCATAAGTCGTCGCTGCTTTATTTTCATCAAAGTCTTTATCTTATTATTGCAATTTATTGGCATTATTTGTATTAAAAAATGGCGCCCCCCCCTGATTATCTATAAATTTCAGCTCTTCTCCCCCCCCAACCCTTCCCCGCCATTCGGAGAATAATCATCTCCGTTCAGCTGATAATTTCAACTCTTTAAATTGATTTTTCCACTTGGAATTCATAAATTAATTACCGCCCCTCCCCCCCTCGTCCCCGTCCCGCGCACCAGTTTCTAGCCACGCCGAACGTGCGCAGCCGTTGACCGACATATACTTTTGCATAGATTACCCTGCAATTTATGTTGCATATTAAATTGTTGTCCAATTATCCGTTATCCGAAACAGACTTTTCAGCATTCTACCCTTTTTCAATATTAATTAGACTATATATGTATCTGGCGCGTCTTATGATCTATTGCCCGGCTCGCCTATATTTTCATTCGTACGCGCGTTATTTAAATTTCATTTGGTTTTACAATTCTTAACTTAAACCGACATTCTCGAACAAGATTTTCTTGTATAAGTTTTATATTACGTATTCCCCAAACTATCGTTCGCAACAATCTTCCCATTTCAATCTCATTCCCTACTCATGAGAGCCACTTATTCCTTATAATTTATCATTATTATCGCTTCTTCCTTGTATTAAGCGAACAATCCACAAAATATAAAAATAAAATCAAACGTTTAACCGAAGCTTCTTTATTCTTAACCCGAATGTAACTTTCAAGTGTTAATAAGCCATTATAGTTTGTGAACGTAGGTGTATATACGCTTATACTTATACTGTAACTGTAATTTTATTAAATCATTCCCTCTTTGATTTATCAATTACTGGCAACTCTGGTCTCGGCCGTTTTCTTCGAAAGGATTAATAACGATTTTCATTGTTATGATCTTGACGTGCACAAGTAATTGAATGTTAATATTAATCCGAAGGGGCGCGTGATCATTTCTATTTAGACGAACATCAATGTTGGGATATCAATTTATTTACCTAAATATATACGTGCTAACTTATACTTGGGATATATGCTTACCTACCGACCAATACACGTGCACGCATCTACAACAAAGATGTGCGGATACAAAAGTGAATACATAACACGTAATATTAACTAGTGTAGAGAGAGAGAGAGAGAGAGAGAGAGAGAGAGAGAGAGCGACGACAGAGAAATTAACGTCTTTTTAAAGGTCTAATTGAAGAAGATAATTGAAGCTGATAATTGAAATTAAAGGAGTAAAAATCATTTCAATGATTTGTAAATCGTACTCTAATATTCTTTCTACATCATGAAATCGGCTTAGGTGTACGTATTCGTTGTAAAAGCTGCTTTCGTTAGGTAAGAGAGGTGAGAGGTAAGAGGTACGTTTTTAAATAGGAAGCGCGAGTTTTAAAACTTTGTTAGCTTTTAGGCGTAAATTAGAGGAGCGTTGAGCAAGAGGCGATAGTACATTATTATGTCCAGAGTTTTTTCTTGACTTTTGAAAATATCTACTTTCTCTGTTACACATAATCCGCTGCCAGGAGTAAAGCGCTATTTTTCTTAATCAATACGATAAACAAATGCTGATCCTATTTAAGAGGGTGGAGCGAGACTGAGAGAGAAGAGAGAGAGAGAGAGAGAGAGACAGAGAGACAGGTAGAGAGAGACAGAGAGAGAGAGAGAGAGAGAGAGAGAGAATTTAATGCTACGCGTAAAGAGAATACGGACGATAAATTCTAAAGCTCAGCAAACACGATTTCGCATTTGCGCAATACACATATGCGTAGTTTTACAAGCGTCGTTCTCCAGATAAATCGCCCTTATTGCTCAGCTAAACCGCGATACTTACAAGACGATTTTCTTTATTGAACTCTCATCGCCTCAACAACACAAATTCCGTGACTACAGAAGAATCCATGTATTTTAGTGGCTCCTTTCATTTTTATTTTCTCATTTCATTTATACAAATCAAATGCCTTGTATTTAAGGTAGTATACATTTTATTTTTGTTGCTTTTTTTTCTTCTTTTTTTTTTCTTCCTTTTCTTTATCAACATTATCTTCCAGCCAGATTTTATCCTTTTCAACCTTAATATAACGAAATAATAACCGGACCGAATTGTATAGCTTAGCTTTCCAATAATAGTATCGTACGCTAAAATAATGATTATACATCAAACGTGACTTTTATTGCGCATTTATCAATTATTGTACTACTCTATTATCGATAATCAAATAAATATTTAAGAAAATACTGTATCACCTCAAATATCGAATGAACATTTATAAACAATATGATTTATCAATAAAAGATTCGTAAATCGCTTTATATATATAATATTACGAAGAATCTTTAAATCTCTTACGTTTTCTTGTATATTTGAACGAAGAGAATTCTTTGACAATAAAATATAAAGAAAATTGAGAAATAAAGAATTGCTAAAACAGTATGGATAAAATCAATCAGTAAGTATGAGTGGTAATGCTGTAAATGTATTTAGTTTGAAAGGTATATTATGCCACGTCGAACGCGGGTATGAAAGAGGAGGAGTTAACTCATTTTATTGAGTACGACGTTTTCTGATAATACGTGTATTAATGATAGAATTCTATTACTTTCAGTACAGTCAATGTAAGGTATACGTGTACGTAGATTCGTGCTAGTATTATTAAAAGTATAGGAATAACAATACAATACTAGTGCGGTCTTGAAATGGAGGCAAGAACGGAGCGAAAAGTTATTGTGTACTTATGAGAAATTTTTGTTTGTTTATGTAATTGGAAGGTGTGAAGATCCCAATGGCCTAAGTAATATTGACGTATTAGTTTATGATATTTTAGCAGAAATGGTCGATCAAAGGGTCATAAAAAACTGACACACGCAATGAAGAACAGCGCGGAAGAGTGAGTGAGCCAAGAGATGTTAGGTATTCATATTAGTATAAGTATTATTTATTATATAAAAATAATGATACATTTGATATATTTATGAGATCCAGGGGATATATTTAAAAATATTATTTTTCGCATTCGATGACATATATCTTTAAATGTCATTATGCAGCATTAGCCCAAGTTATTTCTTAATACCAGTATTACCAGTTTTTTCTTTTGGGAAGAGAGGGATAGAGATCAAGCGAGTGAATGAGTGAGAGAGAGAGAGAGAGAGAGAGCGAGAGAGAGATAGGGGGTAGGGGAGTAAGTGGGTGGGTGAGGAGGGATTTTATTTAGCTTAATAGGCGCATTCTGATGATCTTTGTAAGTAAAATGTGTTTTAAACGCGTATTTATAAGCGCATTAGCCAACGCCGACCAATTAGCCGACTTAATTGAGAAAATAATTTTTTTTTTTTCAACGAGCAAAAAACAATAGCGCGAATAAGGGGGAGGGCGGGATGGGAGGGGGCGCGAGCCTCGTAATTATATTTAATACTTATAGAAATGTGGAGCCGGTAGGCTACGTAAAATTAATAAATCAACGTAACTATCGTTGTATTTCAGGTCCGATCAGATATCGCGTGTCACACTTTCTTTAATAATTGAAAATGAGAGACTCGGAGTCCGAGGCAAGAATCCAGGCACGGGATATTTCTTACTTATTAATAATAATGCACACATCAATTGGAATATGTCGGTTAAGTAGAGGAAAGCGAGGATCGGAAGTTTATCGGGAAGAAAAATCGGATAGCCGCTGGATCGCTGGATCGCTGGATCGCGGGATCGCGGGATCGGGTACGTTCGTGCGCCGATATTCATCATTCGATCCTCGCCCACCCTCCCGATCGAGGATGCCGGGCACGCGAGCGCTCGGACACTATCGTCGTCTCGGCGGAGGAGTTCCGGCGCGCCTTGGCCGCTGTGTCGAACCAGGAAAGGCTTTTACCGGCGGCAGGGCCCAGCGCCAGCTCCACGATTTACGGAAAAGCCCATAATGTTTGGTCAAAGAGCGGCTCCGCGTACACGTACTCGACGTCGTCCGGGATCGTGCGAGAAAGGGCTTTTTTATTATTCTTCCCTCGGCCTTCGCCTCCCTTGGCCCCTTTTTTCGACTCAGGCCAGCTCCAACTGTCCCCATTGTGCACCGGCCTCTAGATCATCGATCCATTTCCAATGCCTCGTCTATTCCATCGAGTCTCGCATTCGCGCCAATATGTTTCCGTTCCTCATTCCCGTGGGGGCAACTAAGATACTACTACGGCTTCCTCCACCCTCCCTCGCCCTCCCTGCCCACCACCGCCAAGCCCTCCCTCACCCCTGCCTACATTTACCATTAAATATTATTATTTCGATATTTACCTTCCCGTTTTCTTTCACGCCTCGGAATTCTTGTCAGAACTTTTCTCGTTGCCGAGGACATGTACGTCAAAATCGCTTCGAGTTAACTTGATGGGTAGCAGGCAAAAATTCGAAATATTTTCGTTGAAATGAAAATTAAGAATTTCGCAAGAGGGCTACCTTACAAATACAAATTCAAGAGTGTCACGGGATGGCGGCGAGGGAGAGGAGATTCAAGCGTAAATAAATAAAAGACGGGCACTTTTTAATTTTATCGATCCGTAAAGCGACGAATAGTGGCGTTGCGTAGGGAAAATAAGTAGCGTCTCCTTAAAAAGCAGCGGTGGACCCATTGTGAATCCGGACAGAGAGAGAGAGAGAGAGAGAGAGAGAGGGACGCAGAGAGCACGCGCGACTCCCCCACTCTGACCCTGGAGAGGGATTAGGCGCGCGTATGAAGTACGTCTGGACCGAGTCGCAGGGGCCCGGCGATCGACGCTCCCCCACTTCCAAAGGCTCCGTCAACGCAACGCGTCTCACCTTTCTCTCTCTCTCTCTCTCTCTCTCTCGCACTCACACACCGGTCTGAGGCGCACACCGGTCGCGCTTATATGTACTTAGGCTCTCCTCCCACTTGGGCCGCGTGCCGTGGAGAGGGTGGCAGCACCCCGTATCGGGCGGGGCGGGGGCCGATGGTCGCGGTAGCGTTTGGTGGGGCGGGGGGCAACCGGAGCGACGTTAGAACGGCCGTTAGAGCGAGGCCATTGGCTCCGGTCGACGGCACAGAGGCCGGACAACCCCCTCGCCACCTACCGGGGCGTAGCGTCGAGACGTGGGTACTTCGCCGTGTGTGCATACGTGTAGTATGCCGCCGAGGATTGGCCCCCTCCACGGGAGCGGTGCGCCGAAGTATGCTTGCGAGGGAGAGGATTTTTCGCTTTCGGAACGAGCGCGTTTAGGTAGCTTTTCTTGCCGTATGTCGACGTCTCTCGACGAGGCCTCCGCCTATTCGCTCCACGAGTTTCGGGACCTTCTCTGCGAGATGCCTGAGCTCCCGAGGCGGGCATGAAAAGCCTTTGGTAAACTCCCGTTTTCAGCAGCCGCCCAATGAACGCAGGCTCAAAATATACTTATAATGCATTTATCGGCAAGTCTCCCATCCCTCCATCTCCCCCGCCCCAAGATCCCTCTCTACGCACGAGAAATACAAATGCGATTTTTAAAATGCTAAGCGGCACGGGCATGCAAAAATAGGATTTTTGTAGGGGGGAGTTAAAAAGAAAGAGGTTGTATTGAAATACGGAGGAGGATACACGTAGCTGAAAACTCGAGACGCAGAGCGAGACGGAAGAAAGGAGCAGAACGAAGCGAGAGATAGATAGAGAGAGAGAGAGGAATCGAGGCAATGAAGTCAGAACGTACACAATAAAATAAAGAGAGTCGGGGATGCGTGCAAATTCTAGATGAATTATGAATGTCGAATTCGGTTTTCTCTTTTATAATTTTTTTTTTTTCCACTTCAACGCGTAATAGAATGGAATTTCGAGGTTTTATACGAAATACGATTGTTCCCGGGACTTTCGGCAGTTTTACTTGCGGCTCCAATATAGCATTACTACTCTATCACCGTAGAATTTATTTCGTCAGAAAAAGCAGAGAAGAGAAAAAAGAATAATACAAAAAATGATAAACTAAATAAAATAGAAAAAGAGCGGCAATAGTAGAATAAAGAAAAAGTCCAATAAAGAAATAAATTACGGAGATAAATAAATCAATTTAATATTTTAATTTAAAAATATTTTTTCTTCCTCACGATAATATCCAATCATCGTATTAAAGACAAAAAAATGTCCAGGATCCGAAAAGTCAAGGAAGAGATGAAAAAAAGTCGAAAAAAGGGCCCGTACAAGAAAAAAAAGTATGAAAAACCTGGGTAACGGCGAGAGAGACGAGGAGAGAGACGTGGCGAGAGGCGAGGGGCGGGCGGTACGGCGAGGGAGTGGGAGATGTAGATGGAGGGCGGGAGGGATTGTAAGTGGGATGGGGAGAGGGACGATGAGATGGTACGGGTGGTAGGGTGGGTGGGGAGGAGAGCCCGGCAGGGAAAGGAACGAAAATGTAGAAAAGAAGGAGAGCGGGAGAGAGGGGGGGGCCAGGATATAGTGAGCAACGCGAAGTAATCGCGAAGAGAGCAGGGAGCGAGGGAAGCGGCGGAACGGGTCCCGAACCGGCAGCTCTCTCTCTCTCTCTCTCTCTCTCTCTCTCTCTCTCTCATGACGGAGTCTCGACTACTCTCTGCCGCTCTCCTCCTTAGACGCCTGGCGATTCTCGGCTACTCTCGCGAAGGAGAGAGAGAAAGAGGGCCCCGTTGGCAGGCCGCTCTCTGGACCCCAGCCTCAGCGCCGGCACGTACGGGGGCCTCAGTCGAGCGCCGCTGTTCCCAAGAGCAAGGCCGCCGCGAGGGAGCAGTCGTCAGTGGTTCCGCGGACCCGGTGAACCTCCGACGAGCAGTCGCGGATGAACGCGAGGCAGGTGCGCGAGGCCGAAACGCGCCACTGGCCATCGGACGTCGGGCCCTCGACTCCGAGCCGAGGATGAGACGAGCCTCGAGTGCGCGACGCGTGTGGTCGGATCCTCCTGCGGCTCCCTTCCACCCTCCTACCCGTCGCTATTCCACACTCGGCCTTACCGAATCTCATCCGAGACCTCGTAATGACGTGCCCGACCCGCCGTTCGGCCTCGCGGTCCGTAAGCGAAGGGCAGCAGCACCTCGGGCGCATCCGTGCTCGTCGCGTCCCCTTTCATCCGATCCCGCGATTCCCGGACTCCCGTCTAAGATTCCAGAGTAAGGCGCCGGTAAGAAATATTGGGTCTGTGCCAACTCCGCGTATGCCGGGGCCTGAATGCCCAATAGAGCGCGGCCATCGCGTACCTCAACCAAACCGATTACTCTTTATGCACCTTCCGAGACGAGAAGAAGAAGAAGAAGAAGAAGAAGAAGAAGTAGGAGAGACAGAGAGAGAGAGAGAGAGAGAGAGAGAGAGAGAGAAAGAGTCCCGGACGCTGTCCGGGGTTTGCCGAAACGAAGATAGTGCGGCGCTGACTCTGCTGGCTCCAGTGGAGGAGACATCGACGGCGCTGCACAAGTGTTCCCGTCATCCTCGACGGAGTACGTCCGAGACTGGGCTCTCCGACTCCGGCCCCGACCTGGCGGTAAGTTCTTCCACGTATTCTCCGTTTCGTCCGAAGCGACTCTCACGTCAATTGGGTTTCCCTTATCAACCAGTTTGGGAACGTTTTAATGCGACGTAAAGCCAAAGTCAGCTTAGAGTCTCTTAAAGAAGAGCTGTAAAGCTCCCCCCCCCCGACCCAACCCCCCGACCCCCTAAAACGGTGCGCCACCCTCACCGCCCGTCGGTCCAAACCGACGCCATTTATTCATAATCGACTACACACGTATATACGTACACACGCATAAAAGCAGCTCATTTAAAAAACTTGGCCTTCTCGGATTATAATTGATCGGAGAGGGCATTATTATCATCGCCGATGGCTCGGGCTCGCCGCTACCGCGAGGTTTTTTTCACCTCCTGGGCCACGTCTATTATATTATGGATACGCTCGTAGATACGATCGTGAATATTCAAATAACTCTATATTGATTGACATTCCTCTATCATCGAGCTCCACCCCCCCCCTCCCGTCTCTCCTCACCGCTCCGTCGCTGGAGCGCACCTTCTTCTTTCGGCTCGCCTCTAAATTAAATATTAGCTGCCAGTCACATTTATCATAATTGTTTTATCTCCCACTGGTATCCTTCGGCCGGCATCCGCCGTCACGAATCTTAATAACGGATTTAGAATGGAATTATAATACCCTAAAAGCAATCTCTTTATTTAAGCTCCGAGCTGAATTCTGGACCTGAATTCTGAACCTGAATTCTGGAGCTCCAAAATAATACACATGTCCCTCTTTATATTGACGTATGTATGCGTATAAGGTACGTAGCTACCTATATGACCAAGTGCAGACATTTATACACCCCGTCCTAAACGCGTTATGTCCATCCTCATTACTTGTACGTAAATTCGACAAATATTTGCAAAGAATATCTTTAAGGATGCAATTAATGAGAGAGAGAGAGAGAGAGAGAGAGAGAGAGGGAGTAGTTCGGTTTTAGAGAATCAACTGGAAAGGGATAAATATTTTTTTGGATATTACCGAGCAGTTTTTGCGTAAAAGCTTTCTTTGTCTTATAAATTGATATTGGCAAAGGAGGCATGGGAGACCGAGGAAAAGATCCAAGCGTTCCTTTAATCGCGTAAATCTCGATTTTCCGTTGGCGATTCGACCGAGCGGACATTAGCTTTTGGAAAACGAAGGCAAGTCTCGCCTAAATATGAGGGAAGGAGTAGAGGAGTCGAGTGGACGAATAACTATGTCTTCGTGCTGGGACCGGCTCGGCACCCACGCGCCCGCTCACCACCACCACCACCACCACCACCACCAACGAAATTACCGCCCGGCCACGCATCCACGCACCCACGCACCGATACGACCATCTTCCCCGAGCATTCGAATCTCTGATCCGTTAACTAGCGTCCGTTAACGCGAAAGCCGAATCCAAGTGTCCTGTAATACGACGTCTTCTTCGTCATCTCCTTTCGACATTAGGGATCATCGGCTTTTCCGAGCTCGGGCAATGCTGCGGACTATTCACTAACTTAAGCGTAGAATGTCAAAAAGAAAAAGAAGGAATAAAAAAAAAGTCACTTCCATCAACGAGAAAACAAACACTTATTCCACTCATTTACATCCGTGTTTTGACTATTATTACTTTTTCTCTCCTTTTTTCCTTTTTTACTAAATTTTATTTTTTTTTTTTTTTTTTTTTATTTTAAGTAAAGGAACGTTTCTCTTCATTTCGCTTGAGAAACACGCAACGGGAAGATGGACGGTAGGAGTATACGAAGACGGAAAGGCAAAATAAAGGATTTTAGCGACAAGTAAGAGTCGCCGAATGATTCGAATTAATTTTTAAACAAATTCTCGGACATTGGTGTATGTTAAGGGAAGGGCAAGTATCGATATCCGGTTACAACGTACACGTTAACGGTGCTCGTCCGCAATAAAAGTAAACCGCTGCGTAATTAAATTAGAAGGCCGTTAGGTTAAAGCTCTTGTATTTGATAATGAGGGGGTGAATGAGACAATGCATCGAACAAATTACGCTTTCGTACGAGTACATGATTATGCTTATAAATCAGCCGGAGCAGAAGAACGCGCGCCTTTTCCCATTATAAATTACTTCCTTACGAGCTCGATTTCTTATGAACTAACATTCTGTATGAAAAATCAAGGAGACGAGGCACGCGTACGGAGATATATATATATATATATATATAGAGAGAGAGAGAGAGAGAGAGAGAGAGAGAGAGGCAAGAGTCCTACACGTGTACGTACATCATACAGAAATTTGCAAAAGTTATCAAGAGACGGAAGAGGATAATGGGGGGGGGAGGGGGGAGATAGGGAGAGGAGAAGCCCGGCACGCAAATTCATTACAACACGCAGGTTTCGCGTACTCCCCGTAATATCCGCCCCAGCTACAAATTCCTTATTTTCACGCTTTCGTCTTATTAACTACGTTTTATTCGTCGAGTATGTAGCTTTCGGTCCTTGTTCTCCCCGTTTTATTCCGTTCTCTCCTCCCCGCGATCCCTCCTTCCCCCCTCTCCCACTGGCCGAACCCGCCGGCCCCTCGGCCTTTTCTCCTCAACTCCTTTCCTTATTTGTTCTCCGAGTCTTGTATTTTCGGGAATTCTCGTGCCGTGGATGTTATTTGTTTTGTCGGTCGGCATTACGAATGACTTTTAACCAACGGGGACGGGCCACTCCGACATAGCTTACCTGATTCCGTGACTTGTAGTTTATTTAGAAACGAATCTAATTAGTCATATAGCTTAATTATGATTCCGAGTCACTCAACATCCGAGAACTCCGAAAAGGAATCGTCGAAATTCTAATTGGTAATTATAAATAAGTACGCGTTTCTACGTGAGCTTCTCCACTCCACCCCCGACCACCCCCTCCCCCTTCCCTCGCCGACAGAGCACAGGTAAGCGCTGCCCCAGGATCGGGCATTAATACACGTTAAGGGTGAATCGGTTGATCACGGACAACGGACGATCTCGCCTTGCCGACAAATAAGTAAAAGAAAATTTATATTTTCAATAGAAAAATAGATTATGTAGAAATTTATGATTATCATTCGTTCGATAAGACAATATTTTTGATGTAAACGTTAACTGCACTCGCACAGGTCGATCGGCTAGCTTCTAACACAGTACATTACATCCCTCGAGAGATGGAGAGAGAGAGAGAGAGGCAGAGAGAGAGGGAGAGAGAGAGAGAGAGCAATACAAAGCGGTCGTTACTTATAATCTCCCCGGCTAATCTTCGACAAATCAAGTCATTAAATCAACGCTCGGATTCCAGGGAGTCCGAGCGGTACCGAGCGGTACCGAGCAGAGCTTCCAATGGAAGAAACAAAGCGCATCGTCGATTCGATGGGAGCTCGGGCGGGGGGGGTGAGGGGGCGGCGGCGACGACACGTCGCCGACGTCCTCCACGTCCTGGATTCGCAGACTCGAAACGTGCGGACGGCGAGTGTCGCCCGACTCGTAGCACTTAAAACCCTTTCGCCGTCGGCATAATCGCAGGGAGGCGAGTGCAGCCTCCCCAGGAGGAGGTAATTCCCCTCGGTTCTTGCGGGTGCAAAGCTGGCAGAGGACGTCTAGGGTGGACGGGGGCCGTGGCGGGAGGGGACGCGTGAGTTTAGCCTCGGGCCGCCCGAGAGGTCTTGGCTCCTTGCCTTATTTCGCTTTAATTGAAAATCGTCGGAAATGGAAATGCGAAGGACCGGAGC
This sequence comes from Ceratosolen fusciceps, assembly GCA_018883505.1. Classification (NCBI taxonomy): domain Eukaryota; kingdom Metazoa; phylum Arthropoda; class Insecta; order Hymenoptera; family Agaonidae; genus Ceratosolen; species Ceratosolen fusciceps. Next base: position 4,647,968 of record RCIC01000008.1, read on the forward strand.
TGCCGAGGTAATTCCAGCCTTTTCAGCTGCGATTACGAGACGATCCTCGTCTACCGGCCTTCGAAATATTCTTACTTTGTCATCCGACGTCTCGTGAAATGATTAATACGAGCACCTGCTTTTTATCCCGAGCCATTATGAAATTGTTATTGCCTTAACTGAATGATTGAAAGGGCTTTTACTTAAACCCGTATTTAACAATGAAATTGTTTTTGTTGTTGTTTTTGTTGCAGCTGTAATTGTAGTTGTAGTAGTAGTAGTTGTTGTTGTTGTTGTTGTTGTTGTTGTTTTCGTTGCGGTATCACGCGAACCCCGCGAATCCACAATGTAATGCGACGTATAATACACATTCCTGTTACGAGATTTTTATTGCACGATTCTTCCGCGATTTACAATAAAAATTTTTTGTTTTAATTTTTTAAACCGCAACAACATATACTAATGATTTAAATCTAAGTTCATTTACCAAACATTTCATTCGTTATTAAAATTAAAATAAAGTCATTTAGATAGAAGCTTCTTTTACAATCGTTTCATACTCTCATGTTCTAGACTACGTATTCAGTATTAAACTTCTGATATTACGTAAATCTGCATGATAAATTACACTCCTCTACTGCTGGTCAAGTAATTAAAGCGCGAATGAATTAAAAATATTACTACATTTCCTATTCTGCATTTTCATCGTAACAGCAATACAAATAATCGTATATTTTCTAAAAGAAAAAAACGTCCCTAAAAGGTTCGCGGCATAATTTAATGATTAATTTATCATACATTGAATAAATCAATTTGTAAAAAAAAAAAAAAAAAGTTTTATTGTCGAGGCAAAGTTTTACCGAGCGCTCTCTAGTGCTCTTAAAAGCATGTACTAACGATAAAACGTTTGCCAATATAAACATTCCAATAATTAGAATAAAATGCAACTGCAATTTTCGAGAGGCAATTAGAAATGCAAATTTTTCGAGGGTGTCGTTGCTCAAATGCACGTGTTCTGATGTAATATTGTGAATACGGCAATCATCATCATCATCATCATCCTCATCATCGTCTCGGCTTATTCCGCTTTCTTGTTTCTGTTTTCTTTTTCTTTTTCTTTTTTTCTTTTTCCATAGACGTACATAACGACAAATTTTATTAATACTCTATTTAATAAAATTTTTCTCTCTATAATAATTAGATATACATATATAAATATATATATATATATATATATTACGTATAAAAATAATGGCTTACTTAAACGAAAGCAGAATTTGCAGAATTTTTAATCTTAATGTGTAATTGCAAATAAATAGTTTTTTTTTTATCCGCAAATGAATTTTTTATTGCATTTACGCGATCATAAAATGAGCTCAACTAATGCAGTATTAGTGAGAGTAGATAAAAGGATTTAATGATTTGAATAAAAAATATGATTAAAAGTTTTTAGTAAGAATTTAGGCTGAAGACATATTTCTGCTACGCGGAATTTACTTTATGGACTCGCTAATCCTTATCGTAAACTTAATGTAATATGTTTATATTCCTGTGATAATATTAATTTACTCGCCTAATTATATTTACAATAAACTTTTTCGATAAATAGTTTTTTCTTCTGTATTTTTTTCTTCTTCTGCTTATAATGCAGTCACGCGTCCCTATCAAAACTAACTTGATAGACATGTCTGATCGATTTTACAGCTTAATAAATTAATGGAATGTTTAGTCTCGAAGTCGTACACGATTTCTCAGCATTTATTAAAACGCTCGTGCTTAGAATTACTTTATTAAAGCAGAAAAGTAGCTCCTCGTAGCGTCATAAGATTTCATTCTCTCTAGTTCCTTTCATTCCTTATTATTTTACTTCTTGCTTTTTTTTTTTTTTTTTTATCTTTTCATTTTTTTCAAGAGCCAAGAGATTTATGAGAATTCACGTAGATTGGACGATTACGAGGGAAAATTATAAAAAGAGATAGTGAAAAGGCCAGAGTCTACGTGGCGCGATAGCAGAGTCCAAGAAGGGAAACGAACCTCCGGACGGACGGACCGCGAGATCCTCGAATTCCGTCCGAAGCGGCAACAGTAGCGGCACAAAAGCGGTCGAAGATATTCCGCGGATAAGTGATTTCGCCAGCAGAGCGGGAATTCGCAAAATCATAAAATTCCCAGATAATTGGACACCGGGTATTTCCAGCTGAAGCACGATATCGCCTTACCATTCATCTGGGCTTCAACTCCAATTATTACACGTCTTCCCTCCACGTGCCCTCGCCAAACCCCCAGCATCCCCCCTTACCCGACCCCCGTACCGCCATCCATCCCCAGCCCCTGCCAGAGATATCGAATAGGACGTGCCCTGTACCCTCCCCCCCCACTCTCCCCCTAATCTGGCCTACGCTGCATTTTCCAGCAGATGCGATTGGCTAATGCCGATCACTCCATCGATACACAAGGCTAAAAAGGCACTTACTCCACTCGAATTCAAATATGAGATTTACCATACCAAGGAATTTCTACGCTCTTAACTACTTTTAATATTGAGTAACGATTTTTACTCCAACGGACATTTTCCCCCTTATTATTATTACTCGATACTTACGCGGATAAGAAATATTGCATATAATATAATAATATTAATTTGGCTTTTGATATTCATTCAGACAATTGATATTACATTTTGATTCTATTTTATTATCAAGAATTGGTACTTTGGTTACACCTCTTAGCGATACTTATCTTACCTTTAATACTACAAAGACCTCAATCGTTCAATTTTAGTAGCTCACATTCACAAGTTTTCTTTTCAAAGATTCTTAAAACAAAAGGAATATAAGTATATATATGCATATATATATATATATATACGTGTATATGTGTATATGTGTGTGTGTATGTATATATATATATAAAGGCATGAGAATAGCGACTGATGATAAACCGAGAAATTCCCAATAAAATGCACAATATGTGTTTATTAAAAGTAATTCGATGATGTAACTGCAGAGCGGGCGGAAGGGGTCGGGCGCATAAAAATCGTATTATTATTCAAATTTTAAAGCGTTATGAGAAATAAAAATTCTTATGGAGATAAATATAAGGCATTAAGATTCCGCATTGATTATGTTTATACAAAATGATCATAGAGACAATAAGTTAACGTTCCATTGTTTCGTGAATTTTTTCGTCGATTCCATGCATACGTACGTCTGCACGTACATACATACATACATACATACATACATACATACATACATACGAAGACTTCGTCAAAATCAGAAAATGCTTAACGAATGTTATTCTTATAAGGATTTCTGTTTTCTCCCGAGTGCTTAGCCATTACGGCAAGTCGAGAACGAAGGTAGAAAAAAATAATTCGCCAGGAGGAGGAAATTAAACGAAGCCCATTGCTGCTACGTTGGTAATTTCAATATTTTCATAAAAAGAGGTAATTGGCTTGAAAAAGTGGAGATGGCGGCTCACGGACGGCTACGCAAGAGACTCGAGTATCACAGGGGCCACTCGATAAAACGACTGTGAATGATGATTTTTCTAATAGTTGGAGAATCGACGGGGTTCGGGGGACTGGAGCTGGGGGATAGCGGTAAGGATCGGCCCGACCTTCCCACGTGCTCGTGCACACTTATAATTTCCTCGCCGTAATGGCTTTCCGAGCGGGGCATACGCGAATCGATAAAAAATAAATTAAACGTCAAAATAATACGAAATCCGATTAGTCGATCATGCTCCATGAGCGAAAAGAGAGGAGACAAGAAAAAGGAACAATACGTGTCTGTCGATCGGAACAAGAAGAAGCAGAAGAAGAAGAAGACGACGACGAGGACGAGGACGCGGACGAGGATGAATAAGAAGAAGAAGAAGCTATGAAAGCAGAAGGTCCAAGAGGGGAGAAAAAAATGTTTGTTGATTGCAAGTTGTACGAGTAAAAGACTGTGCGAGCAGAGGGGCTGGGGGAGGGGGTAAGAGAGAGAGAGAGCGAGAGAGAGAGCGGGTCAGTGAAGGGGTGGGGTGAAAAAAATTCGTGGACCCGTGGAAGGGGAGGGGGTGTCCGCGTGATTGGGTAAAAAGCTTTTACTACTACTGTTTGTAGAATAAGAGTCATGTACATGTAGGATCAGGCTTGATTGCGTCAGATGTAATGAGCTAGTTCGGAAAGTAGCCGCGAATAGAGCGAGCGCGATTTGGACTCAGTTGGGGAGAGCGAGAGACATAGGGCCCATGGAGTGAGGGGGATGGGGCTCATTGTGCTTCGTAATTGCTATAAATTGAACGACTCGCGCAAGTGCGGCCTAATGCTTCGGCTCCGATTGGAATCTCGGCGTTTTTCTCCCCGCGAGCCGGAAAAATGTGACCGCCACCGCTGCCACCGCCTCCACCGCTGCCACCGCCTCCAACGCTGCCACCGCCTCCACCGCCGACGATGATGACGAGACGAAATTTCGCTCAGGCCACTCTGGAATTCCGTGCAATTAATTTTTTCTTGTCATTTGATTATTGACTCCCCGTACGTAACTATACGCGTCATTAATTAATATATTGATGTCGCTGGCGTCGATCGCTCCCTCCCTCCCTTCCCCTATGGTCCTCGACCTCGAGCCCCGCCACTTTTTCACTTTTTCGTATCACCGGCCATCCACGTGATAATGGAATTGTCCGGTAACGCAATCTACTCGTGAATAGAGTCGCGGCGATAAAAAATTACTTCGTTCCTTGATTTTACAACTATCCCAATTGGATATCTCAATGTGTTCTCTCACATCAATTTCACAGGCTTACGTACGCGTCTCTCGTTATAATTTACATCTACATAAATTTATTCATTATTCGCTAACGTTGTTTACTTTGTTCTGCGCGCTATCACCACTGAACGACAACAACGACGACAACAACGACGACAACGACAATAACAACAATAACAACGACGACGACGACAAAAGAATATTTTCACTAATTTAACCATTAAAGGAAGTATTTACATTTCGTAGTCTATAACAATTCTTGTACTGTAATACGTAATTCTGTACAAAGGCAACTTTAGCATCTACATTTTTTAATTAATTTTTTAATGAAGTACAATTTCAAATAAATGACGAAGCGGAACCGAATACTAGATTTCCAATAATACAGTAAAATTGAGCTGTCCTTCGAGCTAACAATCATCGGATACTCGTTGTTTTCTGTACTTCCATTGTTATTACCATTAATTTTACGTTTAATAGTTTTTACCATCAAGTCAATAATAAAAGCAACGAGTACTATTTACTCATTTCCAAGCGAGCTTTAAATAAATAGTTAATCTTTACGCCATTATTTGTACTTTAAGAGGCAAGTGTCCGCGTTGGATTCGAAATTTTTTGTCGTATTCCCGAGGCTTGTTTGACTTTTTGATCTAGAACCAATTTATTATTTTACGCTTCGATAGTAAAAAGGCTTACGTATAAAGAAAATTGGATATTTTATGTGAATAACGCAATCTGCAAAAAGAGGATGGAGGAACAATGAATAGAATAGCGTGGAAAGAAATGTTCCGTTAAGGAATCTAGATTTTATCTTCAATCTAAATATAAGGAAAAATGTTCCTTTCTCGTTCGAGGCTTGAATAAATAAAAATGGGGATTTTACGCCGCGAGAACAAAGCTCTGGAGTTTAATAATCAGAATAAGAATAAGAATAAGAATAAGAATAAGAATAAGAATAAGAATAAGGGTAAGAATATTCTTAATAGGTAAAATTAACTAATCAAGCTCTATTGACAGATTGAGAAAGCATTAGAATTTTCATTTGCGATCGAAGGACATGATAAAAGTCTTTTCACCCGCAAATGGAATTGCGTATTACGTGTCTCGTTGTTAAACAAATTGTAAGGAGTAGGGAGGGAGAGAGAGAGAGAGAGAGAGAGAGAGAGCATGTAACGGGTGGAGAAAAATGAAAGTAATTCTTTGTTGAATTTAGCCTATAATAATGACGTATCGCAAGAACTATTAATCACGAAGGCTTTACTTAATCTTTTTATCATATCAAGAACATGTTCTCAACATTGACAATTTTTTACAACAATATTAATTACCTATCGGTTGGCAATAAATTCCAATATCAGCGTTTCAATAGGGTCCCGCACAAACGAAAGCCAATCTCAAGACCAAATCTTAAAAGGCTCGCGTTGCGGCTCGCGTCAAACGATCGGATTATTGCTGATCGAGCCCGTGCGCGCTAATAGAGCTATACGCGCCTCTATACAAACACGGGATTTTTCCGGGGATGACATGAGAAAAAAGCCGAATCAGTTCTCTCTCCACGAGGATCGCCGCGAGGTCCTCACGGGGCAGTTATTAATATTCATGTAAGATAAGATCCGACATTACGTCCTACATATTCGGACACTCGGCTCTTGGACTATTTCCAGGCATGGAAATGCGCGAGCAAAACAAAAGCAAAAGCAAAAAAAAAAAAAAAAAAAGTAGATAGATGTAAGGAGATGAAGCCGGACGGACGAACGGACGGACCGACGGACCGACGGACGGTCGGCTTAAAAATTAATGTATTTTTTAAATGTGGATTAATAGAGTCCCCGCAGAAAAGATTATTACTTTGCATAATATAAATCTGCGAATGCTCAATACGACGGCGGAGGCCGCGACCCGCGTCCGTGTGCGTGTATACGGATGCGCGTACGCGGACGCGTGTGCGTAGGCGCAGGTATAGCCATACTTAAAAGGCTTGAAATTAAACCAACATCAAGTTTTATTTTCCCCGGCATATTTCTATTTTATTTCAAGTTAATTATATTTTTAAAATGGTTATTGAGCCATAATATCGAGGGGGATTCTTAGAAATGCCATTAACTTATCTCCCGTATCACAAGGATACGGCACAGTCCGGTCCCGTTGCCTTAGGAGGATATTTCGGTTAGGATGTGACGATGAAGGGAAAGGTTTACATTGTTTTAATGGCAAAGATCCTTTTAATATTTCGCCAATATTTCGCAAAATATTTCGGCTTCTCGAAGTTGGCAGGTAATTGTCGGTCAAATGACGAAGGAAGAGTCGCGCCAATCGAAATATTCCCTCGCCCGCGGCCTCGACAGGGGCTGTGGGTGGAGGACGGCCGGACGGGCGAGGTAGCTGGGTGGGTGGATGGGGGGAGGGTAGGACGGTGATGAGCTAGGAAGTGGAAGGAGAGGGGAGGGCGGTGATCCATCGGAGTTTCGGCCGTTTTCAATTATCAAGTCCAGGTTTTGTGAGTCAAGGGCACGGATATGTATATAAGCGCGATAGCGGTAGCGTTCCGCTGCCGCTGGAATTCGAATTTAATTCGAAGAAAAAGTGCTCCTGGGAGAGATCTCCCATGGACAAGTGGCGGAGTGGCCGTCGGTTCCGGGCGCGCAGTCGTATTTATAACGAGCGGTGAGAAGCGATTATCGGCGCGCGCGAGGATTTCGAAAATGGCGCGCGCGGAATACCGAACTGTTATTTATACTTTACGGTTTGCGGATATAATTTACGGCTCTCCGTCCGAGGCTCGTTCCTTTTCTCTCCACCCCCCTCCCCCGTCTCTCTCTCTCTCTCTCTCTCTCTCTCTTACCGTCACCCCTCGCTCCCCGACGCCCCTGCCTTTCTCCTCTTTTTCCCCTGCGCGCTCCTCATTCTTTTTTCATCTTCTCACTTTTTCCCGGGCTCTTAACCGAGGAAGGTGCTCCACTACAACGAGCAGGGTTCGAGCTAGAGAGAGAGAGAGAGAGAGAGAGAGAGAGAGGTGGCGATCCTAATTGAAAATTCGATGCCCCCGATAGAAGTCGACTTAATGCCATCTCTTTTTACCCTCCCGGCTTCGGTCGTCCGATGAGCCACGTAGAAACTATCCTTTTCTCGCGCGATCGCCTGCCTCTCGTCCTTGCGAAAACGAGCTCTCGGTGGCTCGGGCAATTACCGCCTCGGCGAGCCCAATCCCACTGAAATATTTCAATACCGACTTCCATGCACTTTTCGCGAGAACAATAATGATTAAGCTCACTTTTTAATAAAACCTTGTAATAATAACACGATATAAGAGAAGCTCGTTACTTACCGGGGCCAGACCAACTGCAAACTTAAGAGGATACTTAAGCTCCTGCCCCCTGCCCCCTGCCCACCACCACCGCCACCACCACCACCCCACACCGTCGCTCCCCCCCCATATCTCTCCATCTCCCTCTCCCTCTCTCCTCTCCCTCTCCCTCTCTCCTCCCTCTCCCTCTCTGTCTCTCTCTCAACACGTCGCCCTACGCACTCATACCAATAGCAATACTTTATGGATCGATAGTTATTATTTATGTAGTTTAAGGCTCAGCTAGCTAGTAAGTGGCCATGTGTCATGCCGTTTATCCGAGACTCTGCTCTCATTGAACATCTCTATAGGGGGTGAATTGCTTATGCTCCCTTACCCCACCACCGCCACCGCTCCTTATCCGTCATTCCCATTGTTTTTGTTTTACTCAATTCTTACTTTCAATTTCCTGTTCTTAATTGATATCCTTGTTCATTTTCTTTATCGCTCGATGCCTCTATTACTTCAACAAGTTTATAGATCCTAACTGATATTCATATTATTTACAATATAATTGTAAAAATGATTACAAGTTTTTTGCCCTTGAGGTTTTCCTTTTTCTTTTCCTCTCTGTCTCTTTCTGTCTCTGTCTCTCTCAAGATGCGTCTCGAGCATCACATCCGAACCAAGAAGTCTTTAGCAATTTACTATTTATTGTAGAAAAACCTTAGTAAATACACGCGCATACATGTATATCGTGACGTTTACACTATTTCATATTCCCATTAGGAAACGTTATTAAAGCGCGGATTTAAAAGAATCAAGCCATAATATTTATAAATCCTTTCGTTTTAAATGAGGTATTTATGATTAAAATCTATATCAGCCGGACTATTGATTCAAATCGTAACGAAAGATTTTAATTTATTAACGATAAATCCGATCTGGAGAATGGCACTTAATAAATAAATGTCTTATTTTAAAATGAATAATTCCGGTTTTGGTAATTGCTTGCTCCCTTATATTAAGACTTCCTTCGTAATGATACGACAAAAAAACGAGAGAAAGTATGGAACATCCAAAGAATGGTTTGTGTTCCGAAGTTGCACAAGAATTATTTGAAATGGCATTGGAACTAACGAACGTTATGGCAGTTGTGGACTTAAAAGAGATACGAGGAGTGAGAAAGAGAGCAAACATCGGCTATACTATTTCGCCGCTTCCTTCGGGGCACGCGAATAATCCTTTTCTAAGATAGAAAGTAAGATAGAGAGAGAGAGAGAGAGAGAGAGAGAGAGAGAGAGAGAAGAGAGAGAGAGAGAGAGAGAGAGAGTAAAATAAGGATTTGAAGTGAATCGAGAGATAAAGAAGAAGCGAGGAACCGCCGCCTCCGCATTAGTCAAATTCCTTCAACCCTTTCCAGTCTCTTAGGGCCTCCTTCTTTTTCATCATGCTTTTCATTCTCCTTCTCGTCCCTTTTGGTTGGCTCTCTATCTTTTATACTTAGCTCCGGGCCCGTGTGTCCTGATGAAAACGAGTTTCGCGTTTGCGCTACCCGCCAGATATATATATATATTATATATATACGTATGTATGTATATATATACGTATGTATGTATGTATATAAACCACACAAACACACGTAAGAACGCACGTACGTACACACAAAGTAGAAAAAAGAGAAAAAAGCCATGAAAAAGAGAGAAAAAAGAGAGAAGGAGCACATCCTTCGAGTGATCACATAATCGTGCATTCACCTCTCCTCTCAGCCGTTCCTCACTCCCTCTCGCCCCTCGCGCGCTTCAGCCCGCTCCCGTCGTCCCCTTTGCGCTCTCTCGCGAGCGGTCATTCTTACACGGCAGTGGCTGCGGCTTCCTTCTTTTTTCCTTCTTCCTGCGGTCGGCTGACGCTTTCCTTCCTTTTTATTCTGACGGGCCAAGAGAGGGGCGAGGATCGGGGGTTTCGGGACGTCGGGTCGTCCCGACAGCGGAGGGGATCGGTGCGGCGGGCGGCCTCGGCACAGCGAGGGGGTGCAAGGATGAGGACGAGGATGAGCTTGAGAAGGAGGGGGAGCAGGAGGAACAGGAGGAGCAGGAGGAGCAGGAGGAGGGGGTGGAGGAGGCGGATGATGAGGATGAGGAGTTTGAGGAGGTGGAGGAGGTAGATGATGAGGATGAGGAGGTTGAGGAGGTGGAGGAGGTAGATGATGAGGATGAGGAGGTTGAGGAGGTGGAGGCTAATTCCCGGCCGTCGTCCTATGCGGTCAGACGAGCCGCCGAAAATACTTTTATACCTCGGGGCCGTTTCGGGCGTTCACATGCGAGCCGGGAATACGTTCTTGCCTCGGACCTCTTGCTCCTCTTTGCCTTTCCACCGGTTGGGCTGCGCGCGTCCCCGGAACACCGTGCGGTTTTAGGGGAAGGGCTTGCAGGTATTGGCTCCGAAGCCGCGTCCGTGACTTCGGCCGGGTGTGAAATCTTCTCCCCTCCTCCCGCCGCGATACTCTCGATTTTACGAGACTGGCCTCGCGCAGCCCGGTGCAACGAGACTTTTTAAACCAGCGACATTGTTCCCCGGTACTTATCGAATACTCCCACACGCCCCCCCCCCGCCCCACACGTTTCTCGCGCCCCTAAAGCCACTCATTAACTGTACGAATTGTACGAAGGATGAGCTCCCGGAAACAACAACAGGAAGGAGTTTTGACGACGAGCGGCCGGGTACGCCCTTACGAGATAAGGTCCCTTCCCTTCCCGAGCCTTCCCGTAGGGTTCCGCGGCCGTGGAGCGCGCGCGCGCGCGCACCGCGTGCGGGCAATCTTACTCACTGACATCCCCCGGGTGAGCGATTCGCTCGTTTTCCGCGTCCGTTATGCGCCGTGTGTACCGATACGAGCGCTCGTATTTCACTCGGGGCCCCGCGACAAAGGTGCGCGCGGCTTGTACGCCGAGCGGACACGCGCCCAACGAGCGAATATAATTTATCATTCGAAAATTGAGACCTTAGCATACGTTTAAAGAGCCTCGGCGACCGCGTGCATCCGTCCGTGGCCCCGCGCCCGCGTCCCTACGCGGTCGGAAAATGCCCGGGGCCCCCCTTGCGAATGCCCGCTGCCCGCTGCCCGCTTCCCCCCTACCCGCTGCCCGCTCCTGCTTTTCCTGTAAATTTAATCGTGCGTGGAGAGAGAGAGAGAGAGAGAGAGAGAGAGAGAGAGAGAGAGAGAGAGAGCCGGCGCTCGTTCGTGCGATATCGTTTCGCCGGCCCGGAGGGAAAATCCGGCGATCGCTGAATGTCCCCTGAAAGGGGGACGGGAGGTAACAAGCCTCCGCCGGATTGTTTCCTCGAGAGCCGTATGTGCTTGTTCGAAAAGTCCCCGACAAGAGTACGACCCCCCCCCCTTTTTTTTTCCCCTTTTCCCTCTCTTGAGGACTTGGCCGAATGGAGATGTAGTTCGACAGATGGCGCGCGGCCTTTTTCTTTCTCAAGAGCGACCAACATTTTCTTCATCCGAATGATTTATGCCCGAGCTCGGAGTTATGTCTTGCCAATCCTTAACAGCGCCCAGGAATGTAAAAATACCCCAGCATTTATTGACAATGTATTTTCGTATTTATATAAGCCCGAAGAATAAACCAGAGGAGGCGGAATAATCATTTATATTGAAGAGTCAAACTACATCGTTAATATTTATCTTTATCTCGGCGTAGTTGATTAGATAAAATCTTCATTTAACAGATATGTACCGACGAATGGGGCATATTTCTTATAACTTTTGTCATATATCATGTATACTGTTGTCATAAATGAATTTAGATACTTTGTATGTACGAGATAAAGAAACGGAAGCCCTTCATGTTGTGCCAATATCGCGTATAAAAATTTATGTTTCCTGTTACACGAGGAGCAATAAGGAACACTGCGTATTCCGGCCAGTCAATTACTCTACGAAATAGCAGTCGCAATAAAACGTAATAGATGCCAGATAAAAAAGCTTTTCCATAGGAACACGTTCCCGAAGAAACTTATTTATCTAGCGGAATTTTTCATACGAAGGGTCCATGCCAATAATAATAATAAGCGAAAAATATACACGCGTATGTACGTTTATATATATATATATATATATATATATATATAGACGAGTGAGAAAGAGCGAGAAAGGGCCGAGGTTTAAAATAAGACGAAGGAGTGGCGAAAGAGGAGGAGGAGGAGGAGGAGGAGGAGGAGGAGGAGGGAGAGAAAGTACGTTTGATCGATCCAATCTGCTGGAGATGGCCTTCTGGAACGTCGTCGGAGTCGTTCTCGCCGGGTTGAAAAAGAGTCGCGTCTAATCAAGAGGCGAAAATATCGCGCTCGCGCTAATCCCCCTTCGAAATTCTAAAAAAAATCCCGCTGCGTTCCCAACCAGTCGCCGGCATTTGGATGTTCGCAGTCCATGGGGTCGTAAAACAGGCATAAAAGAGCCGGGCGGCGGTGAGGACGGTAAAAAAAAAAAAAGAAAAAAAAGAAAAAAAAAAGAAAGGACGAGCCTGGCGCGGGCGGCCTCAGCAAGAGGAGTACCGGCCAGGAGGGGGCGACCGACCTCGTGGGTGGGTGGATAGGTTGGGCAGAAAGACTGCGATATATATATATATATATATATATATATATAGAGAGAGAGAGAGAGAGAGAGAGAGAGGGAAGGAGGGAGGGGGGATGAGGAGATATCCTCACGCGTACGTGCCAACCTCTTAGTTAGGTACGTCCAGAGGGAGACGAAAAAGGATAAAGAGCCGGGTGCGGACGGCCGGGCGGGGGGCGGTGTCGATGCAACTCTTGCGCGCATTCCCTTGACGACTTAGCCGCTCGTTCGTCTCTTAACGACGTAGAGCCGACCGCGGGTAATTAGTAGCCGCTCTCCTTGCCCCCTCTTGATCGGTCACCCGCTCGGAAGCGCGCGTACGCGACCCACCCCCGAGACCGATAATGAAGTCATTTTCCGCGAGAGGAAGTCCTCCCCGTTCAGGCACTGGGCCGGGCTTAATGTCGTATCCTGGGAGGACGGAATCTGGGATGGGAGAAGTGCGTGCGTGTGCGTGTGCGTGCGTGTGTGTGTGTGTAAGAGAGAGAGAGAGAGAGAGAGAGAGGAGGGGGCGTCTCGGAGTCCAAGCGAGGATAAGAGGATCGATCCCCTTATACGGCGTGGACGCTTCTGCAAACGTCCGCACCCGTCTGTTTACAAGGGCTTGAGGCTGTTGGTGGTATCTACCCGAAAGAGATGAGCCACTTTCTTCTCTCTCTCTCTCTCTCTCTCTCTCTCTCTCTCTCTCTCTCTGAACGGGCTCTTGTTAATAGCATTTTTGTCGGAGATGCCCGGAAGAGTCCGCGTAAAGTCCGAAGCCCAGCATGCGAAATGATGATTTTCCGGCCGAGAGTACTGGGACGAGCCATCGGTTTCCACTAGTTTTCCCAATAGCCTATCTATCGACTCTTCGAGCATAGGATTGATTGGAAACTTGAGTTTACCTGTTCGAATAATTAATCAAGAATTTTGTGAGGATCGCGGGTGAGTCATTGGCTGACTCGTGACCCAACGGGACATCAAAGCCATTAGGATTATTTTATTTCCCTTACAGATACGCGGGGAGCGTGTAATTGTTTGCTTAACGCGACCGAGGAAGTCCTCGGTCTAATTATATTCCTCCCCCCCCCCGCCCCACGGAGGGCTTTATTATAGTTAAGGCATTTATTGAAGCGGGAGCTCCGCTCGCAGATAAACGTCCGCTCGGATTCCGAATCGCCATTTCAATTAAATTATTGAATTTAACGTAAGTGATCCCTAAGCGAGATGAATTATCATTATTATGAATAATGACAGCGTCGTAAGGGGTAGCGTCAAACTGTTGTCAAAGCTGTAAAATGTAAAAATTATTGTATTTCCTATACAGACGTCGTATTTAGTCGAAGTATCGAGCACACAAGGTCTAGGTATAGGAGCAGAGATGGAATATACCGTTTACCTGCTGAATAGCAGACGTAATATCAAATCCATTGGCATAAGAGCGCCGACGACGGGCTTACCTTTCCAAATAACCTCTAAAGATTTTAGTACAGTCCGTTGATTAAACAATAGGACGTTTGGCAACTTAGAGTAGGATTTTTGTTCTCTGGCTCGGGCTTAATCACAACTAACGTAATCCTATACAAGGCTAAGCGATATGACCTCGTACAAGGATCCGACGAGTCGGACTCGATAGAGTCATTGTTCTTACTATTTCAATGATCACCTCGTACGGATAAACATGGAATACCGTGGCTTTCCAGAGCTTCCGAGGGAATTTCCTTACTATCCATTCTAACTAACGCCCAAACGAATTCGCTTCGTTCTGGTCTGTTGCCGTTACGCTCCTCCCTCTCTCCTTACCCCACCCCCCTGCCCCCGTCCCGGCCGACTTCTTTTTACGGATTATTTGAGCAAGCGATAGAGGCCAAACAAAAATTGTACATTAGCTCGGAGTAAAATTTTATTGATATATACGCATTCGTTTGCGCGAATGCGAAGCTCGGGGACTCGGGCGACTCGGCCGTATAATAATGTCTCCACGTCTTTCACTAGCCATAAGCTTTTTATTTCAATAATATTATGCATAATATGTAAAAAAAGCTAATCCTCGTCTGTGGATGTGGATGCGGATGCGGATGCTCCCTCGCTCCCTCGCTCGCGTCCACGTATTATAAGCAATGAAGTTTCAAGAGTATCAAAATAAGTTGCAACGGTCCTTTTACAAACGTTGGCAACACTCCCTTTACATTGGCTTCCTTTTCGTATGAAATGTTTTCCTGTAGTTCCCCGTAGTCTCGTCCTTCTCTATCTCCTCGCGGCGTAGCATCCTCTCCTTCTCATTCTCCGTCGCTCGTTCGTGTGATAAAACCAGCATGCAATTGGCGTGCGCAGCTCGATGAAGATGTCGCACACGTGTATATCGTACCGCCTAAGCTTATATAGTCAAGCTTTACGTATTCCTTCCCCCTGCCCCGTGCCCCGTGCCCCTCCCGCCCTTACACCCACTCCAACCCATACGAGCTCCCTTCCACCCTCCACCCCTCCGCCCACCGTCCGTCCGCCCGTCCGCTTCGTCCGTCCCGCCTCTCGCTCCTTTTTTTTGTTGTTTTTTTGTTTTTTTTGTTTTTTTGTCTTTTTTTTTTTCCCTTGCTGCTTTGGTTACACGGTGCTTGGTGAGAGATTCTGCGCCCGTAATTTTTTATGACGCGAGCTGAAAATAAGCGAGCGAACGAGGAGGAGCGAGGAAGCGCGAAAAAAGCAGCGTCTCTTCCTTACTCTCTATTCCTCGGTTTTTTTTTTTCTTCTGGAGTTGGCGAGCCCTCGTATACGCACCGGGTTTATGCCTGATGGGCGGTAACGAGAAGGAGGATAAGAGAAAATTCACGTCTCTGCGAGCGAGCCAACTCGAAAGGCCTCTTCGTAAAGGCGTAATATACACGTGCGCGTATACGAGTATACGTAAACGTGTGCTCATGTATGCGGAGGGCCAGGCGGAGTCGCATGTACGGTGTTGGGCCGTGCGAGCGTGTGCGTGCGTGTAGCGCGGCGAGGCGTTACGAGACGCTGCCAATAAGACGGGCACGACGACGACGACGAGGACGACGACGAGGACGACGACGAGGACGACGACGACGACGAGGACGACGACGACGACGACAATCATGAATATGAGGGGAGAATAGGCCGGTGGTGCTTTAAGGAAGGAGCATGCGCGGCACGCCATTCTAAAGCGGCGCATTTATTGGCGCCAATTAAGTCGGCGAATTATTATGCACGTGCAGGCTGGCTGGCTGGCTCTCGCTCGGTGATTTCGAGCTTTTTTTTTTGTTTTTGCTGTTGTTTTTTTTTTTTTTTTTTTTTTTTTGTCCCCCCCTCGGATACGGGTCCGCGTCGGTACGCCGAGGCCATTGTGTTAGTTAGGCCGCTGATGAAGTCATTAAATTTTCATTTCGATACTCGTGTCATCGGCTATTCCACGTCCCCGGCGAGCGCCCGGCCGTCATTGTAGCCGCTGAGGAGGCCGATGGGTAAGGGTAAGCCCGACGACCCGGGCCCGAGTCATTTGTTGAAAACAATTAATGCTCGGCCCCCTAGAATTGAAAGTTTTAAAGCGGAGATAAAAATGGGCCCGTGTTGTACATAAAGGATACGGAGCTGAGGCGAGTTGCAAATGCGGCGATAAATTTGTATTCGGAGAGGGGCCGACTAAACGCCAAGGGGGCTGGCGGCCACGGCCAAGGCGAACTTTGCGCGGCGACGGAGTAGGAGTAGGAGTAGGAGTAGGAGTAGTAGAGGGAGGAGGACGGCGGACGGAGGACCGAGGCTACGGCTACGGCTACGGCTACGGCTACGGCTACGGCTACGGCTACGGCTACGGAGACGGCGACGGAGACGGCGACGGCGACGGAGACGACGGTCCGGGCAGCCCGTGCAGGTACCGTGCGGCGGGGCGCGGCGAAGAGATGGCCGGAGGGAGGGACGAACGAAAGGCCAAGAGTGCAGAGTCCCGCGAAGAATAAAAAACGGAGGGAGCCAACGAGCGCATGATGAACGATAGAAGGAGCCGGAGGATCATTGCAAAAACGTAACACGATGTTACTTATATAGCTCGTAAGCGCTCTTTACCCCACAGACGCGATGAGCTCTTGGCCCGGGCTGATGTATTTCCTTTTAAACGAGCGTGACTACGTTCGCAGGAATGTCCATTCATCAAATTAATCTGACCGCTTCTTTTATCCTCGTCCTTTCCTCTGTCCCTGTGCTCGTGAGCAGGAACGCCGATGCCACACGCGCGTTACTATTACCTATTATTCCGTTCCGTTTCATGCCGAGCCGCATCGTGTCGCTGAATTATGAAATCCCGAGCCTCCCCACCCCCACCTCCACCCCGCGCCACTCACTATCCAGCAATACGTTAAACTCGTCGTTGCATGTATTACCGCCAGCAAGCAGCGAACATTGATATTTTCCCGCTAAAGGGGACTCGTACACCGCGATAGACGAAGATTTAGCTGGAAAACAAACAAGTTCCAGTCTATTCTGTTGGAGCCGGTGCTATCTCTGTTATTGTTTTGCTGCTGCTGTTGCTGCTGCTGTTGCTATTGTTGTTGTTATTATTTATAATTATTAAAATTATTGACATTGCCATTGCGCTTGTCCGGAAGAAGAGCCCGGGAGGAAGTTACGATTAAAGAATTAAAGTGAGCCGAGTCAGATGGCGAGCAATGGATGGATGGATGGATGGATGGATGGATGGATGGATGGATACGTAAAATTAATATGCAGCCGGCCGCTGATTAATTACCGGTCGACCGCTTACCGTATTCCTTATTCCCATCGAGGGGGAGAAATCGCTGGCATCGGAATCGCGCGAGCTATCCCTCATGCTTGGCTTTAGCGGGGAATCGAGGGCTCGAGAGCGAAAAAAGAAAGGAGGAAAGAGGAATTGAGTACGTGGTCGTAGATCGGGGTGTGCGATGCGCAGCCTCCGCTCATCGCGCTATTCCGTCAGTTCCTTTGGCACTCGGAGCCCCGGTCTCGGTGGTGGTCCTCCTCTCCTCGGACCTCTCCCACTCGGACCTCAGCGCCCGGACGGCTCCGTTTATCTTCTTCGCGCTCCCTCTCCTCTTTACGCCGCGTTGTCTGGTTTGCCGTTTATCGTATCTCCTGGTTCGGGAACAGCACCGAATGCAGCTCATGCAGCCTCCTCCCCTCCCGCTCACCTCCCAAACTCCCAACCTACCTAGCTAAGCTCCAGAGATGCCGCGTTAGCTACTCGTTTTCTAATTGCGCCCGGCAATACCGTTCCTATTACTCTTCCTGCATCCGTGTACGTGTCCCCGTGGGCCCGAGGAGACAGATCTGAGCTGCGTCTGTGCACGTGATCGAGTGAAAGTTTAAAAACGCGTGTGAAAAAATCCCGGCACGCACGGAGATGAATTATGCTTGTACTGATTTCGATTGCCGTCCTGTCACAGGTGGCACCGAAGTTAGAGTAAATTATTATGCATAAAGGGAACCTCAGAGAGAGAGAGAGAGAGAGAGGGAGAGAACGACGAGGAGGATCTCGAGTTTTCGCTACATTTAAATAATGGTGGATGTGAATTATCAGTGTGCATTTTTTCTTTATCGCTGCTTGGAAATAAATGAGAATCGTGATGATCTCGGAAGCGTTAAAAAACTCTATACTATATTTGATTTAATATTATATTTAAAAAGCTCACTGAGCCTCTTTCATTTGTTTGTTGCTACCTACACGACCATACGTGTAGATAATTTTGTTTAAATTTCTATTACGACTTTTAGTTTTAACGTAATATTTTTACGTTAGCAGACCTTATAAAATATTGTATTAAATATTAAATTGAGATTCTTAGAAATGCCTCGGCCCAATTAAAATTCAATTAAAATACCTTAGCTCGTGTAATTAGACCACGAAAGATTGGAGTGATCGATTTTTATACTCGAGTCGGCCCTTCTACCATTTCTTCATTCGCCTTGATAAAAATCTAATAATGTTGAATTTAAGATTTCAAAGACATTGATTTGAGTCATAGAAATGTATGCTGCTAACGAACAGTTTTCGCAATGCAGCAGCAGCCTATCTTTTTTACTAAAATGGTAGATCATTAAGTAAGAATTTATTGGTAAAAATGGTAAAAGAAAAAGAAAAAAAAAAAAAAAAAGAGAAAAAAGGCAAATGTTAATTTTAAGGTCTAGCGATAAGCGCATAATCCTTATATGAAGTCCTTAAGTGGAAGTACATGAGGTAAAATTAAAGTGTTAATCAGGCACAATTGCAAAAGCGAAGCAACGGCAACGTGGCAAGCGAGAGGGACGGGCGAACGGGGGAGTGCAGGAGAGGTGTTCCGAGTTTATACACCAATAAAGAAGATCAATGACGACGTGACCAATTATATGACATTTTGAAATTACGCAGGCCACGATGCAGTTAAATATACGGGGAGGTTGAGCAGGAGCACGATGTGGGTCGTCGTGTCCTTACCGAGACTTTCCACCTCCACCTCCACCTCCACCTCCACCTCCACCTCCTTCTCCTTCTCCTTCTTCTACTTTAGTTGGCGATCGTCGTAGTTGTCGGCGTCGTTGTCGTCGTCGGCGTCGTTGTCGTCGTCGGCGTCCTCGTCGTCGGCGTCAGCGTCGGCGTCGGCGTCGGCGTCGGCGTCGTGCCCTTTTACAAAATAGCAACCGTATATGCGGGGCGCGGCTCACGATATTCCCGGTGCGATAGCCGCTACGATATCGCCGCTCGACTCATTAATGCTCCCTTTAATCGCTGCATTAATTAGCTTTATTAATCAAATCGGCGATCCTGGGAGCAGCGGGGCCGTACCCCTCCCTCGGCCGTTCCTTCCTTCATTTATCCTCGAGCGATAGCCGGAAAAATGGCGCGCACGGCATTTCAAACTTATTATTATTATGCCCGTTTGCGCGAGCACTGTCAGCTACCCGGCGCTCTTAAACGGCCAAATTATGCTGACTAGCTTCTCGGCCCGTTAAATTACATTTACCCGCGTATTATCAGCGACGTTCCGTAATATAAGGTAATGGAAACGACAGTAGATAAGATCAGGATTCGAGCAGCCGGCATTAATCTCAAAGATAGAATAATTATTGGCCGCCTTCATTTGAGCCACCGATATTTACTTCCATTTTCAATTAAAAGTATTATTTCACCAATTATGCTTATAATATTAATAATAATAGGATTTAACGAACAAAGTCCTCGCCACAGTCTTACGTAGTTCTTACCTTCTACGTATTATACACCTATTATACACGTATAATCGCTCTATAAATTCAAAGAAAAGTAAAAGCAGATTGAAAAATCTCAAGTTATATTAGTCTACGATGACATGCATGAAGATTTCGTCGCTGTATTTCGACGCAGAGTCCAGGGACGCTTTCTTAATGGGGGGGGGGGGGGTGGCATGGGGGTGGGGAAGACTTTAAACCAAACGGCTTCGGAGGCTCGTTTAAATTAGTCGTCTCTTTTCACTTCAGGTGGATAAATGCATTTCGCACTATATTTAATTCCCAGTACTCGGCGGCACTCGGGGAAAATAAAAGTCCTCCGTCGGATTCGAATAGGTTTTGAGATTGATAAAAGAGGATTAAAAAAAAAAAATAATAAAAAAAAATAAAAAAAAATAATGAAATAAAGGGCAGTGAGCGAAGGGAAGAGAGAGAGAGGGAGAGAGAGAGAGAGAGAGAGACGGGCGTTATGAAGGTAACAAGCAGTCAATAATAATATTGAAAAGATTAAAGCTAGAAAGCGCTTGATTCGAGAGCGTATCACCGGGGCTTAATATAAAAACGCAGTTTGATTAAGGCGAAGGAATCAACGGGTGTAAGATGTTGTCTCGAATTCCTGTTAAAGTGGAATCCCCGGATAAAAGTCTAGAGTACGCGTTATCGTTTTATACCGTATATCGGTACTTAAATCGAATTTATGCCCGCGCGGACGTCCTTGCAACCGTATTTCTTGTTCCGGCGCGAACTCAATCCGCAGGACGGAGGCACCGCGCGACGGAGCTTAAGCCTCTTAAAACCTACGAGATTTCAAGGATTTTTTAGAATCTCGATCTCGGCTACGACCGATTCCGTGCTCGATGTAACTGTACACTCTGACGACGTTTGGATTATACGCCTCGTATGTCTAGCCTCCGAGTAATGCACCCAACCCCACCCCACCCCCCGGCCCCCGCCCCACGGGTTCGCCCTCTGAAACGCTAAACCGAGCTTAAAAACGTCATTCGGAAAATTCGCCGGGAAGTATTCAGTAAGTGAATGGATACTTATAAAACGGCTCTGAGAAACGGTAACGATTGTACTTTATCCGTACGTAACTGATAACTCGCTGCGCAATAACTTACAGTGAAACAAGCCACTCCATCCAGTGAATCCAGTCAATCGAATCTTCTTCCACGTAATAATAATACAAACATTTTATTGTAATAGTTTTTTTCTTCGTACGGTATTTTAAAAATTCCCGGGCTCATTTAGGAAAGAGCTTATTTCGACTTCATTTTTCGGCTAATTGTGTGTTTGCGTGTGTTTACACGTATATGCCGGTGAAAAATCTTGTCCTTCGACGATCAGTAACGAATTGTTGATGATGACGTTGACAACGACGACGACGACGACGACGACGACGACGATGATGATGATAATAATAATAATAATAATAATGTATGGGCTCGGTCGGTGTAAAATAAATACGAGGGGAAGAATGCTCGGTTCGGGCTCTTTGAAAAGGAGCAAGTGGGAAAATTATAAGTCCAAAATAAGAGATGATAATTTAAGCGGCTTAATCTTAAATCGCGCACTTAAATCGGTGGCTTAAATCGGTTCACTCGGCCAAGGTTGGCACACTCGGGGATTTTCGGTCTTCACCGCCAAAGTCGGCCGTTCCCCGGGCAAGTGCGGCGGCAGGGTGATGGTCGGGGAAGAAACAGAGAGAGAGAGAGAGAGAGAGAGAGAGAGAGAGAGAGTGAGAGAGGAGGAAAAAGCCGCGACCTCGAGCGTCGGAGAAAAGAACCGAGCGGGGAGGAAGAAAAAGTTAAGGAGCGCCAGCAGAGGAGCTGCCGAGGAGGTCGAGGGGAGGATGGGAGGATGCGCAGGGAGTCAACAGATCATACATCGGCCTTCGTAGTCACGCAAGCGAGCCGGTAAAGAAAAACCGAAAACAAGGTCGTAGAATCGCGGCCGTTCGATCTTCCATCCGATGTGTCTCGCGTTCGCGGCTCGGGCTCGCGAACCTACGTACCTAGCGACCCTAATGTCTTGTCTTACATTGCCGTGTCCGCTTGGATCACCGATCGATCTCGCTTCGATGAATCGCCCCCGGTGATCGATCTTTTTTCTCCGTTCGTTGACGATGACTCTTACAGTCTTAGGAAGGCGGGTGGCGTCGACAGGGTCGTTTACGGATTCTAAGGGCCGTTACCGCCCTCTACCTCCACCTTCTAATTTGTACCATTTCACGCTTGCGAAGGAGTCAGGACAGAGTGAAAGAGAGAAGAAAGACAGAGAGAGAGAGAGAGAGAGAGAGAGAGATCTCTAAAGGGCCATAAAGAAATTAATCCGGACGCGTGGAAGGGAATATTTCATACCTCCCAACGTTAAAGAAGCGCGTAGCTTCGATAAAATAACGATTCTACGGATTCTCGATTTTATTAGAGAAAATAATATTGTAAGTAATGAAAGTGTAAGCGATTAAGGCTGAGGGGATTCGCGGCGATTGCGTATGGCGTATTGAGCGGTCACGTAAATAAGCAATAAACGAGTCGGACGTTGTATATTTGGCGAGGTCGTTGAAAATGTGGAGAAGCGATAAAAATCGTGGATTAAGATCTCGTTGAGAAAACAAATTCTCGGTACGCTTGTCGCGCGCGCGCATCTGGTCTCGAGCTATAAAACACATTAATATAACTATCGATGCATAAATATATACATACATACATACATATATATATATATATATATATACGTATACGTATACGTATACGTATATATACATATAGACACATGTATATGCACGTATACATATGTACATGCATACACACACACACACACACACCCACACAACATATATACGTATGTATGCATGCATGTATGCGTGCACGTATGTATGTATATCGAGTATAGATAAATCCCAGCCGTGGTTCCCGTTTATAAAGGAGCGAATCCTTCTGGGCGCTCGGAAGAAATAATCTTCGAGTGAACGAGAACAACTCTGCTTAATCACTGTAATTGCTGCTACAACACGCCGAGGAGAAACTCGGCTCGCCACCTGGACAAGGTACAAAAGGGCAAACATAAGCGGAATCGAGCGGCAATCGCGTGTTAATGAGTATAGCGGCCATCGCTATGGAGTTGGGAATGTGGGCGGAAAAAAAAAGTTGACTCCACTGTCACCGCGAGCTCCGGCCGCTCCGGCGCTCCGACATAAAGAGGTGCGCGCGCACGGTGAGCAGGGGCGAAGCGGTGCCGGACGGACGAAGGGGCAGGGGTAGGTGGGTAGGTAGGTAGGTAGGTAGGTAGGTAGGTAGGTAGGTAGGTTGGCAGGTAGGTAGGGACGGGAGGGACGGGAGGGACGGGAGGGATAAGGTATTTTGAGGAGAATTGGCACGCGTACAGGTTAAAGCCGACAATTAAACGGCGGGCAGTCCCGCCATTAAAACTTTCGATCGGTTTAAAAGTGGCTTTGGCGCGGTTGGCGGGTTCCCGGGACTGGGATGGAGCAGGAGGCGAGGGCAGTCACTCCCCGATGATCGGGGCTTTTTCTCACGCTCGCGATACCGATCTGGTAATTCCGGAAACCAGATGTCTGCGCTTAGATTAGGAATACGAGCTTTTTCTAGCCTCGCTGTACGTAATAAGCCGGGAAACGCGGAGAGCCTAATTGTAACGACTTCTTCTTTTCAGTGGCAGTTAAATGATTATTACATGAACGTGGCACGTGTTGAATCACTTATTAAAGGAGCCGGTGCTTACTTTGTTCTTAGCACGGGACTCCTGCCAACTCACCAATACCTTCTTGCTCCTTTGGAAATCAAAACAAAACAAAACAAAAAAAAAAAACTAAATAAAATAAATAACAAGGAACTTTTCCCCTCCATTAAAGATCTTTAAGGCTCCATTATCTCGTTACGTATATATATATATATATATATATATACATACACATACGTGCGTATACGTATATATATATATATATAATTTTATGGCAAAAAAACAAAAAAAACTAGGAGACCATTTACTCCATCGTTCGAGTTTTCGCCTATCTCTTGGTCTATCAATAAGAAAAACGTTGTTAATTATCCGATTGCTTATTATTTTAATTATAATATTAAAATGCTCGAGTGCGCGCGAAGCTCGGAAATGCAAATGCTCCAAGCATCCATTGAAGGTTGATTTACAGCTATAAATAGCATTAGTTTTATCATAAGGAAATACCATTTAAAAGTTGATAATCAATTTAGAAATCTCTTTATCTTCTCGCGATACATGTTTTCCGCAACAAATTAATAGGTGCTCGTTATGGTTGTGAAAATAAAGAAATTATCAAAGGCACGGCCCAACTATATCAAAGTTTTGTGATTAATATAAAATATTATCTAATTAATTTCATAGAATATATTCAGCTACTTGCTATCGGCAGACATTTATAAGAAATGCGAAATGTTTTTATGGAATTCTAGAAGCTCGCGCATAATATTCTAATAGCGAGCCTTACGAGTTCATAATTTAAAATGTATTCGCGATTTTATTGATTCTCGGATAGCTTAGCCGCAATCGCGTATAATGTGACTCCCCGTGCGCACGCCCCGGCCTTTCACGAAATACCATAGGTATAAACTTTATTATCCAGATTTTGCTAAAACCATTACGATATTTGCAAAATAGATGTTATCCTACAGGGTAATGAAGGCGATGTGAGGGCGCAGGGGGCGGCGACTCCAGAACAACGACGGAAATGAAATAATTTACTTTTACAGAGCGCTCCTTAACCCCAATAACCTTAAGGAGGGCGGGATAAGCCTAACTAGCGCGGAGGAATCTTATAAGTTCGCTTTTTATATATTGGCTGCGAATGTGTTGGATTGAAAGAATGGAATTTCGAGGTTCTTGTAGAGATTAGCAGAAGGGACGCGCGCTGGCTTTCTAGATAATAAATAATAAATCCCGAATGGGAAAAGAAAAGGCATCTGGCAGAATAGCGGAAGTGAGCCGCTCTAAGCATCTGGCCGCGATCGATCAAAGTGTGTACAAGTGCGCAAATAAAACTGATAAGCCATTTATTTAATCTTAATCATTAAGGCTTATTAATCGTGGCGTTTTATCATTTTTCCGGTGAATTAAAACTATAGAAATTCAGATGATCGAGATTAAGAGGAGCGGGGCAAGGCCAGTTACGCGCCCCGTCTAATTACATATAAATCTCATTTCGCGGCTAGAAGGATATAAAGAAAAGGAAAAGCTAGGTAGGAAAGGCTCCCCCGGATCAGTAACGAGTTTTACAATTCGTAAGAATTCGCTTCCGGGCAAAGGCGGAGCGTGAAAAGACCGAGTGAAATTGACTCTCCATCCTCGAGGAATAAATAAAGGCTTTAAAAGGCGCAAAGCTGTTGCTGCTTGCTGCCGCTGCCGCTGCCGTACGCATACAGTTAGCGCGGCCGATAGTGCGTGTCGTAATGTCTCCCCGTTTCGTTTCCGCTATTTCTTTTCACCCGTATCCGGGCAGCTGAATGCTACAATGAACTTAGGCTCCGATCGGGCTGTACGAATAAAATTCACGGCCAGCGAAGGTTTTTTTATTCGGCGGCCACTCACGGCTCAATCGCCGAAACCTCGCCGAGTGATATACGGGATCGTCGCCCCGAGATAAATTAGCATAGAGCACCCAAGCCATAGAGCCATTGGGTATGTGTGTGTGTGTGTGTGTGTGTGTGTGACGAGGGAAGGGAGGACGCGGTCGCGTGCACGTGTCCGGGAATATTCACGGGGAAAGGAGAAAAATCTGGTTATTGTTGGCGGAGCGCGCGTACCTTAGCTCCACCATAAGCGGTCTTGGCTATTTTTCCTAGATCGGACGATAATTAAATTTGAATGGAGTTAATTTACATGCGTGATACAAATGCGCTGGCTTGTGCTCGCTACTCCAACCTAAATCGGAGATTTCGCTCTCCGGCGGACGGCAATAAATTTACCCTATACGGAAATCTGATTGTACCTTCTCCACGCCAGATATTCATTAATGCGGTAATGCACCTCTCTCTCTCTCTCTCTCTCTCTCTCTGTCTGTATATCTGTCTGGCAAAGCCTCTACGTATTGTCGTTGAGTACGTTCATTCGAGTACGAGAGGGCGGGGAGGAGGGGAAGGCTCGCGCTCGACTCGTCGGTCTAGTCGCTTAAACGTCTCCACCCCCGTTGCAAGCAAGTAGCGTGCGGAGCGTCATTGTCGGGCATTCTAAGGCGGGCCCATGCCACCGAAGTCGATTAATGAAAAAAATAAATGGTCTATGGCCGCGATAAGGCGGTATTTATGCGACAGTGCTTGGAGCGCTCGATTGTCGTAATATCTGTTCTTCGGCAGCGCGAGCGGATAATCTGAGAATTAATTATCCGCGAATGTGTGGGTAAGGGAGGCTGGGGCAGGGGACAAGGAGGGAGGAACCGGGAGGAGGGGGGTACTCGGTGCGTGCGGCAAGGGAGCGGACCTGCGCGAATGAGACGTGAGGAACGAAGAAACGCCCCTTGGATATCGAGGAGCTAATCGGAGCGGCGGCTCGCAAGTGCAGACATTGTTGTATCACGCGAGCAATTAAGACGTCATTAAGCGTGCCGTGGTAAGGGTATGGAGGGGCCCGAGGTACGGCCGGGACCGAAGTCGAATCGCGATGTGCCGGGGGGATTAAAGAAATATTTGAAAGGACTCGTGTCGCAAGCAAATGGAGGGCAATCGAGCTTGAAAGCTCGGGCTCGAGCGCGTAAATTCCGATCGCCGGCTAAAAGTGCCAGCCATTTCAGGTTAATTCGCTCGCATACTTACATACTTACTCGCTTGCTTACTCATCTAATCCGGGCATTAAGTACTCGCGACGAAATTGATTACACGCTTTTACGGGTAATGGCAGCCGATGGCGACGGGCTCGTCGAGCAATTGTGACAGCAGCGCCGCGCAACGAACTTTATTAGAAGTAATAGCGAGGGGACGGTATCGAGGCCGATCGGGAGGAAAGGGGTGGGTTCCGGCACTTAGTACCTTTTTAGTCGAAGGCCGATCACCGCCGCGGGTAATTAATCGATCGTCGGCCGGTGCATTAGGCGAAGTGCCCCCTCCCAGCCCCTCAAACAGCCACCGCCGCCACCTCACTCGTACGCTCCCCGTTAAATAAAAAGGCTCTTTGTCATCGTAACGGTGAATGCACGGGGAAATGCCTTCGCGAGGGTGAGAAGGAGGCTCGCTTTCTCCGTAGATGTTCCGAGGGCTAATCGATATTAATTATTACGCAAAGCTTCCTCTCGTCGTAGGAGGCTGCTGCTTCTAACCCTGCTAATTACCCGTTACGGGCATCGACTTGAAGCGAGCTGTTTCTCCCCCTCTCTCTCTCTCTCTCTCTCTCTCTCTCCTTTGTCGCCACATCCCACCTTTTTTCTGCACTCCGTCACTTTACACGGACGGATTATGGGCTGCGAGAGCCCATAGATCATACGGGGAGATTGGGAGCCGCGAAAGTAGTAGGACGATTAATGACTGTCGATGATTTCATGCGAGGCTTCTTCTCTTCGTCGTGCTCCCGTCCCCCCTGCCCTGCCCCCTGCCCGTCCCATCGATCGCCTGGAGTCGAAGGAGCCCAACTAGCAAACGGTCCGATCCCATTCGGAGGATATACGATAGCCGCGACGGCATCGGTAGGCGTAATAATAATTATTTTTACGAGGGAACTTGTCACGACAGGGAGGAGTGCGGGACCTACAAGACCCACACAAGAGACTGTCATCACTCCGATACGCGCTGTCGGGCTTTCCGCCCTGAAATATTACAAATTTATTCCCCTTAATGAATTATAAGCAGGATCCGCGCTCGCATTACTCCGTGTAGTTTTGCTTTGTACAGGCGTTGCGGCGCTCCCGCCTCTTTATTCCTCTTTTCCCTGTCGAGCGATGCATTAATTAGCCGAGCAAGATACGCCATCGCTACTTTTCGCCTTTATTCCCCCCCCCCCGCCCATTAATACGCGGGTAACCGCGTGCGTGTACGTGAGTCAGTCGGTCGAGCGCGGGAGCGCAGCTTCCCGCTCCTTTTTCTTCCTCGGCGAGGCCAGTACCCCGTAGCGGCCTCTCGATCGCTCGATCCCAGATCGGGAGCGATACGCGGCTAACTACGTGACCTCTGGCCGAAATCCACTCGGCTCGGCGCAGCTCGGCGCAGCTCGACTTTCGCAAGTTACTTACTTGCAGAGTACCGTTGGTAGGCTGATAGGAGCGAAAGGATTGCGAGAGCGTACGGGTAGTCCGGTCCGCACCCGCGGAGGGTCGGGGCTGCCGGTCGGGGTGGACACACGACCACACTCTCCTCCAGCCGTTATCCTTTAAAGCGAACGTCGACGCATTGTGTCGCCGCGAAGGGGGAGGAGGGCGATGACGATGACGGCACGATCTCTTATCGGGGATTTATGGACTCGGCCCGTTGCCCGGCTCGGTCCCGCTGATTTGTTCGAGCTACGAAGTCTCTCCTCTGGCCATTCGGACGCATTTATAGTCTGCGAATGCCCACTTAATGTGCGATCCACCACTTCCACGGCGAATGATTTAATTAGCGCGCTCGCGCCTCCCATTTTCTCTGCCTCATCCCACCACGATAATAACCCCCTGCCGACACTGAACCCGTCCGTACCGGTACGGCTCGGTCCCTCTCCCGCCGCCCCGCGCCGCTCGCAATATGTCCTTACCTCATGACTTTTTCATACTTCATGAAAAACTCACCGAAAGCTCATTTACTATAATGTCTTTTCAAAACTTTCTAATTTATGAGCAATCACCCTGGGCCTATGAATTTTAATGCTCTAGAAAGCTTTTTTTTTTTCTTTTTTTTTTTCTCTTTAATGTCTCTAGGTTTTTTCGTTTTTACTCTAATTCTGAATTCGTTAGATTAGTCAGATTGCAAAGTCGATGATAAGCTTTCAGCATTTGTATAGTTCTAATTGAAAAAAGAAAAAAAAAAACATCGAAACAAATCAAAATGTAATTCTTTCGGATGTTTTTTTTTTCACAAAAACGTTATTACCCTTTTCCTCTTATGTTTCGGTTCTAGTAAATAAACATTTTCTATATATGAAATAATGATATTCGTATTAAATTACACGTATACATGATTGTATGGATAATGTAAGTGCAGGAACTTGCTTACTTATAATAATTATTATTTCCTAGTAAAAAACTAGTAAAAAAAAAGTTTTTAAACGAAAATAAAGCTACCAGATATTGTTATTAATTATTGTTGCTCTTATGTTGAGCACAATAAGTATTAATTCTTTGAAAGGAGATGATGAGAAAAAGGACGAAATAAAGATTTGCCGGGAGGGAAGAAAATAAAGAGACAAGTCGGATCAAGTTTTATTTCCCGGGCAGTAAAAACTGATTAATCATTGGCACTTAATCCGTTATAAATAATTTTCGCAAAACTGTCAATAAGATTTTGTAATAATTTCAGATCGTAAATTATTTTATACGATAAGATACGCCTCTGCGCGCTTACGTAGGATATTAAATATCCTCCGGAGCGATAGTGCAAAAATAATGGAGTGACAGAGAGGTTGGGGGGGGGGCGGTCGCGCGCACGTAAAAGTAGACAGTGATTTTTGAGGCGTCCTACGCATAATACACCCTTAATCGCTTCTCCCGAGCACTGATACGGATTCTGCATATTTCAGACGTAACGAGGACGTCGCACTAGCTAGCGGGCTTTTAATCGATGAGTGTGTGCGTGCGAGCGAGCGCGCGCGCGTTAATCCGGCGATCCGATCCCCCGATCCCCGAGCGATCGAGATGGCCGATAGCAGGAGAAGTGCCCGAGCGAGATCATTGACTGTTCGATCCTCGATCGGAAGCAATTTTTCTTCCTCCGCAACTAATTTACCGTCTTGTCATTTCCTAGTCGGAGCGAGCCCTCCCGCGCACGCCAACTACGGAGAGAGCGAGTATCGGGGCCGCAATTAACGAGGGGGATCCCACGGGTTCCCCCGGTTCGCCCTGAGCGCTGATCGACGCTTCTTGTAATCCCGCTCCTGGTAATTCTTTATTGTTGAATACAGATAATGATGTCTGGCTCGTGGCCGCGTCCTCCTCGCCACCTTCATTTTAATGTACTGTCCCGCCGAGTGCTGTGAATTATTACAATACTTGACCGATGCTGGACAATCGATCCCGAGTTGCTCCGACTGTCCAGCCCGCGCGCGCGCGCCATTTTCATACGAAAAGCCTCCCACGTGGGACGGATATACGCTGTCGCCGAGCTTCGTCGTAGCTTTCAACGTTTTTCGTTTTTTTTTTTTTTTTTTAAAAGCTTCGGCCTCTCATGCAATATGCATTGGAGAAATTATTTCAACAATTACGAGAGAAGCGTCGACGCAACCGATCCTTCATCCTCCCTTGATTTATTTATTTATTTTTTGTTGTTTTTTTTGTTTTTTTTTTGTTTCTGTTTTTTTGTTTTCGTCCCCTCCTCTTTTTGCTCTTCTCGCGATGAAATTACGAGTCCATATAACACCTTCTGATCACCTTAGCCGCGGAGCAAGATGGCATAAATATTGATAAATATTGCAAATTCGCATTGTCACCTACTTTATTTATGCGGATGGGAATTATACGAGATGTTTAATATTTAACACGGATAACAATATATCGTGACTGCTGCCATTTTCACGCTGATTCGAATGATCAACGTGAATCACTTATGTAAATAAAACCTCATCGTATACGTTGTCAGTCTCTGCATTTGCCGAACGAATTCTCAGCCAATTGTATATTTATGAATTTGTACACTTTTTCGGGCATAAATTAAGTAGTTGTAGTTTCTCAAACAAAGCCACGTACTTCCTTAGCCTAACATTCAAAGCTTAAAAAGACTTTCAAAAAGTCATGACGGGTACGTTGATGTTTTTTTTTTTTTTTTTTTTTTTTTTTTTTTTTTTTACTTGATTTTACATTACTAAATGATCAAAATTGTTATTATGCCTCGTGCTTTCGAGGCTTTGAGGCGCAATAGAGGTGTCTGGTCCATCGTCCGGGGAGTTTCGATGAGGATTGAAAATCTGTCTGAAAATTGAGTGATCGGCCTCGGAATCGTGAAAAATTACCGCTTATGGCTCGGGCATACGTGGCCAGGCTGCCTGACTTCTCAATATGCAAAATACTCGTTTTAAAGTGCCTACGCGTAAACGGCGCTGAGAGAAAAATAATATTAATGACGAATGAGCTTGACGGAAATAATGAAAAATTTATACCGTTCCGGAGCTATGATTTATAAGCGCGTTACTTAAACCGAAGTAAATTATGAGTACATAATGAGCAACGAAAGCTTTAAGTAGTATATAGCTTTTAATTGCTGTTATTTAAAACACTGTTTTCAAGGGATGCCTGTAATATATTGCTCCTACGGCTTTCATAAATCAGTGTAGGTAAGCTTCGTTCGTAAAAATTACAACTAAGAACATTCTTTTTTTTTTTTTTTTACGCATTTCTATCGCGATTTGCATTAGAATGCTATTTTTAAATGACTTTTTCAGAAAGTCTCTAAAATTATGTAAATCGCCGACATTACGCACGTACCTTCATTTTATATTTTATAATGAATTACGTTCATTTATAATTAGGGAATAGACATTAATTGGAATGAAAAATGTATTATTTATTGTTTTTAAACTGATCTAATAATGGTAGCGAATATCTGACGTTAATTTAGAAAATGAAATGGAAAAATTGCCCAACCTTATTTGATCAATCTGAAGAATACAAGTGCGAAGGAGTACAAAAAAAAAAAAAAAAAAAAAGACTATAAGAATAGAGGTAATAATTATGTACGAATAAGCAGGTAATCCGTTAGAAGTGGTAAAATCGTAATATTGAGAATAAAGTGATAATAATTCCACGGGAATTATTAGTAATACAGAGTAGTTGCGTGCATTGGATAAAATCATAGCGTTATTATGGAGTATGATATTGAAACAGTATTTGTGCATTACTTAGTTAGATAAGGGATTAGTACCGAGGAGGAAAAATAATTAATAATAAATAATGTGTATATCTATTGTGCGATTAGAAAATGCAAGGCGTTCGAATGAGAAGTGAACTTTCGTCGAGTGAACGTGTATGCACAGGATTCCACAGTAGTAAAGGCAAGTGTCCGGACTGTTAATCACGTTAATTTATATTAAAGCGATGATTAATTACTCCGTGCTGAGATTACGTCTATAATTTACTTTGAAAAACGCGTTGAAAGTGATAAGGTGGCGTTGTAAGTCGCTCGCGCGAGTGTTATTCGAGGAATATTTTAATTGAAAAATAGCACTTGCCCCATTGCACGCGAGATGTTTCATTTATAATGTTTATAGCGCTTTGGCACGTTTCTACCGCGTCCTGACGAGCTGCTTCACCTTCATTACATAGATATCCACGAGTCGAAAATATTAATTATACCTTTTGACATTCGTTCGCTTTCTTTTGCTCCGTTCCCGCGGGAAAATATCGAAATTGATTTATACCCTCATGCATTACTATTATTATATTGGCTAAAATGATTAAAAAAGTCTCCGCGAGCCGTGCCGATAGCGGCTTTACGATACAGATTAAACCTCCTCCTACTCCTACTCCTACTCCTACTCCTACCCCTACCCCTCATCCCTAACAACAACAACAACAACAACAGCAACAGCAACAACAAAAGAAATGACTGATGTTAATTAATCATTATCCGCGGAATTGCCAATCTATTTCTAACCACGAATTTACAAGTCGCTTATACATTTCCGTTAATCTCTACTTTCGATGGCTTGTCTTTTAAAATACGTTTACGCAACTTGGGACAATTGAATATTACTTTTCTTATTTCATATCTCTCTCTCTCCTCTTTTTTTTACTTTTATGAAAAAAGTTCTCTATCCAATAAATAAAGCGAAAACTCTACGAAGCCTGAATTTTCTACATCCTGCTCTACAATAATAAGTTACGAGTCTGAAGTAAGAGTTTCAACAAATAAAACGTCTATAGATGTTTAGCGGGGAAGAATAATAATGCTATTCGCTACTCCTGGATTTAAGCACCTTGTGTATGGGTGTATGGATGATAGCATTCGTCATATGTCAGGGGCAAAAGTCTGTAGGAATTGAACGTCAGAATGAAAAAAGAAAGTGAAAAATATAATGGGCATCAAAGGCCTGCATAAAAGGCATACTGCTTTCCATTTTAAATTTCATTTAATTCAAAGTAATTTAAAAACATTACGTATACACGTGTATACGTATGCGCGTGTAAATATATATATATATATAACGTACATTCTATATAATATCATTGTAATAATTTTTTAAGAAGTGTATAGCTCTCGTGCATAAGGAGTAATTTTATGATCTGGACGATGACAGCAGCGAATGATTAAAATATAAGTTGAGGGCTAATGTTATCGAGGAATGAATTCGAATTTTTAGAATAACGCAATAAATTTTAAAATTGAAATTCGAAGCCGCAGTAATTAGACGGGAAGGTAACGGGATTCAATATTGCCCCGTGAATTTCTTATGATTTTCGACGTTTTCAAGTGCTAGCGTATCCGGATTTATCGTTTAAGAGAAGATAAAAATCTCGGGAGTAATGTAAAATCGTGTTGTTACGAGTGAGACTTCGATATTCGATGTATCGGGGAATGGAATCTTGGGAGCGCAGAGCGACATGCGTTTCGGGACCGAGGATGCAACTCAGCGTATCCGATTCCATTGTATTAGAAAATTTGGCGATTCGATTGGTGGGATGGGGGGGGGGGGGGGGTGGGAAGAGGAGGATAGAGATAGCGCAAGAGCGAGACGAGCGAGAGACGCGATCTTGTAAGAAGAAATTCGAAGCCAAATGACTTTTATTTTCGCTTTCCTCGTCTCCGAGACTCGGAGAGACGGCTGGCTCGTCTCGTCTCGCCCCGTCTCGGCGAAAGTAGTTGTAAAATACTTAAAATAAATGTTATTTAGTCCTTTGGTAAGAAAGAGTAAATTCGCCGTATTCTGCAGCGGCTCGTGATATTTTCGCTAATGATAAAAAGAAGCCCGAGGTCCAGCCTCTTTTTTTCCCACTCACCGTCTGTTTATAAAAAAAACAAAAAAAAAAAAAAAAAAAAAAAAAAAAAAAAAAAAAAAAAAAAAAAAAAAAAAAAAAAAACAAGACGTTGAAGGTGGCCGAACGTACGCCGAGACAAGGTCGGCCTCCTCGTTCATTTTCGTTTTGTTTTACTTTTTTTGTTTTTGTTATTATTTCACTCGGGGTTACTTTATTTCTGTTTTCTCGATTCAAAGGCGAAATACCTCGCGGATAAAGTCCGCAGAAATAAAACTCCGAGCGAGCCGTAGCTCATGCTTCAATCACGCTCAGCCGTCGTATCTTTAATGTAAAAAGTAAATAGGCCTTTACAGCCTCGTGTAATTGTTTTACATTATTTACGCACGTAAACCGTCAAAATATTTTAATCCACCGACGCTAATGACGCACTCCTTACCCGCGGCATTACTGCTTCAGCATCATTAGTTTCATTAGTTTCATTAGTATGAGCAGATATCCAATAATCAATATCAGGGACTTTAACAGGAAAACGCGGGCTCTCGTAGTTTCATCTGCCAATGCAAATCAGCCGCGCAATGGTACTTCCTCCATTCATAATTATCTGTACGCTCAGCAGCAAGTAACACTTTCTTTATGTAATTTCATTTTCTGTGATTAAGAATCAAGATCGAGAAAATATCGGATCCGCGAGTGAGGCTGAGATCCCGAGGAATCGGCAGTCGGCATTTGAAATCTAGGGCAGCTCGGGGTCGTTCGCGCGAACCGAAGGAACGAAAAATCCGGAATTCGTAATTCGCTCCTTAATTAACGATCAATTAAAGGAGCCCGCCGAGCGCTTTATATGCGCAGATACGGGCGGACGCTTTGCTACGTGTTCCATCGAATTTTCCACTCTCGAGGAGTCGAAGGGACTAACGAGCGCGTCACCGGTTCTCTTAATTGCTAATTGGCTTTGCGCCGGTGCATTAATGACGAATGTAAATACGGGGCGAGCTGTCCCGAGCGGTACCGAGCGGTACCGAGAGGGTACCGAGCGATCACCAGCCGGTCCCAAAGCAGTCCCGGGTGCTTTCGAGCGGTCCCGGGCGTACATAAATCACCGTGGCCTCTAGTCTAATTAGTCGCTCCCGTATTGTTCCTCGATTATTGTTTTTCACGCCTTGGTGTTACGCGGGGCCGCGCCCACGCGGCTCTCCACCGGATAAAACCGTAATTGCCGGCGCGAGCACGATGTTGAAAGATCTGCCAGGGCAAGAGCGTTCCATTATACCCCTCTTGTACTCCCTTCTCTTCTCTCTCTCTCTCTCTCTCTCTCTCTATCTCTCTCTCTCTCTATCTCACACACACACACACTCACTCACTCCCGATCCGATTAATCCCAGATTGACTCGCGAGGAGGGATTTTTTTAATTATGAGCGCCGATTACGAGTTTGCGTGTCTCGTTATTCTCTATCGTTTAATAAATGAAATTCCGATAATTGATAGGGTTGATGATCGCCGGCCGGGGATAACCTATAAATAAACTATAAAATAGTCGAGCGGCAATTTTTCTAATTCGTAATGTACGCGTTCGATTCGAACGCGTACATTACGAGATTCGTGGGAGGGGGATGGTGGCGGTGGACGGGACGAGGGACGGGGGGCGAGGGGCGGGAGGACAGGAGGCTATCCATTAGTTAGGCACCGGCAGTTGAAATCCGATCCTATTCCTCGGCGGAGGATGCAACATTTAATTTAGAGTCGGGGCCAAAAATTACCAATACATCTACTTACGATGTAATAATAACTTCTTTCTCCTTGCCTCCTCCCGCGTTCGCGCCTCCGCGCCTCCGCGCTCACCCGCTCTCCCCCCGGCTTCTCTACGCCGAGCCCGAGATTTATGGACTTTTTAAGAGGGCGCATAATTTCAATGCCGAGCTTTATGCTCGGTATCGACACTGGCAGAAGCACACGGTAGTATGCAATTATCGTATGAAATTTATCGCGTAATTAACGCACGGGAAATTTCCGTTTGAAATCAAAAGCTTGATTGCCGATGAGATAATAGGTTAATTTTACGCTTGGCCCGATGATTGCAGGCATCCTTGTGTCTACAAGGCATTTTGTAATTAACTTTATTAATTAATACTATTCAATTCCTCGCTTTTTATTGAATAACCGAGATGCCCGGCTACTGCTTTCGCTTACATACTACGTGCGTACGTACGTAAGGAGGATGCGCGCGTGTGCGTATAATGTTGCGCGGAGCTGCGTCTTCCTCGTTTTCAGCCAATTCTCATCGCCAGCCTTACGCGTGCGCAATAATCGGAGATACGTTTCCAAGTTAAAGCCGTAAAGGACTTGAAGCGCACGGGTCCCACCTTCGAGGATTTGCTTAGCTTGCGCGTAAAAGGTACGTAAAACATAGGCATTGGACAGCATAGGAGCATGAATTTTCGATAAAAATACTGCGAGTATGATTAATCGTACTGACTGATGAACAATGAAAAATAATTATTAGGAAGCCGACGGTCGTTTTGAAATTCGCAATAATGTTGCTACGACGGCTATTATTATCATCATCATTATCATTATCATTATCATTATTATTATTGTTATTGTTGTTATTATTGCTGCTACTATTATTATTACTGTTACTATTGCTGTTACTGTTAACTTTATCGTTATTGTTATTGTTATTGTTATTATGCCTGAGATTTCATTAGCCAGTCTAGTTAGTATGCGCGACAGAGACAAAGACTGAAAGTAAAAAAGAAATTTTCAATAAAATCGTCATTTCATTAGGCTTGAAACAATACTAGTGGAGAGACGGTATAATTTAAAGGATAAATAATGGAAAATATCCCGTAGCTTTGAAAGTATCGAGCCCCCCACCCCCGCCTCCCCGTCCACGGGGATGCAGACGACTCCCTCGGGCTTGAGCAACAAGCGCATATAAATTCAGCCAATGATAAAAGTGCCGATAAAACGGCTCATTATGTCATTTCTTTCTCAGCTGACAATGAGAGGTAAAATAAAGAAAAGAGGGATCGGGGTAAGGTGAGGAGAGAGAGAGAGAGAGAGAGAGAGAGCTCGAATTCGTATATAATGCGCGACAAATCCCGGCTCGCATCCGCATTGTGTGCGACGCGGGGGACGATCCCGGCATTCATACGATACGAGTGAGCCCGCGCGGATATTCTGCAATTAGCAATTATGCGTTGTTATTACGGAGACGTTGGATTTTCCTTTTTACGGCCGCGTGGGCACGTTCGCGAGGGACCCGGTCCCTACCTTCAACCCCATACCATCCTCCCTCCCCCCACCCGGGCATACTATAAAATCCATTCTCTCCCGACTACCTTTCCCGTCTACTTTCCGTCTGCTTCCCGTCTGCTTTTCTCTATTTCGAATTATTAATACGATCCGTATTTGAGCAAACGGAGAAATAACAGCACCTTTTGCGTTACTGCCAACTCCCCACTCCCGGCTCTTGATATATGGCTTTCGACATTCATTAATTATATACTTTTGAATTATAAGACAGATATATATATATATATATAGCGCGTAAATTCTGTGTTATTATGTCATAATCTTAATAAAAGCATTGATTTTTCCACCGGATGAAACTGTTTTTCAAGCTCCGATTTATCTACCCGCAAATAATCCTTTAAGACTAATGGATCTAGGCTCTTCTTTTCGCCAGGCATACCGATCTATTCTACAAACTTTTCTGCCCCCGATCCGAGCAGCATTTCATCAACAATAAACTCGCATGAAATCGCTCGAATGAAAAATTATACATTCGAGATAATCTAGTCGACGATGCGTAATCTCTGTAGATAAAACTTGCACGTTATTCTTGTTTTGTCAGTGAAAAACTTGGTTTTTTTATTTGTTTGTTTTTTTTTTTTTTTTTTTGTTTTTCTTTTTCTAAGACATCCTTGCCTGTGGTGATGTTATCGATAATGGAGCGACTCCGGGGAGCATTAAATGCCTGGAGCTTTTCCGAACGAGGCCGCGATAGCCTCTATCCCCGTAGACGGGGCCTGTACC
Organism: Ceratosolen fusciceps; assembly: GCA_018883505.1. Lineage (NCBI taxonomy): Eukaryota > Metazoa > Arthropoda > Insecta > Hymenoptera > Agaonidae > Ceratosolen > Ceratosolen fusciceps. The sequence continues at coordinate 4,685,921 of RCIC01000008.1, forward strand.
GTCGGAGCGCTATTTGCGTAGGTCTAATTACCGAGGGAACGTGGCCTTTCAGAAGGCACGGCCGCGACTTTTCATTTTCAGATATTCCCATCGCGGAAGTGTCTCAAGGCGAACGAGGGGCCGAGTATTTGCGCGCGCGCGCGCGCACAACGCGTGAACCGGCCGCGACAAGCTCTTTCAGCATCACAAAAGGAATCGCACAATCTAATGCTTCGAAGCCCTCGGTGTGTCACCTCGTGTGCCACACGCGCACGCGGGCACCGACCCACCCCAATAACCCCTCCCGCCATCCTCCGTCGTTCCGCGAGTTCGACCGAGCGGAATAGTTATTAAAGCGCGACAAAGCCGCGGCGCAGTTCCCAGGCAATCGCGATGCCGTACTCGAAAAGGAGGCGCGCTCCTTAACCTCTCGGGACCGTCCCTCGAGCCGGGAGCCAAGACAAAGCGAAATAATCGCCGATACATTGAGGGAGAAGCTGGCACGGCAAACCAGCCGCGGATAAAGGCGTGACCGGAGAAACGGCGGGCATTCTAAATTCAGAGTCTGCTTGCGAAGCAAACGAAATAGCGATAACTATTTGCGATTTACGATTTACGATTTACGATTTACGATTTACGACCTTTATGACATTAATCGCGGCCACTTAATACGGGGGCGGAGCAGTTACACACACACACACGCACGCACCCACGCACACGCACACATACTTTTTTTTCTTCTTATTAAACGTGCGTTGCCGAAAACTCCGGGACAAGACGGTTTTTTAACAAGGGTTTCCGTTGTAAAGGTTGCCCGAAATGCCTCTGGAGAAAAGGAAAAGAGAAAAGGAAAAGAGAAAAGAAAAAAAAAACAAAAAAAATCAGAACTCTATCGAAGGATTGAATTTTCAAATACGTTCGCGAAGCTCCGCTGGATTGAACGGTCACGATTCCATGTTGGGATAAGGCCAATTCGGAATATAAAATTGCTTGGATTTCTTTCGCTCGGCCCTCGGCGTTTCCCCGTGGCAGCTTCCCAGCTCTTCCTCTGCCCAGCTACCGCGGGCTCTTCCGCCTCCCGACATTATCGATATTATCGCCGAAGATGAATCGGGGTCCCTCCGAGGAAAGCGCCGAAGCTACTTACGGGTTACGACCGAGGCGTATCGAGGGGAGGCTGAACAAACCGCCCGCGGCGCCTCTTCCTCTTCCACCCCTTTTCTCCTACTCACTCTCTCTCTCTCTCTCTCTCTCTCTCTCTCTCATGTTTCTTTTTCCATTCTTTTTTCTCCAAAACGTTTTCTTTGTTTTTTCTTCCTTTTTTCTTTTTATCCCGGAAAATAAGATCCCGGTTCAGTCTCCTTCGGTCGGGGCTGTCTTCCTTCGACGCCGCTCTGTCTCGTACAAGATTTCTACGTCAATGTGATGTTAATCTCCCGGGTAGCGCCGCGCCATACGTATTTGCAAAGCGATGTGTTGATTCATTGTACTACGGTTGTAGGTGGATTCGCTCACTCCTTCGTTAAATCAATTCTGACCCGTTGCTAAGCGCATACAGCTTTTCTTTGCTTCCCCGTTCATCCCAAGCAGCTACATCTCCTTTATCTGTTCTATTGTTGGGGCCGTCCCAACCTTTTCTCCTCCTCTCTGTTCTTTATTTCCTTTACCGGTATGATTGGCAGTAATTGATTGCAAACATTTACTTCGATACTTACGGGATTTTTACGTTTTCGAGATTCCCCGCACGCCCTGCTGCTTTTTCCATCGGATGCTATATTGTTAGGCTTAGAAAAAAAAAATAATATATATATATATATATATATATATATTATGTGTGTGTGTGTGTCTGTATGTATATATCGCTTCCGATGAAAAAACTACTCTCTATCGTATATAATCACAATTTTTAGAGGCATTTTCATTTATTTGTTGGTCGTTGAATCGAGGCTGTAACTTTAATTAGCACGTGAACTTTTACTTTCGAGTCCGCAAGGATCGTTAATATTTTTCAGCGCATAATTTTTATCTTCGATACGGATTTTATAAGCGGTTCTAATGCTATTTATTACGTTCAACTACCTGCGAATTGTGCCATTCAATTAATAGAATTTTTCGTACAAGTTTCCGATCGATAAGCGATCGATAAGCAATCGATAATCAATGGCTTATCGGATAAGAAAAAAAGCGTAGACGGCATTAATGAACCCGGAATACCTGAGCCACGTTTCGGAATGTGTAATTTTCAGCTTGGCTCGTTGCCGCTAACCGAAATCAGTATTAATAAATGACGAACTCGGGCTTTCTCAGTGCCCAATCATCGATAAATGACTCCGTAGCGGAAACCCTCTACGTGTAAAGTGATCTGAAACGATGAAAATACTCGCGTATGATGGGTAAGTCGCGCGTGACCGAAGCCAATTTTAATTTAACAATGACAAGAAACGTTAAGTTACGTTATCCCTTTAATGGTGAGATTCGCATGAATGTCTCGTGAAATCGCAATTGTTTCATTAGGCATACGTACGAGTCCGAGATCAATACGTTTCGCCGAATAAGGTATTTAGCGTTTCGCGTGGCCATCCTCTTGAAAATCTACTTTATTCGTCAACTGCATCGAAACTGTTGTAATACAGCAGTAGAATCAGTGGCGTAGACGATATATTTTCAGATCTCTTTTGTTCCGCAGCCGCGGTAAAATTAAATAATCGGAGAAATCGCGGAGATCTCCTTCGGAGCGGACTACAAGGTTATCGGGGTTCGTGCGGTGCTTTTTCAGAACGACGGATCCAATCGACGACGGTCGTTCGGGCTTTTTCTGTTCCTCCGACGGTGGCCAATGAAGCTGCGGAGCATGGCGGAGGAACCGAGAAGGAGCGAAGAACGACGATTCGCAATTCTCGGAGAAATCAGCCGTTGACCGCGAACCGATTTACGGATGAGTCACGAGCAGCGAATGCACCATCGATCCCACTTCGATCGATCCCTCTTCGATCGATCCCTCTTCGATCGATCCCTCTTCGATCGATCCCTCCTCGATCGATCCCTCCTCGATCAATCCCTCCTCGATCGATCCCTCAATCGATTCCTCAATCCATCCCTTCTCAAAGTCCTCAAAGTCACTGTTCTCATCTCCCCACCCCACCCACCCACTCCCGCCCCCTTCCCCACAAAAAACGCCGTCGTCCGTCTCAGCTTATCTTATCTGGCCGGGCTAGTTTGTCCCTCGTCGCTACGTCCGAGCAATTATCACTGAATAAATAATCGAAATTCAGTAAGTGCTAGCATTCGGCTATGATATATACCAATAATAATTCCATTGGAAATTCCCTTATAGCGAGCAGCGTCGAAAGTATATACTTATCGTAATGTTCTCCCTCGGATTATTAAGTAAAGTAATAGTAGAAGGGGCCAATGTTCCGGCACTTATCGTTACGTCGCGAAGTATAAAGGAAATTAATAGAGGCGCAACTCACTGGCATTAGTAACGAGATATTTCACACCGTCCTCGTCTATCCAATTAATGATAATGTGACGACGAGAGCATAAAAATTAATTATACATAAATATACAAATAGGTTATTAAACAGCTGGGGGAATACGATACACACCGAGACGTATGCTTTACTCCAGCTTTAATGGATATATTTTCCGTGGAAGAATTACAGTTAGTCTAAATGGCGCTGTAAATTTTATTTTTACTTCTCAATAAAATTTACGCTTTACTTAAGCTATTCCTGAAAAATTTTGATAATTTTTTCACATTCTTTGAGTAGCTTAAGTAATATAAAGCAAATGTTTTTTACGCGTTACGGTTATACCGTAAGTTTATGAGAATTCTGTAAGCTAAGCGTCATAATGAAGGATAGTTTTATTGATATGTTACGAATACGTTTCAATAACATTGAAAATTGATTATTTACTGGAGAGCCGAGATTGATGTATTGAAGGGAAAGAATTTTTCAACAGTGTCGAATAAACGAAATAATTAATTATAATAGAATCGGCACGACTTAACCGCATTCCAGGCCCCGTGATAATTAGTTGAAATGAATTCGTTTTGTTCGCCCGAATTTTTATATCATACGTCCGTGTTCAATATCCACAGCTCGTTATGGAAGCAAGCCTTTGATTTAATTATTGATAAAAACTTATTGCGTAAGGAAGGCACAGGCTGTATTAATTGAGAAGATGAAAAAAATCCATTGGTTAACAAATAAAAAATTTTCAATGCTAACAATAATAATAACGAACTGTCTATTTGGTATGGCATTAACAAGGATATTTATTAATAACATCAGCAATACAGATATCAATAATGATAATGACGCGTAGGAATTAATATTAGTTTTCAAAGGTTATTTACCGAGTTAACGTTTAAAGAAAAATTTATAATATCTGCCGTGTGTAATTGTTTTTTAAATTACTTTTGTAAAATTACTTCATAGCAAGTACTACGTTATCCTAAAATTTATCGTATGGTAAAATTGAAGCTAACTATCGCGTAATAAATTCTATATTAACAACGGTAATGATTAAAGAATGCGGGCATAAATTTTAGAAAACGCACGATATTTTACAATTAATGCCGGCAAGGGGGTTATTTCTTTTTTATGTATTGATAAATTTTCCCGGGGCAGTGATAGTTTAAGCGAGGAATTCCGACGTAATCGAATCTTATTAATCTTAATATGACCGTTTCTTGTTTACATTTACGATTACATTAGAAATTTGACGGCTCGGGTAACAGTTTCAGTAGTTTTAATGTGGAATTATTTTATTTGATTGCCCATAAGTACTTTCAATGCTCTGCCTGCGATATCTTGACACGTTAATTAGCAATGCTTTATAAGACTTTCGCCACGAAATTATTGGCAAGGCGGTTACGCGCCTAGGAGAAAAGAATTCTTAATGTAAAAGGGGCGAATTTTCTTGAAATTAACCGCGACTTCGCAAACTTTACAAAAGATTTATCCTACCGAGCCCGGGTGAAGCGAACGCGGGAGGATTTATCTAATTGGCTGTTACGTTGGTTGGGAGGCAAACGAGCCGGTGCAGCAATTACGCGTTGGCTTGAGTTTAAAAAAAAAATTACCTGAAACGAGGATAAGAACAGGTAAGTGTCCCCGAGGGTTTGACGCTCGGGAGTACTCGTTGAATATATCGTGGAACGAGAAGGCCGAAAATATGCCACGGCGGTGCGGTTGCGTACGTACACTGGCAGCGCTGAAACGTGAAAAAGAGGCGGCCGACGCGGTGGCGGAAGGGAGGGGGAGGGGCGGGTGACGGAAGGGGGTAGTGAAATATACGAACACGACAAGCTTAGCCTATGCCCGTGATTTAAATGACCGAGGATTCCTCGGATCATCCGATAAAGCCGCGGTCCCGGGATGCTTGCCGCTGAAAAGCGCATGCGACGCGGCTCGGATACTCGCCGAGAAATTTATGCATAAAGGCCCATTAGGTGGCTATCGTGTTAACCGTTTAAATTACTGATCGGCGCCATTACGCCGATATCTGGTCATTCGGACATTACCGGCCAAATGCGCGATGAATCATTAAATAGAGGAGTCGGTGGTGCCGGTCGAGCCGCCACTCGATTAATTAATCGACTCAATGTGTAATAATTTTATCTCTCCCCTCCCCCGTCTACCTCTACCTCCACCTCTCCCCCCCCTCAAAGTCCCTTGCCCACCAACTCCCTCCTGAAGGCGGCGATTAATCCCGTAGCCGTCTATCTGCCGGGCCCGCTCGCGCATCCTCGAGCGCGTATGCACCGGCCTTTCAGCTCGAAGGTCTCTCCGATTGCATCCCGGTAGATAGCATTCGGATCATCGAACCGAAGCCACGAGCCCGACTCGTCGCTCCACCGCTAGCCGTTAGTTCCACTTCCGCGCGGACTTTTCCGAATCCGGTGTGGCCGATACGGGCGCGGCAGCCGCAAACACGTACGGACAGACGCCTCCGGGTGATAAGACCTCCTCCGCCCCGCCCACAATAGGTCGATTACTAAAAGCCCCGATCGATTGGAAACTGATCGACCGATAGATCCAGATAGGCGGCCCTCCGCCGACCTCGAGCTGCACCTGGATTTATGGAAAGAAAGACCGTAATTGCCGGTTGCGGTCGCGCTTCTTCGGCCGCGATCGGTGCACCAACAATTTCAAACGTGGCTGCCAACCGATCGGCAGGATCGGCTAAGCGAGCCCGGCTTTATAAAGGCCGGCTGCGCATTAAGCGCATTAATCGGGGGCATTGTAAAAAAAAAAAATTAAAAATTCGCGACATCGGTCTAGTTTGCATACGCGGCTTTTGCGATAATATCTCCGCGGCTAATGCTTTAAGATATTTCTATTCGTCAATTATCGGCGCGGCGGGAGCGGTCCAATGCGTCACTGCGCCTCCTCCACTCTCCTCCTCGCCCCCCTCCTCCTCCTCCTCCTCGTGCTCCAGCTCCTGCTCCTGCTCCTGTTGCAGCTCCAGCTCCTGCGCCAGCTCCTGCTCCAGCTCCAGCTCCAGCTGAGCTTGGACGGCGGATAAGGGACAATCGAGTGCGCGGGCCACGGGGCTCGCAATAAATAAATTAATCGAGAATACCGAGTACGCGATTTATCGGAAAAATTCGGACGGATAAGGGCTCGACGGATTAAAGCCGCGCTTTAATTCAATTATACAATGTAACGACATGACAGAGTACTTGGCTCCGCATTCGGTTTTATTGTCAATGGGATTAAAAATATTGTAATCGCATTAGCGGCGGCCAGTCGTCCGATACGAATATAAACCGAGGCGGCTGCATTTCTTTGCTCTATTCGTATTTCGACGTATTAATAAATCATGAAACGTATCTGTTACTGTCTCGATGTCCGAGTCCGGCTTAAGCGAGAAGAAAAATCGGAGCCGGAGAGGCCTAGGCTAATCTCTACGAGCCTACTAATGAGCCGACTTATCAATGATTTCAAATAGCTCCGACTTAATGACCGCTTACGCTTTTTATTTGACGCACCGACACATACGTACGTCCGTGTACATAAAGCACGTCGGCGGTTTTTTTTTTTTTTCACTTCCCCCCTTCCGAGCCTCACGTTTCCCTCGCGTTCACGTTATAATTACGAGTTAATAGGGAGGGGCTCGGTTGGGGGGTTGGGGTTGGGGAGGGGGCGGGGGGAGGACTCGCGGCTCTTATCGCGATCGGTGCACTCGGAGAGGCCGGTCTTCGGGTAAAGAGGGCGGGAGGGAGATGGGGAAGGAAGCGCGAGGGCTTCGCAGGTGCTGGGATTCCAATCGATCAAAACCTTATATCGAAGGATTTTGTCATTCGGACTTTTCATCCTTGACTTATCTCTAGTGAAAAATCGCGATTTCCACCAGGATGATAAATGCGGAGGTTCGGGGACGGACGTTGAGCGATGTCCTACTGTCTCAGCGAGCGGCTCCCTGACGTCATCGGCGAGGCGGGGGAACGGGTTTTCGCGCATTCATCCCCGGGGGAAGCGGCGGCGGCGGCGGCGGCGGCGGTCGCGATTTTAGCGCGCCGGCAATTGAGAGATCGATGGCTCCTCGTCTCCCTGCCTCCGTCGAGACGCGGTCGGCTCGCCCCCCCCCCTACCCCTTCTCCCCCCCCCCCCCTCCCCCCTATACGCCACCGCGGCCGCCACCGCCGCTCGTCCCATCGCCCCTCACCCGACCGCGGCTGTCCAGCGCCGCGAGTTTTTCGCATTCGAGAGCGATTTCTTTCTCATTGGGAGGAGCCCCCGGCAATTTGTTGCTCCCTGACGGCGGAAACCAGACAGATGATGCTTCTTTTGTCGGGATTGAGAAATTATTCTGCCACGGCTTTTCTTCCCCTTCGCGGAGCCTCGCGCGCCATTTTATTCTGAATTAAGGTTAAAAACTCGGCGATAATTGCTTCGCTCGGCCGGAAAGAGTGCCGATGACGCGCCGCTAATTCCCCCTGCCACCTACCCCCTACCCCCTGCCGCAGTCCGGTATCCAGCGAGAGTGAGTAAGCGAGCGAGCGAGAGACAAGATTTATAGCGCTTTTCGCAATGCGCCTTTAAATCCAATAAATGCTGGTTAGTATTTCATCCATCCATCATATTTTAATTGCTTAATTAAAGAAAACCGTGCTGCTAAGTTGTAGATATTTCAACAGATTAATATCGTTGTTTTTAAGGCTTCCTATATCGGAATACCTACATTGATATCGAAAAATCTCCTCCTTTCATTTATTCTAATGTTACTTATTTAAATTTCTGCCTCCCTAAGAAATGACATGCCGTTCGATAAGTAAAATAAAAGCCTAAACGCTAATTGACCTCCCTCCCTCGCTTCCATTTCCTTCTATTAGTTTATATACGTTATTTTTTTTTTTTTTTTTTATTATCACGTAAAACAAGCAAAAGGCCACGTAGTCTAATAAAATCGTTAATGCATTCCCAAGTCATTTATTTACATTGTAACCGTACTCGGATCCAAGTGCAAGTGCGGGCTAAAAACTTTCGAATAGTGAAAGTATGATTAGTGGACTTCATTTTCGCGTTTCTCATTAATTTTCTTTTTTACTTAAGAACTATATCAATAATGAAATCAATTTTAGCGCAAGTCAGCCGAAAGAAGTGGTAGTCGTTCGTTTGAAAATGGTAATCTGCCGGTAAAAGCATTAGCTGAAGCATCGAAAGACCAGCAGAGAGAGAGAGAGAGAGAGAGAGAGAGAGAGAGAGAGAGAAAGGAATGAAGGAGAGCGACTTTTAATTCCAATGAATGAAGGTTGAAAAAGAAACGAACCTCTTGATAAATTATAATTCGTAATCGGCTAATGCGAAGTATCGGTAAGTGCAATTAAATTGCAGTTTAAAATGAGAGAAACAACAACCTGACCCATAACTACAGCCGCTTAAATAAAATTATCTTTATCCTTAGTTGCTTCTTTTACTTACTAACTTTAGTATCTGCGCAGCACAAGAGAATCATCAAGAGGCAAACGTTATATAATATCAGAGGAGGTAATTGCTTAAGAGCAGTACCACATTTCGGCTTGGTTAGCATTTAACAAAGTATTCCTCGGGTTAGTTATGCAAAGTAACTAAGTGAAATAACTTGGCGTAGAGTAAAAGTAATAGGGAATCATTGGTGCGAGCCGACAATCAACGCGTATCGCTATATTTGATAAATATGAGCTTTTATCATTGGCTATGAAAGTATTTATAGCAGAGAGAGAGAGAGAGAGAGAGAGAGAGAGAGAGAGACAGAGGCCAAATCGTCGTAATAGTAATGGGCTCGAGATTCCGGGAAGCATCTCGAAATGCCAATTATATCAATTATTAAGCTCGAGACTAGATCATTCGGCTCTAATGCGCAAGTCTGCAGTCATTTCCAGCCATTTCTCTCGTTCCCGGAGTCTCTGGATACTTTGAATAATCGGACGCCTCGTAAGCGATTCTCACAGCCGGCAGTCATGCTTGAGGCCTTCGACAATCGTTCCGCCGATAGTTTCCAACTCGAACGGAGCGCCTCCCAACCCCGCTCATTACCGTTCCCATAAACTTTATGATTTATTTATACGCGATTCATGGAATTAGGATCTCCTGAGGATTTGGCTCGAATGAGCACGCGCTTATTCAATTAAACGATACGCTTCCCGATCGGCGCTCGCATATTTCTTCATTATTGTAACGAGATGCTGATAACGAGATGGACGGGGATGGGCTGGGGAGGGGCGGGGGTTAGAGGGGGGAGGCTTGTGGCAATTTGTGAAGCCGGAGACGTTTGAGTGAATGGATAGGACGGCGATAGGAAAATAGGAAAATACGCGGAGGGACAAAGTGTTTGATGCAGCGGAGAGGAGAGGAGACGAGAGGAGAGGAGAGGGTCTCTCTTGACCGATCTCTGCCGTGATCTTGAGACAAAGGCCGCTGGTGAGAAAGGCGGGGGAGCGGGGTTAGGAGAGGCAGTGAAATCGACACCAACTTTGTAAGGGATATCGGAGTCAAAGTAGCAGGCGGCGAGGAAGGAGCGGCGCCCCGGTACCGGAACTCGAGAGCGCCAATTGTCTCTGAGCTGGAAGTACCGAGGCCGGGCCCCATCATCGGCCCTCAACCAATTAAAGGATGCCCAGAGCCTCGTAAGCGAACTTCACGAGCAAACAGCGGGCCCTCGTAAAAGTCACCGGCCCTTGTTTTATGCATTACGGCTCTATGAGACGCGCCCGGGCTGTCCGCGCCCCCGGCGATCCCCCCCTCCACGGATGAAATACCTCGCGAGCCTCTACGCGAGCGAGGGCTTCAATAAATCCAGCCGTACGCGTACGTGGACCGCGCGGGTAGAGTCGCGCGAGGTACTCTCCGCCGTCCCATCCCTCAGCCCCGAGCCCCTCGCTCGCTCGCTCGCTCGCTCGCTACCTACACAACAGCAGCGGCCTGCTCCATCGTCGAGTGGCACGAACGCACGCACGCACGCACGGACGCACGTCGAGTCGGGCAGAGTCGTTATTATATGCTTCTCCTCTCGACCCCTCCCCTCCCCCGACCCAACGCAACCTCTTACCCACCCCTACCAGCCGCCCACGAGGTCGCCACGGCTCATCCTCGTCCCCCATTTGAACTCTCGGCCCTTGGCTCTCGGCTTTTTTGGGGAATAAAAGTCCCCTGCCCGTGCACTGGCGCTCGTACCGCTGCGATACATTCCTATCGCTCGCTCTTATCCCCGATAAACTCGGCCTCCACTATAAAGGAGACTTATTAAGTTATCACCTTCATGGAAAACAAGGAGCTTCATTATCGCATGTCAACAGTGCGAATAAATTCAGTACCGTTTGAAGCGAGCGACTTGGAGCCGTAAATGTCGCTTGATGGATTTAAGAGCCGGAAAGCGCTTAATCGGCCCATACCAGCCGATATGGCTTTCTCATCGTCGTCGTCGTCGTCGTCGTCGTCGTCGTCGTCGCGTTGCATACTGAGAAAATATTTATTGGGATGACCTAGACCCTCTTAGGTTTCATTTGACGACTTTACGCACTGAAAATATAAATATTTATCTACTCTTTTTCTCCTCCTTCACCCCCTCCTCCAACACCGTCAACCACCGCTCCACCTCCCTCGAACCGAGCCGTCGTACATCCACTCCTTTTTCATTCCCTATGATCATTAATGTACGCGCGTATATTGGCTATAAATTAATATGGATACCTTTGCTTTTATAGATCGACTGCAGAAAATTGACTGCAAATATGATCAATTTTAACGTGTTACAATAATAGTCGTTATTTATAACGCGCGCATTTTTAAATAGCGCTCCACTCCTCCCCCAATCGATCGACGGACCGACCGACGGACCGACCGACGGACCGACCGACGGACCGACCGACGGACCGACCGACGTACCGACCGACGTACCGACCGACCCATGAATTATTCCTCTCTTCAAAGATAATTTATTAATACTCCCTTATATATATAAAATAAAAAAAAGGACGACTCTTTTATATTTCCTTGGTAACACTCGGCCTGGTCATCGTAAAGCCGTGAGCCGATAAAAAAGTTGACGCTCCCGGGTTCCCGCGGCAAATAAATACAGATAAACCATGATAAATGCATGGGACTGATTAAAGTTCTGTCACTCTCGTACGTGTTCCTTTATCTTTTCCAGGTTTTTCGCGAGTTCATTAGTTATATACCTAATTAGCGGTGCGGTTATCCCATGGTTATCTGTCCATCTGTAATTAGCTCAGCACCTCTTTGGTGTTAAGTTCTGCCCCCCTTACGCCGCTCCCGTGCCCCCGTCACTCGGCTCATGCCCGATACTTTACTCGAATACGCATGCTTTCACGATAGCCGAGCTGGAAGAAAGGAAGGCTGGCAATCAATCGCGAGCTCAAAAAATTATGAAAGCCGAGCGCGATCGATTCATTAGTATTGATCGAATCGTCAATACATCGACAGAACATTACGAAACTCCCCCCCCCTCCCCCTCCTGTATCCTTCAATAAAATAACGGACAGTCCCTTCTCGGTATTCAAAGTTATTAGGTAATTAGCCAATTATTTTAGACAGAAAGCTTCAACGAGATATTATAATACATGGCTCGTGATTAAAATGGCTCCATTTCATGAGATTTTATGCCGAGACCGTATCATTTTAGCATTTCTCAAGCTGTTATGATTAGAGGCCAGGACTTTTTCTTTAAATTTAAACACCTTATTAAAGAACGTTCGTTTCTAAATTCGAATTTGATCGATATATACGGCTTCCAGCCGACTGACACGTATAATTCATAACTGTATTAATCAATTATAATGAGTGTGCCATTTACGCAAATGCCCTTTTCATCGAGAGTACCGGAAATTACAACAAAGACCAGTTCCACGTCATCTGGAACGAATACTATTGTCGGGACCTTGCTGTCGGTAATATCATTTTCTTCTTAAAAATGATCGGCTGTATACTGTGGATCGTGGTCGAAGATATAGATTTGTGAAAGTTCAGTTTGGAAAGGAAGGAGGGAAGGAAGGAAGGAAGGAACGAAGGAAGGAAGGAAGGAAGGAAGTGAATAAGTTCATGAATGAGTGAAATCGCCGATCGTATAATATTCGACTCGTCATATAGGGAAAATATTAGCGACGGCCGGCTTTCAGGTAGTAGTAATTGAAAATAGTCACGGGTGCGTGTGCATGTGGGGTTGGGAAGGGGGGGGGAGGGCGGAGGGGAAGGTTGAATTATTGGCGGTACGAAGAGGCGTGGCTCGCGTAGGATGGCAATCAATTAAGAAACCGGAGGATCTTACAAAGTAGCGGACACGAGATCGTCCGAGGTAGTGAGGAGGAGCATCAGCATCAGCATCAGCAGCGGCAATGGCAGCGGTAGGAGGAGGCGAAGGACGAGACGGAAAAAAAGAGGCCGCGTCGAAACAATCTTGGCGCTGGCGGATGTACAGGGCCTCTCGCGTACCCATTGTCCGAGCAGAAGATTATCTTTGTGTTGGTTGCCGAGGATAATAGAGAAAATCACCGTGGTCACTGGCGCGGTTACTTAGCCCCCCGCCACCGACGCGGTCGTCAAGATCGGAGGATGCGAGATCGCGACCCTGAAACGCCGGCCCCGGTGTGGGTGCGTCGCACACATTGTGCAATTAATACATAGGGCGGGCGTGGTGTGTGGTTGCGCGGGTGCGCGGGTGCACGGTTGGTGGTGCTGGTTGTCGGTGCTAGTTGATGGTGGCGGTGGTCAAGGTCGGGGAGGACGAGGAGGAGGTGGAGGAGAAAGAGGTGGTGGAGAAGGAGGTGGTGGAGGAGGTGGAGGAGGAGGAGGAGGAGGAGGAGGAGGAGGGCTGAAAGGGCGGGAAAGAATGAATAATCGATGGCTGGGCCGGAGGGACTGCTGATATAGTTATATACGTGCCGCTCCCATGTCGGTACGTTTAAAGCGCAGAGGATATTCCATAAAGGAGGCCGCCGTGACGGAAGATATTGTAAGACAAGTTCGCATGCTAAACCCAAGCCGGGTGGCCTATTCGCCGCCCCCCCTCCCTCCACACCCCCTTCACCCCTTGGTCGCTCCGCGCTTCCACCTTATAATGGCGCACGCGTGTCTATTCGATAGAGACGACTCTCTTCTCTCTCTTGCCCCCACCCTCCCGTCCCCCTCCGTCCCCGCAACCGGCCCTCGACGAGCCGCATTGCCGAGCTTTTTTTCCGCCACATGCGGCTCGCGTGCAGGCTTAGGATTTATTGCGCGGGCTCTCGTTCGATCATCGCGCAGCGCGATCCGACTCTCCCTCGGACCCGATTATGCTAATACCGCGGACGAACGGGCGGTGCGGGGGTCAGGGGCAGGAGGGAGTGTCGGCTGTTGGAAAAGCGCGGTCCATCAATCCCGGCTAATTCGACGTCGGCGTCGCGAGATCTCGCGGAGTCCTCGCTCTGAGCTACCAAATGAAGACGCAGCTCCTCGTGGTGCCTGTTTTGGTTGCGCCGTCGGGCTCATCAGCCACATGTAGCGTCGACAGTGCCTCCGTTTCTTTTCTTATAAAGCGCTAAGAGCATACGCGCGCGGCATAAGAAATGATCGGCGAGTGAGACATTTGTATCCGCGGACTCGGGATTTACGAGCCTCCTCGGACCAACGAGAGTCGGAGCGAGCCGGGGTAAGAGGGGCTCGACGCTTGGGCGGGGGGGAGGGGGCGGAGGTTATCTCCGGGGCGACAATGAGTCGGGGCCTTTTTTCCACGGGGATCACGCTCGACTGACTTATGGCAAATTATATCGTGATCCCCGATTATCAATCTCTTTTTATCGCACGCGACGCAAGAAATCGCGCACTCCTCGGCTTTAATTAAGAAAAATAGCCATACTACTTTATGGTGCTTTACCTCTCTGCAAATTGGAATTATAATACCTTTTGAGGTATATTTTGAGGGCCTTTTGACTCGAATTCATTGCCGATACCGCCCCGAAAAACCCTTTATTTCATATACACGTATATATCACCTCCTGGGGGACTTAAATGCCCCGATCCGCGCTAAAGGAGAGAAAGTTCACGTCTGAGAGAGAGAGAGAGAGAGAGAGAGAGAGAGAGCGAGTGCGGGTCTCTTTCATTGTAGCGACCATCGCTCCGCTTGTGATTTAAAAGCGCCGTTGAGACACGTTTGCGTTTGTCGCAAAGGATCATTTTGCGTCTTCTACTCCCTCCTTCTCCTCTTCCCCCCCTCCCTCCCTCACAATGCGCCAATAGCCATAGTTTTCCTTTTTACCATCTCCGCCGTCACTAGAGACTGAAAATTACCCGAGCCCGACGGATAATTTCCTCCATCGTAGCGCGTCCGCGCATTCTCGACGCGATTTTTCCTCTTCCTGTCTCGTCTTCGCTCCGTATATTTGTCCCGCCGACGAAGAAGCGTCGAGCTGACATTAAGACCGCATCCAGTCAGTCGTCAGAATTGCCGTGGAATATAAGGGAAGGCGGGCGGCATTATTTGGAAATTTAGATCTTTAAGCGTTCAGCGGAAAACTTTTATACCCTTCGAACGTTCTTCGGGTAGATATTTGCATTGCAGCGCGTATTGCTGGTCTATCAGCGATTGGGTGAGGAGGGAGTGGTTTGGGGGGGGGGAGCATGGAAGTATATATTTATCAGTCCTATATTTCTTGCGGCGTTATACGTTTCTTAGGAGTCGACAAATCTTATTTAAAAGGGATATCATCGGCTACACGGCCGTTAATGTTTCTACTACAATAAAACGAAGAACGTCGTTTCCTTCCCGCCCCGCCCCTCCCCGCCCCCCTTACTTTATTCGTAACACGCTCTTAAGTGACAACAGTGCTTGTCGGAATTCAGCGAAAAAGGCATAAAGCCGGAAAGTTAATGCTAAGAAAATCGGCTAATTAACGGCATTAGAATTAGAACGTGCAATTAAGAAACAGGCCACGTGCACTTACATCTATACACACATACACGCACGCGCGCGCGCGTATATATATATATATATATATATATATTTATTTATTTATTTATTTATTTATTTGTTTATTTATTTATTTATTTATTTATGCATGTATGTATATAAGTATGTATGTATGCATGTATGTATGAATATACGCACATGTACATATTGGTATAAACATTTCTCGTTTACGTTAGCGAACGTTAATTTAAATGCATTTTTTCTATCTGTTTCAGGTGAGTTATCGACTGGGACGTTTTATTTAAACGACATCGTCTTGTAAATCGAGCCACGGAATCCCATAGAGACTTTCTTATGTCCGCGATCCCAAAGACATCGAGTGTATCGAGTATTGCGTAAAGTATTTTAATGAATTTCATTCATTTTTATGTGAAAGAGCAAATTACACACGCGGCATTTATTGTATTTTATTTCATTAGGCAATTTTCACGTAAACTGAATTCTCCCTCCTTTTCTGCCTAATTACAACAAAGAAGTATCGTAAATATGGAAACGCAAAGCAACAGGCGGTGCACGCGAGCCCGTATACGTGTGTGTAGGGGTGGCGAATGCAAATGGCGCACGATGGTGGAAGAAAGGAGAGAGACGAGAGAGAGAGAGAGAGAGAGAGAGAGAGAGAGAGAGAAATGGAAAAAAGCTCCGTCGGAATTGGAAAAATATTAAAATTTCATTTTAAGCGCTGAGTCGAATGAAAAAGGCGTCTCTACTCAGCTACTTTTATCTACCAAAAGTACCATAAAGTTTTATTATCCTTTCGCGAACTGTAGCTTTTTATCAAAAGAATATTTTAAGCGCGAAAGGACGCTTAAAGCCTTATAGGTTTTCCGTGAAGGCTAATGCACTAACCCGTATGCGGTGAGCATCTGCCTCTAAATAAGCTTGATTGACAGTCTGCCTCCAAGAGGATTTATCCGATCCTCTTAAGCCCATCTCGTACTTTATAATGGAAAGAAACGAGAAGTTTATCCCTTTAATTGTCCCTCGGACCTCGGCCTTCGAGTCTTTTCTTGCGCAAATATCCCTCGAGCGTCCCGATTGTCATGGACACTTTATCGATCGCTTCTTATTCTCCTTCTGCTCTTATTCTGCAACGGAGCTCCCTGAATTACGACCTTGGCTGTATTTTCATAGCGGAAGCTACGTCCCCGTGATCCCGGATGATCTCCTAGAAAGCGGGGGGGGGGATACGTACCGTTCGGGGTTAACGTTGGGGGGGGGGGAGGGTGTGAACTGTTAATACAACGGGTGCAATCGGCTAACGAGACCTGGTAATTAGAGTCCACGGCTATGAGATGCGGGAAAGCGGGATGGAGCCGAAGTCGATCGATTCCGAAGGCCGAGAGGATGATTTATGTTGGCGGCTGGATCGGATCGGGAGCAAGTCGCCGCTTAACGAAAGATCGAAATGTCGCGAGAGGTCTTTATCGATGCCGCGGGTCCCGCCCTACCAACGAATGCTTCGAGGGGGAGGGGTGCTGCTGGTGCTGCTGGTGCTGGGTTGGCGCATGCGCTGACCGACGGAGGCGCGCGTGCCCTCGATCATCGGACCC
Organism: Ceratosolen fusciceps; assembly: GCA_018883505.1. NCBI lineage: Eukaryota > Metazoa > Arthropoda > Insecta > Hymenoptera > Agaonidae > Ceratosolen > Ceratosolen fusciceps. The sequence continues at coordinate 4,702,903 of RCIC01000008.1, forward strand.
GAAAGGTGGTGGCGACTCGGCGGCGAGCCGAGGGCCCCCGGTGTGACAAATTAACAACAACCCGAGCGTACGCTCGGCCGCTCACCCGCTGTGCCTTCTTCCCCGTCGCCCCGACGACTCCGAGACCCCTTTTTCTTAAGGGGACAACGAGCCCGAGGGCCCCGAGCGGACCTTTAATGGTACGACTATTCGGTATCTCATTTCGCGGGGAGAGCTTTTTTCGGCGCCACGGGTCCCCCCGGCCATTTTTATGTGTGCGAGGTAATTTGTTACGGCCTCTCCCTCCCTCCCTCTACCCCTCTCTCTCTCTCTCTCTCTCTCTCTCTCTATATATATATATATAGCGCGTGCGCGCGCGCGCGCGCGCGAGGGTAGGAGGGAAGGGCTGACGACGGTGACCGAGCGTCCAGCCCGCGCGTCCAGCCGATGGCAGAAAAAATTCCCAGCGCGAGTCACTTTGCACTTCTCGGCCACTGGAATTCAGTGCCACGAGCTAAGGCGCTTTTTCTCCCTATGCAACAGTCATTTTGATATCCATTGCTCGTCGGTGCCGTTTTCATTTATTTTTCTTTATATTTTGGTTATTGTTTTTTTTTTTTTTTTTACGATACAGCGAGGACATTTAAATGGATTGTCTATCGGACCTTTGCACTTTGCCGATCCTATAGGCTCGAGCCGACGGGGATGTCGGGGATACAGACGTCTCTCGGTCCCGATAAAATTATTTCATTATCCGAGTTGTAAGAAATAAATCGATTTCCATATCACTCGATGGCAGCCAGTTTATAATAGTTATTTAAGGTGACGTTATCCGATCAAAGCAGCATTATTTAAAGCGACGGCATTCATAGCTAAGGTGACATTAAACATTATGGTTATGGGTAATTGAGTCGCTCGCTCAATTGGGCTTGATTAGTTCGATCGCATCGGCTCTTGGAATAGATGAGCCTCCTCGTGGGCAAAAAGCCGGACGGCAGTAATACTAAATGGCGAAAAGCCAGCGCAACTCTGCCAGGAGATAATCAATGGCCGGCAGTATGTCAAAGTCGGTGTGCGCGTCGTCGTCCGGTCCCCTCCGCCCGCGCTCTCTTGGAGGAGGCCAAGTCCGAAAAAAGGCTCCTTCCTCCGACAGGTGTCTAGCGACCTGGTGTACTTGGCGATGGTATCCCTTCAGCGCGAGGCCTTATTGGCCGTCGGTCTCGTATGCGCGATCTCATTGAGCACCACCACCACCACCACCACCACCACCACCGAGAGGATGAAGTGGTGGGCAGAGTGGTCACCGATAAGGTAACGCCTACGGCTTCCGCGATAATGCCTTCTCGGCAAGTCCTTAATTATAGCGGGAATCGGTTAGAGGGGAGCGATTTTTCCAGCGGCCTCGACGGCCAGGTCGCTCCAGCTTTCGGAGGAGCCGCTCGCCGATCTCCACGTATAATGCGAGCCTTTAACGAGCGATCAATTTTTACGGGACGTAAGCGCGTCGGTCATTAAAATTTGAGCTCGTGATTACTACTCGCCTAGCCGTAAGACAGAGAGAGAGAGAGAGAGAGAGAGAGAGAGAGAGAGAGAGAGCCGTTTTAATTAGTCCGGGCAAGACAATGTTTACAACCCGCAAAATCCGAGTGGCCGTAGTAGCGGTAATGCGAGCTGGCGTCGGCGACGTCGTAATCAGAAAGCGCTCCTCCGTAGCGGGAGGAGCAGCGGGGGAGGAGAGGCGCGCGGCGTCGGGACGCAATCAATCAACGTTTGGAGGCACCGGACTCCCAATGCCGGGAGTGCAATAATGCAAGGCTCGCGTTAAATTAAATCGATCCGCCGCGATCCGTTCGAAAACCGCACGGACTGTCCCCGCGGCCCCATACATATTTATGTACAGCCGTTGCTATGCATGTATAATTAATGTAAAGGCATTAAGTCGGCGAAACGACGAGGGCGGCGCGGCGCGGCGCGGCGCCCGTCTCGCCTCGCGCGTTAAATAATTTTAGAAAAAGCACCGAGGAGCCCTCCCCGCCACCTTATACATCGATCGATACACCTACGGGGGCACACGCATACCGCTTAACGTTTAACGATCCGGCCGAGTGGAAGTCCTGGAGGAGTCGTTCGCGTTGCCCGTTGGCTCCGCGTAGGCCACAGAGACGCGGGGAGCCTCCGTCCCCCCGACAATGTCGGCAATCCTTCCCGGCAATACGTATATACACGCCTCTATGCCTATACGTGTGCGGGCATGTAGGTCCAAGGAGATGTCGGTCGGTCGGTCGGTCGGTCGGTCGGTCGATCGGTCGGTCGGTTGGTCGGTCGGACCTCTCGATTCTCTCTCGGATCGGCCTCGTCAATCTCGGCTGACCGATCACCTGCCACGCTTTCGGACGCGGGCCTTAATGGATCGATCGAGCGGAGTCGGGCCGCGTTCCCTCGGAGCGGCGGCTTCTATTTAGCCGAGCACGACTCCTCGGACGCCCGATTAGCATCGAGTTTTTCCGTAGGACGGCCTCAGATCCGATCAGCTCCTCGGCTCCTGGCTCCGGATTCCAACTCGTCACCCGGATGGACCCTCGCACTTTCGACTCGATTCTTCCCATCGGCCGCCCGTCTCCCTACCTACACCAACATCCCAATAACCATTATTTATTTACGGCACTCCCGTAAGAGCTTCGCCACGCAGGCGGTCCTTATCTCCTCCTCCGCTCTTTCCCCAGCTCTTTACCGAGTTACCATCATTGCCAAAGGTAATTCAGCGTCGAGTGAGTCGGTACGTAAGGGTCGAGACTTGGAGGGAAGCTACCTCCCAGACGGGGGCAGAGGCCTTCGTCATTTGTCAGCACCTCTCCCCTGAGTGTTTACGCGACTCCAGTCATTCTCTGCCACCCCCCCCTCTCTCTCTCTCTCTCTCTCTCTCTCTCCCGTGGGAACGGGCGCGGGCGCGTGCACGCGGACAGCGCCCCTACGGCGAAAAGTAAGTCGTTGGATGTGGGGACGTGACCGGATCGGGGAGTGATAGCCAGGATCGGGAATCGAGGCCGAGCGGGTACTCGTGAAGTCAGGTCTGGAAGCGCTGGCGAACGACAAGGAAACGCGGAGAAAAGAGCACGAGTCGGTTTCGTCGAGGTCCAGCGTCCTATCGGAGCATCGCCTTACTCCCTTACCAATCTTCTTTGTCCCTAAAACAGTGACGAATTTCCGCGGTTCACCGGTGACTTTCTTACACAAAACTCCGTAAAATGACCGCGTGAAATTTCTAAATATTTCCAAGCATTATGAAAAAGCCTATCCAGAAATCCATTCATTGCATGGCTCTCTCTCTCTCTCTCTCTCTCTCTGAGTTCCGGCTAAAATTTTAAAACTTACGAATACGCGGAAAATTACATGTAAATTTATAAATCTTAGTCAGATAGGCCTTATAAATAACGAAGGCTATTTGCGAAAAATTACCGTACTTGACTATGACATTAAAACAACATACTGATTGATTTAGTAGTCTAACGATACAATGATTGCGAGTATAATTTAGTTTTGACTCGAGGTTCGAAAAAAACCTGACCACTTTCCTTTGGAGTTCAAGTCCAAACGTAAAGAGCACTCAATTTTAATTTGTATTTAACGTCCATTCGAACATTCCCAGGACATATTATGATTATATATGCAGAGAAAAAGTCAATACTCCGCTCTGGATTAATCAAGGATCAATGGTATTCTCTATTATCGAAGAAATTCATGTTCCCGCTAACTGCCATACATAAAATTTAGAAAACCCGTATAATTCCTATACTAAAGCCATTTCTCTACGAGTTAAAATATAAAATATAATATCTATTAAAACTATAGCTTAGAAATTCGACTATTTATAAACTGACGCATGCTTTTAATAAATTCGGGCCAAAAAAAGATAACATTTGTTTCATATTATTCGAAAGGGGTGGCTCAACGCGTTCTTAAATATTAAATTTACTTAAATCGAGCTCTGTTACGGTATAGAATTTAAATATTTTGCCCTTCAGTCGCGTGAAAAAAAAAAACCATTTTAAAAAGAAGCATTAGAAAAATGAGAAAATAAGTAATTTCATACGAATTCTAATCATTTAATAGACATTAATTAATATAAAAAAAAAATGAAGGAAACCCAATAAACCCAATAACCTCTATAACCTCATACCATCAATGAACCCAATAATAATAACCCCAATAACCCCAATGACGTCAATAACCTCAATAAGCCCAATAACAGAGAGAAGAGACGCGTGAAAAGGTATCGGTTTTAACAGAAGCATTAGATAAATGAGAATATAAGTAATTTCATACGAATTCTTAATATTAAAAGGAGTTAAAAGTCTTACGACTTAATCATTTATTGGACATTAATTAATATATATATATATATATAAATATATATATAAAAAAAAAAAAAAAAAAAAGATCCCAAGTAAGATGTTATTAAAAAACAAAAAACAAAAAATGAAAAACAAAAAAGGTACGACTAGTACAGTATAACACTCAGGTAGCGCTCTTATCATATATGAAATCCACGCAAGTGCATGACCACCAATTAAGTGGATCAGCGCAAACATCAGGAGTAGCTTTTTCTCCTTTTATCCGTTTTTATTTATGATTCAAAACATTTGCATAAATGATCAGAAGACAAGCGTAGCCGACGAGGACGAGCAAAACGAATAATCGATAAGATTTCTTTTTTTTCCTCATTCTTTTCCCTCTTTTTTTTTTCCTTTTTTTTTTTTTTTTTTTTTTTTTTTTTTTTTTTTTTTTTTAACGCAAAACTCGTACAAATCGGTCGTATTTGCAAAATTTCAAGTATCCCCCTTACCGAGCCGGTAACCGAACGACTCTTAAAGTTAGGCGTACGTTTATATTTAAATAAAGCTATTTATTAGCTGACGGCAGTCTTTATACCAAATAAATGTACCAAAAAAACGCTCGCCCATTGATAATTTTAATAGTAATAATAATATTTGAGCCTTAGCGCAGGAGGAAGGGGTTGTCGTCAATGTATTTGGCCAATTAACGTTATCATTGCTACGATTGCTATTCTACTCTTGGATCGAGTCAATATGATAATCTTAATGAGAATATTACTGGCAGAGGTATAATGACATTCTTATAAATTTTACATAGACTTTTAGACGGCAGGGGCGCCGGACAAGCAAGCTTGATTGATTTGAAAAATGCGTAATCGTACGCAGAGCGAGGTAGCGAGTGGGCGAGTGAGAGCGAACGGGAGCGTCGGGAGTCATGTCACAATTACGTAGATCGCAGCTGAAATTAAATGCTCTTGGATTTCGAGAAAATCCGCTTAACTCAAGCTAGGTAATGAGCACGTTAAATAACCGGTGTCGGTTATTCATCATCATTCGAAGCCTCGGATGTAACATAAAAAATAGACGGATGAAGGAATAGGGTCTGGGCAATGAAGGATGGGGGGGGGGATCGGGGGAGTTGGAGGAGAGACGGTCGGAGGAGTTGACACTAACCCTCCTGCGTTTGATAATCGCAAATGAAGCGCTCGACAGAATGCCACGAATTCCTTTATATCGGTTGATAGGAGAGCGCCAGCGCGCACCATTACGTCCGTTCTTCATTTCTCTTGAAAAGGCCGCGAGAATTCCGATCGTCATTCTTGTTTACGGAGCCTGAAAACTTGCTCCTCCCCCTCCCGCCCGACTTCGCCGCAGTCAGCCGACATCAGCGACCGGGGATATTCGAGTCGACATTCTTTGTCGGGCTTATCCTCATTACGTATATTCGCGCGCGTCGCAAGAAAATGCTGTCTCATTGATACGGAGGAGAGCCGGGAATAAGAAGCGGAAGATAGACCAACCGCGAGATAGAGAGAGAGAGAGAGAGAGAGAGAGACGGGCGGGAGAGAGAGACAGCTCTCGATCTGATCTACGAGCGTTTAACGAGAAGTGGGATAAGTCAACAGCGGATCCAGCCATCTCAATCATTCCTCTCTCTCTCTCTCTCTCTCTCTCTCTCTCTCTCGGGCTCTACGCAGCATCCCGGAGAATTTTATGGTTTTCTCGTCTTTCTGCTCACTCGAGATATTGGGAAGTGGAGTAAAGTAAACGGATGTGGGGAAGAGTGCGCGGAAAGATGCTGCGCCTCCGATCATTCTCGACTCGAAAATTGCAGACTTGAAAATCTCCCTAAGTTATGGTTTGGTAAAGATAATATTTTCTCCGAGTGAAAAGAAAATGAGACCCCAATAACGGATTCGAAAAATTCTTTACCGTTCCCCAGCAGCCGAAGATGCTGCTCTCTTTGTCGCAGGATCGTTATAAATATCAGCTCCCCTCGAGGCCACGATTTTCTACTTTTTCTTTTATTTCTTTTTCTTCTTTTTTTCATTTGTTTTTTTTTTCATTTGTTTGCGAAATCATTTTATCAGGAAATAAAGAAGGAAAATAAAAAAAAGAAGAGGAGGAAATGACGAAAAGAAAAACATATACGTATACGTGCAGGTAGAATAATAAGAAGCGTTCTCTTCTTCAGGAGTCAGTCTTGGGAAGAACGGTGCCTCATTATTCCATGAAAAAGTATATTTATGTACATTTTAAGCGGTTGAAAATTGTAAATCTGCTTGAGGAGCCGTTCCTTAAAGGATGCCTAGTGTCCCTTTATATTTTCGGATCTGCCTTTCAATTTATTCTCATAAATTTATGATCCTTAAAATTTTTAATATTCTAGCTCGTCGTGCCGACTCCCGGCAGAATAATTAGGAAAGAGAGAGAGAGAGAGAGAGAGAGAGAGAGAGAGAGAGAGAACGTCCATCGAGAGTCGCATTGCGTCCGTAGCTTTTTTCCCCTCCCGCGACTAAGGCTTTTAATGGAAAGTCGATTTATTTATTGCTATTCCGCTCGGCCGGACTATTGGCATTAAAGGTCCGATCTTATAAAGCTCCGCGGTATGAATTATTCCTCGGGGGACGGGAGACGTTCGAACAAGCTAAAGGACTTTTTTCGTTTTCACAAATATATTTTCGAGCGGAAAAACGCGCCGGGGTCCTTCCCTGTGCTCGGACGCGGGCACATAAAGTTTCGCGGTATCGAAAGTGAAGGAGAAGGAAGACTCGCGGGGTTAAATTCTGATTAATCTTATCAACGTGAATTACGACGATTACGATTCGAGAGAGCGAGCGAGCGAGCGAGAGAGAGAGAGAGAGAGTATGAGAGAGAGAGGGAGAGAGGGAGAGGGAGGGAGAGAGCGCGCGCACTCCACCTCGTTACTTTACAAGGACTTTAACTGGGTAATACTCGCAGAAGAGATTTTCATAAATTCATTTGAGAGGAGGGACAGAGACGGAAATTACAGCAAAGCATTGAAAAATACTCGGGTGATGTAGGGCCGGGCGATGAGAAGGGTTCTTTCTATAAAAGAAAACCGAACGAGAGTGCATGAGAGATGTATGTATATTGTTGGCGGGTGGCGGAGGCTACCGTCTCGGGGGAACCTCGCCGTAGGAGGGGGCGGGGAGTCAGGGATGAGGAGAGGAAAAAACGTACGAGCGCAGGATAAATATAAAACTAGAATCGCCGAGCGCTTAAATTAGTATGGCTCGGTGGCGAGAAGAGAGAGAGAGGAGAGAGAGGAGAGAGAGAAGCTGTGCCCGTACGGGTTAAATTGCTCCTTGCGAGACACGATTATCGTTCATTCATCGGACTTCCTCTCTGACCTTGCTCCTTTTCTTTTTATTTTACTTTTCCTTTTACTTTTATTTTGCCTCTTATTTTTTTTTTCACCCTTTTCTTCTTTTTTTTTTTTTTTTTTTTTAGTAACCGCGCGTCGTCCTGGCTTATAACTTACAATTAAGCACCGTACGAGACGGGCGACCGCATGAGCGATGTGTCGACTCGCTCTCTCTCTCTCTCTCTCTCTCACGCACACGATCGCACGTACGCGCTCCGTTCCTCTCCATCTCCACGTCCTCCTGCTTCTTCACCACCACCACCACCACCACCACCACCATCAGCACCACTAGCACCTCAGTACAGCTCTAAAGTTTCTCTCAATCGGCCCAATCTCCTTTCCACTTGGCCATTTTTAACTCGATTTCTCCCCCCCCCTCCAGAGTCTCGTATCTGCCCGTTCCATCTTTATCATAGAACTATCTACGATCGAAAAAAAATCGGTTCGACTCCTTCGTGGAGGCATTGAAGCTTCTGAACTTGCAACACCTCGTTCCCTCGCAAAAACGCCTTTCGCTCTCTTCATAAGCCCATGACATATCGGTTTACCCACCCTCCCCCTCCCTTACGTGCACATTTCTTTTCCCGATTCTTTTAATATTCGATTGGTTCTGTATCTACGTGTGAAAGGACAGATAGATAGAAAGATAGATAGATAGATAGATAGATAGATAGATAGATAGTAGATAGATAGATGGATAGATGGATAGATGGATAGATGGATAGCTTGATAGATAGATAGAGAGATAGGTAGGTAGATAGATGTGTTGGGAAAAGAATGAAAGACAAATAGTTCCGAGTTAATGGGCATTTTTACATGAGCCTATTTGTATTATTAGGGCAGGATACAACAAGATAAGTTCAACAAGTGTTCGGAGCCTCGACAAATACAAAAGTATTTTCTTCCTTTGAAATGGCTTTTCATCGATCGTTAAGGCTCCATCCGAGCGAAACAGCTCAATCGAATTGTTCGTCATTGAGGATATTAAACTCACGTGAAATGCACGATTTAAATTGAAAAAGGTGCCCCGGCAATCCAATATTGGATGCTGCGCGTAGACCATGAGGCAGTCTCCCCTCAGCCCCGAGATGAAATCATCCTCGATCCTACAATAAGAGAAGCGAACGAATCGCTGGAGCTGTTGGCGCGCGAATCCTTCGCTCTCTCTCTCGCACTCTGTCTCTCTCTCCCTTTCTCTCTCTCTCTCTCTCTCTCTCTCTCTCTCTCTGCTGACGCTTGGCGGAGCGGGAGAGGCTACGAGATGCGCTCCCGGAATCGTCATCGAGCCTCGGGCCTCGGCCTTCTCTTTTCCCTCCAGCGCCCCTTGTCCCCGGACCAAAGCACATCGGAGGAGCAATAATAGGCCGCGCCATCTTTAATTGCCCGGACCGAATACAGATGCTTATCCCAAGTTATACGATCCGGACGATAAGCGATTATTCTTAAGAGGGTGTGAAATACCGCGGCTATGCCTATCTTATTGACACTGTGTATGCGATTGAAATAACAAGATTACGGGATTATTCGACTCTTTTTTGTTTTTTCTTTTTTTTTTTTTTTTTTTTTTGTTTCTCTCTGATTTTTTTAAAGTACTCGCCGGAGAGACTTCTTTCTTCTTCATTTGTACCTTGAGGCTTATAATCCGAGATTCTTGGGAGCTTGTCTCTCGGGCGTACCGGGACGAGGAATGAAGGATGCCTCGCTCCGGCTCGAGAGGACCGCTCTAGGGCCAAGAGTGACACTCGTCGACCGGTTAAAGTTCAGTCCCGTACGCAATCTTGTGCGGGGGTGATGGTGGTGATGGTGGTGGTGGTGGTGGTGGTGGTGATGGTCGGGTAGGGTTTACGGGGGGATGGGCCCCGATTAACCTCGGCCGGCACATCACCTCGGAAAGATGCTTATCTCGTTTTGGGCCTCTTACTCGAGATCCTCTGCGCTCGGATCCACGAGGATCGTGCCGCGGGCCAGGAGGCGATTATACACGGGCCCGGGCGATTACGATCAACGTCGTCGTCGCGTGTAAAGAGCGCGAAGCCGAGATGGGGGCGAAAAACCCATGTAACACGCCGGGTCTGAGTAATTTGAGGATGCCGTACGCGAGCCATTCCCCGTAATCCGGGCGCGAATCTCTGGAGGAGGCTCGCTTCCATGCCGACTATGGGCTTCGGAAAATCCCGTCTCTACCGATGTAAAGTCAGCCGCTCGATAATTGCCCCCTTCCGACCCACCCCATTCCTCACCCTCGGCCGCAGCCTCAGCCGCAGCCTCAGCCGCAGCCACGACCACAGCCACGACCACAGCCACGGCCACGGCCACAGACACAGCCACAGACACAGCCACAGACACAGCCACAGCCGCGGCATCAACCGGCCCGGCTCCGGTATTTATTGCTTCTCGGAGCTTAGCCCTAATCGCTCGCCGCCAAAGCTTTTCTCTTCTCGCTTTTCCTACCACCGGCACACCACTACACGCGTCCACCACCCCCTACATACCCCCCGAGTACGATAATCTAAATTATTACTCGCGTTTGAATGTCCGGGCGTGCGGATTTTTTTTTTTTTTTTTTTTCACGACATTGGCCGGCGAATCGCTCGCGCGAATAAAGATTTTACGGATCGGTCGGAAGCTGGAGAGTCGGAGAGTATTTTTAGTTTTGCCCAGACGGACAACTGTGCCTCCGAAACGCTTCCTTGGCGATTCATTTTTTTTCTTTCATTTGTTTTTTTTTTTTTTATCTTATTTTATTTTTTCCATAAGCTCGGCGAACGAACGACAAGATAATCGCTCGGCTATCAATCTATCGAGAATGTGACAATTTTCCTTGACCGTTGTTAAAAATTCTGATTGAATTTTCTCCCTATCCTCGCTGTTTTATTAGTCCCGAGAATATTAATCAATAGTTATTGAAAATTAAAAACTTCCGAGACGTATCGACGGACAGATGGATCGATAACGGGAGCGAAACTGAAACAGAGAGACAGAGAGATAGATAGAGATAGATAGATAGATAGATAGATAGATAGAGAGAGAGAGAGAGAGAGAGAGAGAGAGAGAGAGACAGAAGTGATATAGATTGTATGAAATTTGTATTCGTTAAACTTAATTAAAATTCATCGATAGGTTGAAATAACAGGGACGGACGAATCAATTTCATTGAGATTAAATATTTATATTACAAGTTAACATTAATGAATATTAAACAAGGCATGTTACAAGTTTCAGTAACTTTCAGCAAGATGATCCCTCTCATTGAGGGTCTCTTATTGATGGGAGGAAGTCTGCCGGGGGCTTTAATGAGCGCATAACTTACGACGCGTTACAACGATTCAATCTGATTGTCGAGGCTATAAGTTTCAGTGTAATGAAAGCTAGAACCTCGGCCACCTTCGTGGATCGCTTTACCCCTCCCTCGTCCCCAATAACCCACGTAATCTTACCGACTACCAGAGAAATTGCCATTCTCCTAAACGAGGAAATTCGATTAACGCGCGATCATCTCCTCCTCCCCACCCTCCCCACGACCGTAAAACGATCACCTGGTTAAGCCACACCTCGTAGCCGCGACCCGGTTACGTCCCGATCCAACTCCTCTTCCCCTTAATTACCTTGGTCTTACGGATCCATCGCACCACCTCGCCCCTCCCCCGAATAACCCCAAAATTCATAAGAATTTAGACTACGTAGACGTTAAGGCTCTCGTCTCCGTTGAACCAAGTGGAAGATTTTGTCTAAGATTTAGCGCAACGTATAAACGTTCAGCGCACCGACTCTCACCAAAATATAACCTCAGCGAGAATGAAGAATACTACGGCCCTGCGCCTTAGATCATAAAGCACGCATATATTCCAATAGGCTTCATTCTCCGGTCCTCGCCGACAGGTAATTCTTTCGTAACTCAACTACTTCCATATCGCTAATGTGTACGCGTCAATGTGTAATTTCTTCGTAAAATATTATATATGCGTTGTACCGAGCAACCGATAGCCGGCTAATACTGAATAAATGAACGTCATGATTTAATGAGCGTCGATTAATAAGATAAGCGAACGATTAACTAGACCTTTGGAGAAGTCGGTTTTGGAACATTTTGTAGGATTTTTTGAAATCTGTTTTGTAAGAAGAATCGCGGCCTGTGCGAATCTGATATTAAATTCATTCTTACAATTTGCCATGAGAGCATCGCCGATAAGTATTTATATCTAGTCCCGCGGGGTCTAAGCGGACAAGAAGGCCGGGTAGCGAGGGCCGCTCGAGGACGGGAAATATGAGAAAAAAAAATAAATCCCAAGGATTAATTACTCCCGTAAACGCATCTGATTAAATGCAAAGAGGCGTTAAACGGCTTTTCTTCATTTTCCTACCTTTGACGCAGCGACGCGGGGTGATGGGTGACGGGTTAGGCCGGGGAGGTGGGTGGAGGTGGATGGAGGTGGATGGAGGTGGATGGAGGTGGATGGAGGTGGATGGAGGTGGTTACTAGTCGCCAGACGGTCGACGAGCTGATTAAAAATGGCATTTCTTTTTCAGGCAGTACGTTGCGGATGAGCCGCTGATGCGAAAGAACTCGTTCTCACCGATCGATCGCCGATCCAGACGCTGACGCCGCTCTGTGGCTGCATATCAGCACCGATTTATCGCCACTGAAATTGTAAGTCTCCTGGCAAAATTGTTACACTCCCTCTGGTATTTTAATCGACGCCCCATCACCAGTGAGCCCCCTTTTCTCTTTTCTATGGCGATCACCCCCACTCGCCCCCGTTACCCGTCCCTCGACACCAACGAGCGGATATTTTGGCTTTTCGCCGCTGGGTTTCCTAGTTATAGGAACCACTTCGCCATCGATCGATCACATCTACGTCGATCTTCTCGATTTTAGACTGAGATTTAGATTTAGACTTCATTTGATTATCCGCGAGTAATATAAGCCTGTATAATCTAACTTCACGAGAGCGTTTCTTGCCTTCATCTCTCACTGCCAATGTTTTACAAACAGGAAAGGAAATATTACACGCGATATCAGTTTTTAATCAGCATTCCTACTTCATTAGTATCACCCACCAACTTGTCAATGATTATAAAATATAATTAGTAGATATTTACTTGTGAGATACGCAGTCACGCTCAATACAAGAATATAAGAAATTCTTATATTAAAAGTTTAATGCTAAAATAAAGAGCTTTATATTGCTAAGTTGTACATTTAAATCTTACTTTTATTTTTATATTCTCGTCTAAGGAAAGGAGGCCGAATGCTTAAATCAGATTAATTATGGCAATAAATAATGATAAGCCAGAGTTATTTTTAATAAATAAAGACTCTCCGTACGGGGCATTATTATCATTAATGTCAGCGTAAAGTATTTTTAATTTACCCAGCTTGGAGAGCGAAAGAGAGAGAGAGAGAGAGAGAGAGAGAGAGAGAGAAAGAGAGATGAAGGAACGAGCGAGCGAGCGGCTAATATGTCGAGACGTCTGAAAAAGTTATTCTCGCGATCTCGGGACTGCTGAGTCTTAATTTTTCGACTGAAAGATAGGCGATAATGGTCTCGGTTCCCCTGAGCAAGGAAAGCTCTTTTCTTAAGAGAGATCGATCAGTCTGAAATTCAATTGGAGCCGTATTGCAGAAATGGCAGGGAATGCGGTCAGTAGTTAATATCTTCGATGGATGCGATGTCGAAATGATTGGCTTAGGTCGGAATCGGAATGACTGGGTCGTGGGGGTTGGGGGGAGGAGGAGGGAGGCGGGGCAAGGGACGCCGAGAAGAGTCGCTTAATTCTAATCGGAGGGAACTGGCATTAAGGAAGAGGAAGAAGAAGAGGAAGAAGAAGAAGAAGAAGAAGAAGAAGAAGAAGAAGAAGAACAGAGGGAAAAAAAGAAAAGAGGGGGAGTGGGAGTGTGGCGGGGGGGGGGGAAGAGAGGCTCGGAGGGCATTCCAGGTAATTGCGTCAGTGCGCGCGGAGAGGAATAGAGCGGATAAAAAAGAGCGGACGGCGAAGCCATTGAAAATGTCGCGGAGGCGAGGAGCGAGAAGGAAAAGACGGAGCTGTCCCTTTAAATAATTTCACGTCCTCTCCGTCAGAGCGGCAAACGTTTCGTTTCCCCCAATGCGATCGCGCCGTAAAGGCCATCTGCGCACACGACGGAAAATATACTGTGGCAGCCAGATGCCGAGGAGGAGACTCGTCCGCTGAAACCGACTACGGCGGGGTGCGGCGGGGTGCGACGTGGTGCGGTGGGGTCCGGCGGGGTCCGGCGGGATGGAACGAACGCGTCTCAAAAGGAGATGAGGACGGGGCCGAAGGCAGACGAAGAATAAGTGGCTTTGCGTGGGCAATCACGCTAAATCACGCGGAAACTACTGGCATCGCGCGAAAGCGCGAATTATAAAGCCGCTCTCTCTCTCTCTCATCTCTCTCATCTCTCTCTCTCTCTCTCTCTCTCTCTCTCTCTCTCTCTCATCTCTCTTTCGAGTCTTCCTTGCCGGACGATCCTTGCACGTTCGCGAGCCAAGAGCATGCGCGAGTCAAAGCGTGCCCGCCGAGCCACGCGCGCTCCCTCTCGCAAAACACAAGTCTCGGGCCGATCGTTTACAATCGCGCGGACGTTGTTATTTTCTATACTCTTTAATTTTTCTTACCTTTTCCGACCTCTCCGCCCCCCCTCCCCTCAAATAACCCCGTCCTCTCCGTAAAATCGTCGTCGTCGTCGTTTTTTTTTTTTTTTTCTTTTAACGGCCAACATTTCGTCTGCGTTCGAAGGTCGATCGTTAAGCTCACCGGTGATTGCCTATAACGTTTTTCCTACCGCATCCACTCATTATCTACTTTGCACTACGAGTTTCATTAAAACATGCTGATTATTAAATAATTTTTTTTGACATTCCCAACCTTACATTAAATATTGCATTAAATAGCGAACGGGGCGAGAATGCGCTTCTCCGTTGGCCGGACGGCAACGAAGCTGGACACCGATATTTATACGGAACAGTATTTTCTGAATAGTATTAATATCGCGGATCCATGGGCTCGGATATTTAATCTCCGTTATTCATTAGGTACAAGCGCCTTCGCTCTCTCTCTCTCTCTCTCTCTCTCTCTCTCTCTCTCTCTCTCTCTCTCTCTCTCTGTCTCTCTGTCGCTGCGTATGCGTAAGTTTCGATTCAGCCGGAGGCTGAAATGCCACCGATACCTCCGATAAATGACTCGTGTGCCCCCACGAAATCGGTAGCACCTGCGACTGAAATTAGCATTTTTGTCAGGCCAACTGATTGGAGGTCCAATTGCAGTTGGGACAGATTGCCTCGTACCTCGAATGCCTCGACTCAATTTGCAATTTGAAGGGAAAATAATAATAAGCGAGGGGTCGGGGAGGGGTCGGGGAGGGGTCGGGGAGGAGGGATACACAGGGATTCGCTTATTGAGGTACGAGGAATTCAGATCTCAATTAGCTGCTCCTTTGGCGCATCGACTCTCCCCATTAATCCCTTGACAATGCGAACGAGCTGAAAAATTACCGCCGATCCTTATCGACGTCTGGCTCAACGACTTTCAACGAATTACTTCTCATTTTCATTGCCAAATATTTCACTTTTCACCGTGGACCGTCAGCGTACCTACGGCCAATTAATCAGATTCCCATTCAGCGCTGCTTTCCCCACCCGATTTCCTTCCTTAAAATTTACTTACTCATTATTCGCCATCTTTAAAACTTCATGATGACCTATCGTTAATTAATCAGTAAGGCTTTTTCAAAAGATCATTTACAAATCATTCGAGTAACGGCCGTAATTATTTAACGCAACGAAGGAGAACGTGGACGTAAATCATTAAATTGTACTATTATTTCAAACAAACTATCTATTCGAATGGGAATTAAATGTAATGTATCACTGGCTTGACATACGATTTTTCATGTTTATCGATCTCTTTTACCTACTCAAAATGATACACCTGAGATAAGTCGAGGATAGGTTTTAAATTAATTATCATAACGATGTATAAAAGTAATACATCTGCGATTAGAATAAAAATTTGTAGTCCAAAGTATTCGAGCCGTTAAAGGTCCAGGCAAAATAAGCCTTTATAATAACAATAGTAGATGTTTGACGTTGGATAGAATTCTATCGTAGAAGACGACTAGAAAAACCAAAGGCTATAAATGATTCGATAAATAGCTAATACGAAAGCTGTCAGAATGTAGCCCATCAGATTAATCAAATTAATGCTTCGTTCCCCGGACGTACCGAAATAATTATTCGAATCATCTGATCGTAGTATTTGTCATCCCATTGTACTTTCAAGAAAATACTTTTGAAGAAACCTTCTCTCTTTTAGAATAACATTCTCGAAATAAAATAAACAAAAATAAACAGAAGCAAAACAAAACAAAAATATAAAAAAACATGCTGTTTTTATAAATATCGATTATAGAGGGTCATAGAGGGCGTAGCGGTTACAACAATGCTTTCTTCATACATTCCAGGGACTTTGTTATCCCCTAATGACATCGTGGAATGCCAAACATTTTGAAATTCCGAGGCAGCGCTTCATTATGTATTCAATTAGCTCTTTCCCTCTCCCTCCCTCCCTCTCTCCCGCCTCCCCCCCCTCTCTCTCTCTCTCTCTCTCTGGGGATTTTTCCACTTAATTTAATTAAACAATAATAGAGAGCCAACGCGAAATGATTCGGGATGTGGGATTGTCGGGACGCGGTGGTACGGAGGGGTCGGGTGGGGGGGGGAGGGATGGATACGGGAGGATAAGAAGGTCTGCATCGGGGATGGAAAAAATTAATTAAATCTCGAATTTATCTGCTTGATCCCGTAATACGAGCTTAACTTAATAAGAAGACTAATGACTAACATAAAAAGGCTAAAGGAAAACAGCTGAGAAACTCTTGTCACGACGAATACGATCTTGACTTTGCCGTAACAAGCTTCTAGAGTCGTAATAGCTTTTGAGCAGCGGCTCCTATCAATAGTTTCTTTCGTCCTGGTGCGCGCGAACCGGACATCGAGATACCCGGGCTCCACGTACGAGCCTTACGTAAGATTGTTCCAACACGAAGTATCATCGATCATCATTAGGCTAACCCTTCCCTCGCTCTCTCTCTCTCTCTCTCTCTCTCTCGTTCTATTTTCTCGGCTCGGCGCTCCTTCCTCCATTCCTGCTGACCCTCTTCTTTGTTCGGTATTTCGTCCGACCCTTCCAACAGCTTCGCCGTTCTGTTTTTCCTTGAGCTAAGCTACGAGAGAGCTAACATTTTTTCCTCACATTGTATTATCTGCCCGAGAATTGGAACCAGGCCCAATTAAATTAGGGCCCGAAGCCCCCCCCTCTCTCTCTCTCTCTCTCACCTCTCTCACCTCTCTCACCTCTCTCACCTCTCTCTCTCTCTCTAGCACGTACTGATTAAAAAGGTACTCTGACTCGTTCGGGCGAATCCAGCCAAGCAGGAGGAGTCAGGAGTGACAAGTCAATAAATAATAACTGCATTAGATAAATTAATCAATCTCCGTTAAAGCGGTCCTTTCGTACGGAGTATTCGACGGCAACTATAATGTCATTATACTTTAACGGGACGCTGTCGCTTTCTTGTCGTGGCTCCGATGACTCTCGATAAGACCGGAGCGGAGCTTCACCCTCGACGTATCAATTTCTTATGAAATCTTAATTTTAAAACAGTGCCAAGGGCACCGATCCATCGCCCGGAGCGGGGCTCTCGAGCGCGGCGGGGGGAGGTAGGGAGGGTGGGAGACGGCTACATTCATTGGAATAATTATGAAGGAGTGGGACAGAGTTTCCACTGAGATCACGAATCCTCGCGCGTCAATACTTGCAAATGGTTGATGTCTCTTTACCTTGCCGACTAAACGAACTCAATTTTTTTTTTTTAATATGATAAGAATAGACGGAATGAAGTAGAGGGAAAACGTAGAAGGAAGATGGCAGGTTGATTCGGCAGGAGCGGCAATAAAAGAGCGTCGTTCTTTTAGAGGCTCCTGCGTAAGAGCCGGCCTCTGGCCTGCCTTCATTTCTAACGGCAAGCGTTACGAAATCCGTCTGGCATTGTTCGAGCACCGACAATGCCATTCGCGGCAATGATCCAAGAGCCTGGCGAGAAAAGACGCGAGACAATCCTCGCGCTCCTAGATCGGACACGCGCGGATCCGCTCGATCTCCTATTGCTTTATAATTCTCCCTTCCTCGCGTGATCATCGACTTTATTTATACGTCCTTTCATTGAACGCTACGTTCCTCCCTCCTCGCTACCTCCCCCCCCACCCCTCGCCGCCCTTATCGGTAGCGTAGTAAAGACGTTATCGGAAGTCGTTTTCGGCCGGGGATTCGCCGCAGCCTCTGCTTCCCGGCCGAACGAATGCAGTAGCCACAATGCCGAATAAATACTATTGATGCGCCGTTTAAGACGGTTTTATTTCCGGTTTAATTGCGCCCCGCTGACCCAGCATCGGCAAGAACAATGGCGAGAAATTAATTTGCACGTGTGCCTGAAGGGGTTCGGTTTCGGTACGATGGCTCCGGGGAGGCTGGATGGATCCTCCCACCTCCCTTAAGCACCGGGGAGAAGGTATAATGCGTACCGCAGGGGAATTTTCGGAGGAACGGGGAAAATCCGAGTCCAGATAATCATCGATCAAATAATTAATTATCCCGTAATTACCAGCGGCCCAACCTACCCCCCGAGCCTCCGTCGAATACTCGGCATTTCCTTAGACTGCCGGTGAGGTCTTAAGCTCCGTTACGCAAGCCCATTCGCGTCGGTATTCGCGCGAGTAGCTTAAATTCTTTTTCCCCTCCGTCCCACCGTCCCTCCCTCGCTCCTCTAGGACACGCGAGTCTCGGCTTTTTATCCATCTGCCGTCTTCTGCTTTTTTAATTCCGCGCCGATCGAGCGAATTAAAACTCACTCCCGGCTGACCCCGGCGCGAGTTGCGCGCGCACCGCGCTTCCTTATATACCTTAAGAAGCAGCCGTCTCGTTATAACTTACGAGGTAGAAAAAAGTCGACTATTAAAATACATTTAAAGCGTCGGGCTCATTTATCAGGCCGTCCGGTCGGTCGGTCGGTCGGTCGGTCGGTCGGTCGGTCGATCGGTCGGTCGGTCGATCGGTCGGTCGGTCTTTCTGTCTGACGGTCGGTCTGCCGAGGCTATTTTTAATACTGTCCGCGGTGTTTCGTGAAAATTATGTTTTATACGTTTTATGGATATAGAATTACGCTCGAATGAGATAAATTTCGTTTTTATTCGCACGAGGCCGCGGCGGAGGAGCTCGAGTAGCTTTTCCATTCCTTTTACGCGGCTTCATTAATATCCTGAAGGATTTATGAAATTATCGTAGTTTGATGCATACGATTTGCAGCCGCGTTAATTACCCGAGGCCGATTAAAATTACTCCGAGTCGAGATGGCGTATCGATATTCAATACTATTAAATACGTGATAATTGATCCTCCGCGCCTTAAATCAAAGGCAAAAACTAATTTGTCAATGGAGTATATAATAACGTTTGCGGAGTGGGGTAGCGATGAGGGCGGGGGTGGCTGGCTATGAGGGGGCGGGGTGGGAGTGAGGGGGAGATACCAGGTAATTCAGTTAGAAGAAGGCTCTCTCGTATGCGCAAACATGCACGTTCATGCTGATACACCACCACCAGCACCACCATCGCCACATGTATATGTATATAGACGCGGATAAACTGATGTAATTGCATAAAATGATAAATAGCATATAAGTTCATGAGCATTTCAAAGTATCACTTGGAAGAGGGAGCGCACGCTGAGTCGGCGTATCGAATTTTCTAACCGCGGTTAAAGAAAACTAATTTAATATAATCCTGATAATAACAACGAGTAGTAATAATAATAATAATAATAATAATAATAATAATAAAAGCAGTAGTAGTGCAGTAGTAGCAGTAGTAGCAGCAACAGTATTAGTAGTAGTAGTAGTAGCAGTAGTAGTAGTGGTAGGGTAGAGGCTTTATTAAGTTTTTTTTTTTTTATGAGGAAGGCGGGAAGGGTATCGGAGGAGAGGAGATTGCAAGAAAAAGTGCTGACGATCGAGGGTAGCGTGTAGCGTGTCTTGATGTCATTAGCGGCAATCCGTCGGAGAATGCAATAACTCAGAGAGGAAGTCAAGTGCCGATGTAAAGCAAATGAGAATGACCCCGGCGGAAAAATGGCCAAGCAATATGAGCTATAAAAACCTGTTTATAGATATCCCGATAGCTGTGAAAATTACTTTAAATCGGTGTGAAACTAGACGCTAAATTGTATGAAGTGTAATTATAAGGGTAAAACTGATAAGGAAAGTCGTAAAATTACATTTGCAATTTAATAGGCTCAACGGCACTGGCTTCCTTACATTATTAAAAAAAGGGGCTTGAAAATTGAAAACAAAATTTTCTTTAAAATGGCCACTCCTCCGCTATTTGGCTGATCGTACGGCTTCTCGGAACTGTAATTTTTCGGAAAATATTGCCCGGCAATTACGTTAATGAGCTCGCGAAGGAAGCTAGATGGTGCCCTAGGTACTCCCCGGGAGGTCTCCCTCTCGTACCCGGGCTGCCTCCTGCAGCAGTGTGACGAAAGTCCTCGTTCCGCATGAAAATCCAGGCTGCCGGGAATGGAGGAGGGCTTAACCACCGACAGATAAAGGGAATTCGAATTCGGATCGGGTCGCATGAATTAGTGAGACGGTCCGCGATTATTATGACTCGGAGTCCGGGCTCTTACTTGCTCTCGGAGCTAAACCGCCGCATGCATATTTCGTTTATTTTACTCTTTAAGCTCGGCGACAATCGCGTCGTGCACGACAGAGCGGGGGACATACGGAGAGGGACTGAGGGAAAGCCACAGACGGAGATACAGATAGTCATAGAGAGATAGATATAGATATATATATATATATAGAGAGAGAGAGAGTGAGAGAGAGAGGGAGGTCGGACGGTGGAGGAAGGGGAGGGAGGGGGAGGGGGTTGTGGAGAGACTCCAGCGATCGCTTATCACGGATTTATGAGGAGGAAGCGGCGGTCTTATCCGGCGGGCACTGCGGGCGATTCGATTTTAATGGAAATCAGCAGATTTAATTTTCGATACGCGAGGAGACGTATGCGCCGTGCACTTCCCCTTCCGACCTACCGGCAAAGATTCCTATCTCGCTGTAAGCGCGTAAATCGACGTTACGCGAAAATCTCCCTAGGATTATTGGAGCCGCGCGGGGCAAGATGCGGGTAAAACCGATACCGCTTACACCCGAGCGACCCGTAGGCTAATCAATTTCTTTATTTTCTCGCCATCGCCCGTCCAAAGTCCAATAACCCAGTCCAAAAACCTCGCTAACCCCAATAACGACAACCCATCGACAACTCGTTATTTCAGTCTCGTCTGAAAGCGGTATTTAGCACGCGAGCCGTGATAAAGAAGAACTACTTTGCGCTTAAGTCGAAAACTGAATATCTTTCCCTTTGGGATTCAACTAAACCTTTGGGATCGCTACGGTTCCCTATGTTGCTGAAAAAATACTGATTTCTAATTAGTTCTATTCTAATGTAATTTTTACGGGAGCAAATTTACCTTCTGAAAAAAAGGAGAATTTGCTTCTCCTATCCTATATGATCCTTACGTTTTATTTACATATATATATATATATATGATGGAGGAAAACGGGACCGACAGTCTGTCAATTAGAGGCCGTTTAAGTTCACCAAATAACAATAATAATAATAACAACAACAACAACAACAACAACAATAACAATAATAACAACAACAACAACAACAACAATAATAATAATAATAATAATAATAACGATAAGGATGATAATTACAAAAAAAAAAAAAACTTTTCTTCGTTAGCTGATAGTTAAACTACGTTTCCAAAGGAAGTGTATAATTATGAAAAAAAGAATAAAAAGAAAGAAGGATAAAAAAATTCATTTGAATTACATATTATTTTTATGAGTCAGCTTATGTATTTTTCTTTTCCAACTATAATAATAAGAATAACTCCGGCCAGCGCCGAATGGATTAAGTATTATTATTTACAGTTATTTTTTGAAATTAATATCGAAGGCAGTGATTTATAGTTGACCGAATGGATCGAATCGAGCTACCGTTTCGCGTAATCGCTGGAATAATCTCTCTCTCTCTCTCTCTATATATATATATATATATATATATTTATACATAAAGAAAAAAAAATGAAGAAAAAAAAAGGTATTTAGAAATCAGTTAAAAAGGACGTGATGCCGAGAAGAGGATGCCGTGGATGCCGAGGACGGTTTGAGGCGTGGGGCGGCGGGGAGGGGGAGGGGAGGCGGGTCTCGGTCCGATCAAAAAGAGCGTTAGACGTGCGACGATCTTTTGCCAACTCGAAATCTTTCCCGATACAAGTAAGATTTAGTTTATGCGAATGGATGGCACGTGGTCGGCTTATTTATGGCGCTGAATTTGCTCAAGCAAAAAGTCGCCGTCGTCTTTCCATTTTGCAAGGGAATTAAGCACCGCTCGGGCATAATTATTGTTTTATTAACCCAATAAAGATCGGTAAGCGTGTATACGGAATCGGGTTTCTTTGGCCGCGGCTCTTGGGCTCATATAAGGTTATGCCGGCAAAAATCCGAAGCGGGAGCTCGTAAAACGAAGATGAAGTAATGGGGAGGTGGAAGGAGCCGGGGGACGGAGATGGAAGGCCGATCCTGCAATGTAGCGATTCCCTGCCGGCCGTCCCCATAAGCATCATTACAACTTCCCAAAGATTATTCCCGAGTTATTTCATGGGTCCGAGAGCGCGGGTGCGCGCCACTCAGCGTTTCAATAAATTTAACGATGAATAAACACGGCGGCGTCGAATCATTTCCAGCAAACCTTTATGACTTATGGGAATGACTAAGGTCTCTTCGCTTTCGCGCTCCTCCCCGCACCCCCCCCCCACCCTCGTCCTCATCCTCATCCTCATCCTCATCCCCATCCTGGTACTACCCCACCTACTCCGCTGCCATCGCCGCGACGTCCGACCGAGTGATCGAGGCCCTTTACCTCGATCGCCGCCCCTACCGATCCGACTACCGCTTTTATCACGTCTACTACGCCATTTCCACCGCGATCCTCTACGACTCTTCATACCCTGTGCGCGGGACGTTTAAACCACAAGTACTTTCACGGCTCGGTAATACGATTTACCGTGACTGCAACAGCAACGACATTGTTTCCAATGCTCTCCGTCTTAGTTTCAATATATATATATATATATATATACACATTTTTTTTTGCATCCAGCTGCTAATTTGACTTCTACACCAATGTATACCTTTAGTTTCGCAAGCGCCGCGTCCGAATCCGTAAATTCAATAAACTTCACCGGGCTCGCGCAAACAACGTTATTCAATAACTTTGTCACGATGTCCATTGGCACTCTGCGCCAATCTGTAGGATTATCTCGTTGATTGAGTGCTATTAAAGCAAAGCGCGTCCATCCATCCATCCGAATAAATAAGCTTTCAAGAGGCCGTGCTCGCTGGCCCTTACCTATTCTCCGAATTACCTATTTATCAAGCATACGCATTGATAAAGAAATCAAATTAATCTCCATTTTGCTTTAATTGCTACGGAATTCTGCATAAAGGGACATTGTTATTTATAGACAGACGAATCTGTTCTTGGCATTATAAATGCCTTTGCACCGGATTGGATTGCATTTGTTTTGACTAATAAGTAAGGAGAAAAAATTTTTCGAACCCTCTCTTTTCACGATGCCAAACCATAGAAACAACTTTGCCAAAGCGTAAAATATATTGGCGGTGATTGCATTCCAAGGCCTATATACATACGTATATATATATATATATATATTATTCACTCGGAATGATTAATTTCCTTAGCCACCGTTATATTGTATGTTAATAAATGCGTGGCATTGCTATGCATTGGATTTATTCTAATTTCTTGATTATTAAACGAAATGGGCAAACGTATCGACGGTAGTAGAGTAAATGAGAAGGATAGCAGAATAAGTATGGGTATGAGTATGAGTAGAATGTCGTTGGTAAGATCTGATAGAGAAGAAGGCTGCTTTAAAGGATTTCGGGAGCCAGAAATGTCGAGCTCGTTCTTGATATATCGAATCAGAGACGGAATGGGCAAAAGTACGAAAGTCGGTAAGTACGGGAATTTACAATCGTCCGGTTTAATAAAGCGTAGAGCGGCGCTTATACGTATAGATTATCGTATAAAAGGTAAAGGGGGAAGCAATTGTTCGCGCAACTCAAAGGCCTTGTTAAGTTTCGAGGGCGTGCGCGCAGACGCGATTACGTATGATTTGGACAATAAGAGGCAGCGGCGTCTATGTTGAGACGTATTTGTATTTCTTTGATAGAGATTCCGAGCCCCTGGGGAACCGGGGCCAGAATTTTTTCGCTCATCCATCGTCACGTGTACCCGTCTTCCTCTATCGCTCCTCACTGCGTCCCCATCCCTCATCCCCCATCCCCCAACCCGCCAATAACCCCCTAGAAACGACCGATAGCCAGTCCCGACGTTGGCTTCATTTTTTTGTCTCCCCCCCCCTTCCCATCGGCCGATGCCGGAGAGCCAAAGGATCCTTATTACGAAGACTGATATCTTACGGAGAGCGGGGAGGCGAACGATTGCGTCATTAAACGGCAATCTTTATCTCATTCGAAGTTATTCAAAAGCGCGGTTCTCGCGATTCTCGCCCGTATGCTCCGCACGTGCAGGTACGTGCGCGTGTGTGGCGTCGGCGGTGGTGGCGGTGGCGGCAGCAGCGGCGGAGGCAGCAGCGGCTGCGGCGGCGACGGCGGCGGCGGAGGCTGGCCATCTCATATTTAACGTAATGAAACGCTTTGCGCTCCGCAGCGCTCGCCGTTAGCCACGGGGTAAATGCTCGAAAGCCATTAAGAGCACGAAAGGCATTCTCATCCGAGATTCCTCGCTGAGATTTCAGACAGGCGTTTTGCAACGACGACAGAGAGACGCGAGGAAACTGCGAGGAAGGAGAGGCGGTGCCGGGAGGATAGAGGACGGGCCACGACCAGCGGGCCGGAGGGAGGCGGGTCAGGGTGGTTAAGGGCTCGACAGCGGAGAAACTACGACGGCGACGGGGACGGGGGTCGGAGAGCCCAATGATCGAGCGCGAAAAAAACGTGGGGGGGTGGGGGTGACGACGACGACGACGACGACAGGAGCGTATGAGGGATAAAATGGAGCAAAACCGGGAGATAAATTGTTATATACTCGATGAAAATGATTCTCGAAATCTCCTATTACAGATTTTTAAGGAAACGGATAGCATCTTCATTGTAGGAATGCATCCGTAAGCTCACAGTCTGAGGTTACGTAAAATTACGTAAGAAGCCCCCCATTGACGATTATATCACTCGCAATATGTTTCTCGGACTATAGAGTTTATTTAAATCATTAATATACATCTTAAAAGCTTGATTTAGATTTTATATCAATGTTAAGCGAGATTAATCCAACGAGGGTCTCGATTTTGAAATCCTTGCAGATAATATTATAAATGAGTGCATTGTACGCCCGCCTCTCTTCCGATTTTTCTTCTTTATTTATTTCATCGACTTGCGCAACCTCTTGCCTCCAAGTCAATGAATTTTTATATCAACAAATAGAAGCTGAGCCCTCGGGAACTTTATCGAACCCTTTAACTAACACCATTTTCTCCAACTCCACACTTTACATTTTTTATTCGTCCAATGCCGTATGAATAAGAAATTAATCTTCGTTATTTTTTTTTTTTTTTTACTTTTAGTTTTACAATATGATTTTACCGAACGATATGAAAAACATTTCGTATTATCCAATTTATTTTGCATTTTCATGGGCCCATCAGTACTCGGATATACTTTTTTACAGGGATTAACGAAATGCCTTGAGATATTTTGCCATATTTCGGAATATGTTAAATTAAGGGAAGTTTTTCATTTTCAATTTATATATATACATACCGCTGACTCTAAGGACGCTACAAAAACTTATGCCTCGAGGACTTCCCTTTGTGATAATTACTCTTTAAATGCATGAAATGTACATTGTGCCAAGCACTTTGCATCACCATCCGCTCGAAGAGTTATTTAAAAATTTGACAGAACTTATTTTTCTTTATTAATCGATCAAGTTGCGTTTTCAAGTAAGGATTTTTAATCAAACGTGGCTGCTAAATGAGAGGCTTTGACTTTTAATTTTGAAAATTCCTCGGCGTATAATGAAAATTAGTTAAATAAATTTCTCTCGAGCGATTAAATTCTTTCCCTATTATTTCTTCCATTAAGTATTATAGGGATTTTTAATACTGGCCTTAATTGATATTTAACGATATATCAAATTCTCTAAAAAGATAGGGAAGTTAAATTTTTATTGAACGTTAAATATTATATATATATATATATATATATGTGTGTGTGTGTGTGCGCGCGCGCGCGCCATTCTGTGTATTAAAAGTACGTGCGTGTTAATTATTATGAATGAAGCGATTACACGGAACTAGAATAATAAGCCGGAGATTATCTGCCGCGCTTAAGAAATTACCGTTTCAATCATCTTAAGACGGACGAACAATGGCACAATCGAATTCATTTTACGTGTATCTATCATGTTCGGAGGCGGAATTCACCAGAACAATGTCACTTAATAATCGATCCCGGTATCGACATTTTAATGTAGAGAATTATCTATTTAAAAATTGATTGTACCGTAGTCGATCGTTTTTGCTCATTACGTTTATTTGGTCGTTCGTTTGATTTTTTATTTATAGCACACCTCGTCGTTCTCCTTATCCAGTGCGCGCCTCTGCGTGTGTATGCGTTTTTTTCGCTTAAGCAATCACGGAATGAAAGACGAACGTCGTGTAAGGAAGAAACACGCTTAACTACGTCACAAACTGTCGTCGTCTAGGTATGATTAAGTTTTTTTTTTTTTTTTTTTTTTTTTTTCTCTCTTTCCTTTTTGAAGTTCTGTAAAATGACTTCTTCGACGCAATTATTTAACGAAATAAGGAAAGTAGTTAAACGGCCGACCATTTTTTTGTCAGTTTAAATTATCGTTGATCATTTTTTTGGTGCAAATTCATTAGTGCTTCTTATTAAGAATTTAAAAGCGATTATTATTTATTATGTCGTTTAATTTTATAACTGTCTATAAAGTTCCCCATACGCGCGCGCGCCCACAGAGACACGTATGGCCGGCACACGTACGCGTAAGCGCACATCTAAATGTGTACTGCGCGTCTACTCTTTCTATTTTTAATTAAAAAAAAAAATAATAATAATAATAAAAAGAATCAACTCTTAGCAGCGATTTTTCATATTTTCGAGCTAAACAAGTTTCATTTTTGTAAAATCATTATGAGCTTAAGGTGAAACGTAATACGAAACAAAACAATTTATTTAAAATATATACATATATATATATATATATATACATATATATATGTATATATGTATATGTGTGTGTGCGTGCGTGTTTGTGTATGCGTATGAATAAATTGGATTAAATTACATTTTTTTTTTTTTTTTTTTTTTAAATTGAAAAATGTATGGTCAGAGTTGGCTGTGTAGTACAAGTGTAAGGTATTTATAAAGGTAATTTATAAAGTAGTGGTAATCGGGAAAGTCGGTTCGAGGGCAGGAATGAAATCTATGGTCAGCGATGGTTGGCGGTGATTCGGAATCACATTAACGCTCGATGGAATGCGAACGGAAAATAAATCTCTGATGTTGGAAAAGAGGGGAAAAAGGCTGGGCCGTGCCACCGCTCATTCGTGAAGCCATAAATTTCTACAATGCAAACTAGTTCAAAAACAAATTTCAGCTCGGCCGCCCTTCGATAAAGGTCGCCGGGGATATCGAGAACCTGATACGTGCGCGAGGCATTAATAAAATATCGAAAAGCTTGTTTTACGTCTTGATTTTCATCGACGGGAGCGCATCGGCAGCCGTCCGCGGGCATCTACACTGGACGTTAATAAAGGGGAAATAAGAACATTGACACAATTTCGCTTCCATCTTCGACTAAATGTCGCCACGGACTCGTTAAATAAGCGCCGCTCATTCAACTCATCATATGGTTATTCCTCTCGAGCCTTTTTCTTCTTGTCTTCCTTACTTTTTTTGCTGTCGTCGCTTCTGTACGACGGCTCCCCGTACACATGACGCGTCTTACGGGTTTCGATCGGCGAAAAAATTCCGCGTATGTGCTGATTTTATACATTTTTCATCGCGCTTCTTGCACTATTTCTTCGGTTGCGCGTCCCTCTTATATAATTATCCCCATGTAAAAGAAATATATAATTAAATGCTTAATTGGAGACAATGCATACCCACACACACCCACACCCACACACATATATATATATATATATATATCGAGTTATATACGTACATCGAGTTTTACCTTTCTCGGAGACATTTTGAAAAGGGAGAGCGAGGGAAAACTGATTATCTTTAACGTATTATAATATTTGGCCAATTACGCATTTTCGAAAATCCTTATAAAAAAAAAAAAAAAAAATTGCAATCTTTTATACAAATGGCCATAACAACTCTCGTTTAAATACGAGATTGTGGTAATGTAAGATTTATTTTGAAATAATAATTGCGGCTTATTATACGGAGTAGATGAAAAGCAGCGTACGTACGGTCAGTCGTATACAAGTTGATAAGTCAAACCGGGCTGGCGTAATTACAGGAATAGTCGCTGAACGAATGAAATTTATAAGAATTTAATTGAAAGCATTTAAAGGGCTGATTAAACATTTTATTAAAATTTGCAATAACTCATATTAAGCCTCGGGTATAAATAAGCGCGGGGCCCGTGGTAGGGGTTGCGGTCGTGGCGGTGGGGCGGGGGCCGAGGTTGGGGGCAAAGAGGATGATAAATCAAGGACTAATTGAGAGCCGATCGATATAAATTGCTTAAAAATAGTAAGCTCCGAGTAAATAGTACAAAAATCGTATTAATAAAATGGCCAAAGGCAGTCGATTCTTCAGGTTATAATATTATAATAGTCACATTTATCGGCGTAAGCTCAATTATTGATTTCGGTACGGCCTACGGTTAGCCGACGATAAATCCCGCTATACGATAAATCAGGAGGAGAATATTATTAAATTACGGTAATGGCGACAGTGGATAAGATCGGCCAGTCTAATTTAGTAATTAAAAAAAGAAAAAGAAAAGGAAAAGGAAAAAGAAAAAAACTCTCGAGCGTATTAATACGGAATGGATGGGGGGGGGGTGGAACGGAGCTCGGAATATATATTATTAACGTTGACACGCAACATTAATGGACTCCTTCATGTGAAACAGGCGTAGGGCACGCGATAAGCATGAAAATTTCTCGGTCGTATCAATATTTATGCTGCTCTCGTGCCCCGTCTCTCCTCTCCCATCTCCCGCCCCGCCAGCCAACCCTGTCCCCCTCGCGAGTCGAACGTTTCAGGATCAGCGGGCTGCGCAGCGCGGCCAGTCGTGTTTGCCGCCCTTACGTGGGGCAGGGGGCAAATGGCCGGGAGTCGGGAAAGCCGAGTCGCCCTTAGAAGATGTAATCCAGTAAGGCTCATTGTGCACGCAACGGGTCGATAGGTATCGGGGATTAAGTCGACGTCGAGCCGCAAGAGAACGCGCAACAACGGAGATAGACAGAGAGAAATACACACAGAGAGAGAGAGAGGGGGGGGAGAGGGAGAGAGGATAACGGCGATAAAGGCTGAATCGGAACGGGGCGCATTCCAGGGAAGGAGCGCTCCGGCTGATCACGAGCCGCGCGATAGTAATTGACGGGACTCGCGGGGGGGCCCGCCTCGGGCGCGAAATTTCACGAAAACAAGCTGACACGACGAATAAAGGAACAAAGGCTTTTCTTCCTGCAGGTGCTCCCCGACGCTGCCGACACTGCCGACACTGCCGACACTGCCGACACTGCCGACGCTCTCGACGCTCTCGACACTCCCGACACTCCCGACACTCCCGACTCTGCGGGCCCGGCTACATTCAATTAAGTCTCCCGTAAAGCTTTCGCAATCGGTCGAGCCAAGAAAGACCACCTCATCTACTCGACCTCCTTGGCCCCAGCCCCAACACCAGCTACATCACTACCCGAGGCCGGAGTTCTATACCGACCTTATATCCCGGCGATAGGAGTGGCTGCCGTTCGAATACACGGCTCCGGGCGAAGAGCGCCGAGACTCCTTTCAGGTTCCGGACTCTCTTCCATCTTCCATCTTCCATCGGCTTTCCACCGGGACTCCTTGAATAACCCCGGTACTCGCAGACTTATCCTCCCCCTCCCCCTCTGCGTCGTGCGCCACCGCATTCAATAACGAATCTTAAGGCTTCAGATTTATTTAGAGGAAGCGCTCTCTCGTATTAGCCAATTACAGATAAACATTTTCCATCGAGATGTCGAGTGATAAGGGATGAAACTTATCCGCTTCGGGCTGATAATTGTTGTTTTTTTCTTCTTCTTTTTTTTTCCGCAATTGTAAAATCCCATAGAACGTATGTATGGAGGTATCGGCGATCAAGATCTTCTTGTAATTACGTACAACGGACTCGATATTGAGAACCTCGGGATTCTACCACCGCGCCCTCTTTAGCAACGCGCTCGAACGCCATCCGCGGCGGCGGCGAAGGGGGCGGGGCGGGGCGGGAGGAGGAGGAGGGGGAGTAGTGGAAAGGGTGAAGAAAGAGGGAAACGAGCTAGTTGTACCTCCATTCGGAATAGGTATCGAGTGCTCTTGGGTTAAGGCCTTTATTGGTCAATAAAATCATAGGCCGCGATACTTGATTAAAAAAAGTTCTGGGATTTCATAGGTTCAGCGGAGGGTACGTCGATCTCCGCGCCGCTCTTTATTAATGCCACGAGAGCGAGTAATCCAACATTAGGCCAATTACTCTGAGCTCGAGACAGGGGCATACAAGACGGCTATCCATCCCCAAGTCCAATAATTCAAATGCTCTTATTTCGCATCATCCCATAAGCCAAATAAGCCGCGGTAACGCTCTCTCTCTCTCTCTCTCTCTCACTCTCTCTTCCTCTGTCCAAATATCCTTACTCCTTTACTCCTACGGGTCGGTCTTGTTTTCTTTATCCCCTCCCCCGTCGCGGATCTCGCTATCCCGCGTTCCCTCGTCCCGTCTCATCCTCCCCCGCTCCGCCGGGTGCCGCTATCCCCAGGTCGGCCTCATCTTTTCTCCGTTCATACGATGCCTTATTAAGGAGGCTATCATTAAGTCGGCCTAACTCACCCATTACCGTATACTGCCTTTCTACCATTGGCATTTCGATATTGATAATTACGATTTTAATCTACCCTCCCAATTACTACTATCCATTTGCTTGCCGTACGCCCGACTCCTGCCCCGACTCCTGCCCCGACTCCGCTACCCACCGCTCCTCCCTCCGCCGTCCCATATCTCTTCCGTGGCCTTTCCTTTTCTCTCTTTTCCGCTCCGCGTGCTCACGATTCGCGTATTTCATAATACAAACACTCGCCCGCACCCGCACCCGCACCCGCACCCGCACCCGCTCCCGCAACCCCAACAACGGACACAGCCACAGAGACAGCCACAGACACAGCCACGCGGATACGTATAGACGAAGGAGGAGAGCGAGGGAGTAGCCGGAGCGGTGCATGACCGCAAAGGAAGAGCTGAGCTCTCCCCGTCCCTTTCCCGCCTCATACGTGTACGTTCGTAATTTTCGCTTCTTCGCTTAGACGGTTCCTTCGTTGTCGCCTTCGATAGGAGCGCTTACGCGGGCGAGTATGCCGCTGACTCCGCACCCGCTGCTACCTTCCGCTCGCGCCCCAGCTGCCGCTGTTTTTACCGCTGCTGCTCACTCCGTGTAAATTAAAATGGAAGCTTATAAGAGATAAGGTTTATAGGTTAAGGTAATTTATTGTCCTCTCTCGTACGTGAGCGGCAAGGATGTTATTTCGAAGCCCGCACCCGGCCGCACCGGCTCCACGATCGCCTCCCCCTCCCCCTTCCCCTCCCTACCTGACCCCTCTGCCCATCGGCCAATTGATTACCTACGAGGGCAAATAACGAGGTTATTTAGGGTTACCTCCCTAATCGATCGGGAGTTTTCGGCCCACTGAGCCTGGAAAGCCGACGAGACCGCTCAGCCTCATCCTGAGCCCATTAATTCTACCTTCAAGACCAATGTAATTAACACCCCAGCGGATTACTTACTCTCGGCGATATGAAAGCTCCTTGACGATCTCATCAAGGGCTTCCGGCTCGTAGTTCTTCGAGCCCCGTCTACGCCATCATTCTACCCTTCTACCCTTCTACCCGCGGAATCAGCCCTTTAATTGCCAGTTAAATTTATCGGTCGTCGCCGCCGACGTCGACGCCGACGACGACGCCACGACGATTATTGCCGCAAATTAGTTGTCCCGAGCTAACGCGTGTAATATCCGTATACTACAAACGAGCCACATGAACGGACCCACGAACGGACCCACGAACGGACCCACGAACGGACCCGAACGGAGATGCGGGACCCGGACTTTATTCAACCTCCGCGACTTAAGCTCTCGGCAACGAGCATCAATATACGCTATCCGCACGGATGGATTTTCGCAGAAACAAAAAGAAAGAATGAAAGAAGGAACAAAAAGACAACGGCAAAAACAACCTGGCAGAGTCCTTATCATCGAGAGGCTGAACAAAGGAGGCGCCCGATGTCAATCTCTGCTCCCTGCCTCACGGCCGGGTTCCTCGAGCGGGCCTGCCTCAGCCTCCTTTTCGTCCTCGGGGTCGTCGCCTTTTTGATAATTGGCCTCTCACATCTTTTGCCGCTCGCTCCACGCAAACAAAGTCCCGTGAGTTACTTTGTCCGATTTATCCTTTGACGTATCTTTATTTTCCACGTGGTCACACCAATGGTGGGCTTGGGTGGGTGACGTGGGTGAGGGGGCTCCCCGTCATTTTTATTTACATTCACCGACGATTCCGCCTAAGTAATGTTAATTACTCGTAATGAGGATTGCGCTCGCGCGAAACCTTATTCCCTCCTATCCTTGTCCTCATCGTCCTCGTCATTACCATTGCTATTGTCCTTACTATTGCGCGCCCGAGGCTCGAATTAGACTAGAATATAGGCTTTTAAGGAAGAGTTTTATCCGACTTCGTGTAGATACGGCAAAGGTTTTATTAAACCGGTAATCGTCGTCTATTAATTCGCCGCGGACCCGCGAGGCTCGATTGGTCAATGTCGAGGGTCGCTCGGGGCGCGGTATGCGAATCGGTGTCGAGCGCACGGGCTTAGGTCGGCGAACATGATGCCGAGGACACGCGTTACATTCCGCATTTACAATAAAGGCTCTTCTCTATCTGTCGGCGCGTATGAGTTACGATCCTCGGTGGTTTTGCCCGTCGATAAATAATTTCTCGAGAGTCAGAGCGGTCGGTCGAACGTCGCGCGGATCGCCTGAGTGGCGACGGCCGTCGGGCGAGTCGGGGGTTATTGGGGTGCGGTGCGCGAGGAGGGTACGTAATATCCCTATATCTCTTGCGTTGAGCCAGAAAGCGCGTGGCCGTCGCTCTGGGTGCATGCGCCACTCTCCATTCGCTCACGAGCCGAGGACACCTGCAAGAATATTATAGTACCCGGTGCATGCGTGCGCGCTTGTCTCGGTAAGATAGCCACCCACGCGCGACTCCAGGCATTAATAACGCACGAAAATCGTGATGCATAAGGGTGCGGCTCGAAGGTGCGCGCAATGTCCTCTCGAGTCCGGTGTACACCTACCTTCATTCGTCACACCAATATCAAACGCGATTATAAGTCGTGGGATTATTCGACGTAGATAGATACGCAGATAGTAGACATGCGCGCGCACGCATAGACGGATAGATACATACAGAGAGAGAGAGAGAGAGAGAGAGAGAGTCGGGACATTCTAGGGCTGAGATAGTGTAGATTACGAGCGGTCAGATCGCGAGCGGATAAAGCTCGACGGTTATGATCCGTCGTCCGCTCGAATGTACCTACGTTTTTCGCGTGTCTCTTTGTATACGGCTCTTGGGAGGCCTTTAAGCGGCCGTACTTACAAACGTATGTACGTAAGCGCCTCCCCGACCCCGCCCGCCCCTGCCCGTATCGCGTACTCTCCGTAGCGTGTACGACAAGCAAAAAATTATGTCCGACCCGGCCTCTCTTGCGGGAATATATCATTTTCGGGTCAGCAGGGGTATTTGAATTTCTTGTCATAACATGGCTTTTACTCCCATTCGATCTGAATTTCAAAATTACAAGCACTTTATTCGATACTGCCTTAAATAGTTTACATTCGAGCTTACACCACCGTACAGACGGTACTCCCAATAATCCCGATAGCGGGGACGCTTCGCCAACGAATTAGCCAGCAGTTCCCTAAATTTATTTCACCTCAGCTGAATCGTAACTGCAATTACGGCAACTGTGCTAACAACAACAACAACAACAACAACAACAACAACAACGACAACGACAACAACGACAACAACAATAACGACGACGACGACGACAACCTTAGCTTTGTAATACGTCGAAGTCATTACGTCGAAGCTACTTATTAATATTAATTAATTGCAGCCGAAAAAATTTCATCTACGTACATCTAAATAATTAATGTCTATGTACTTAATTATTAATAATAATTTATTTTTATCGTATTTTTTGATCGTTGATTAAAATGTGTTGAAGATAATTGTGCATAAGATATTACATGGGAAGAAATAATCCATTATCTTCAGGTAACGATTTTAAAAGGAGGAATTAATGAACCAATAGACTTTAATCATATTTTATTTTTTAATTAAAAAATTTATTTATACATCCGCTTTCTTTTCGTTTCTTTTGCTATTTATTTTATGCGCATTAAAGTATTTTTTAAACCACGTCGATCAGATCACGTGCCTCAAATGTATCCATAACTATTTAAGCGATCGCTAGATGCAAAAAAAAAAAGAGGAAGCAAAATGTACGTATAAATTAGAAGACATTAATTAATCTGATAATAATATTCAATTTTAGAAAATATAAAAATTCAACAAATTACTTTAATGACTCGTAAAACTAACTATTTCATCATCGCCCTCGTCATTATTGTTGTTATAATAATAATTATAATAATAATAATAATAATTATTATTATTATTATTATTATTATAATTGTAATTATTATTATAATGATTATTATTATTATTAATATTATTATTTCTTATGATATCACGTTAGAATACGAACGGCTTGTATCAAGAACATGGTATTTTATAATTCACCGGATCGTTTAATTGGTATGACGTGTATTCAAGGATTTATTGATTAATGATGAGATAAATTTATATAGAACACGAAGTGACATTATAGAAATGGGAGCTATTCCTATAAGATTTGCTAATTTGACTTAAGCGGAAAATACGAGCAGGAATACTGTTATTCGATATAAGCCCAAGTCTTGTATTACTCATAAAATTACATGAATGACGGTTTCATCATATTACGGCACTTACACTATTTACACAATTCTAATTTATATGCGTATAAGCGCGCGCGCATATGTAAATATATACGCACTCGAAATACAAAGTTTAATATTTGAGCTATTGCTATTGCATTTTCATTGAAATATTCTCCCTCCTTGGAGTTCGTAACTCCAAGTCATTGTTTAATAACAAGTATCGATTAGATCGTGCATCAACACTTGAACGGCTCGAAAACTTGCCCTGTAATTCTTAAAATGTAATGGAAAATGCATTTATTGGACTGTGTACGAAGCGATGAAATTGCGCAAAATCTTGATGTAAGGACATAATTTTGAAGTTAAAAACATTACACGAGTAGAACGCGTCGAGTGGACGTAACGGTAAATAGCAAACCGATAACAATGTTTCGCTCAAATCGAAAACAAAGAGGGAGATAAGATACGATCGGATTAGATCCCGCGATATGAAACACGGACTCCTCATCTCTGTGGTGAGTGATTTTCGTGAATCTTTCGCCATCGCCGAGCTTAGCGTCAAGAGTTTCGCGACCGTCTATCTCTCCCTCGTCCCCTTCCTCGACCTACGATCCCACGACCCTCAATGTCCCAGATGATAGTGGCGGGTTAGAATACGCACGATTATCCGCCGCTTTAAATCAGCTGACTCGTTTTTCTGCTTGTCGACTGCCAAGCGAAAGAAGGGGGGGGGAGGAGGATGTAAATGTAAAAAGAAGAGAAAAGCCAAGGGAACGGAAAGGAACATAAGAAAGTCTCGGCGATGCGGCGTCGTTAAATTGTGTACGAGTGTCCTTTCCTAAATCACGCACAGTGATTGCGGCGTGGGGAGGGGGGCGACGAGGGGAGAAATCGTACACGATATTGTTTGAGTATAGAAGAAAAAAAACGGGACCCGAGTTGTAATGAAGCAGTGAGCGGGAAGGGGAGAGTAGTTAAAATAAGAGATCGGTGGTAGTAGTTGGTGGAAGGATTATATCGACGATTGTCGATGTCTGGAAATTATTATTGAGACGTAATAACTTGGACAAAGTACCAAATCGACTTCCTCCTGCTCTTCTTTTTTTCTTCTTCTTCTTCTTCTTCTTCAACTTCATCTTCTTCTTCTTCTACTTCTTCTGCATTGTTTAAATCGTTCAAGTCGTCGCGCGTTACGTTACACATACTCCACTTACTGAACATCTCAGAAGAACGAATTATTATTAAAGAATTATTATTAAGCGAGGTGAAGGAGCTCGGGGAAATTCGAAAATCCACGTACAAGAGACAAGTTGAAAGCAACGCAATGAAAGGTAACGAATTTACTAGTCATGGCAACGCTATATATAATAATAATAACAACAACAACTACTACAACTACAACAACAATAATAATAATGACAACAACAACGACAACAACAACAACAACAACAACAATAATAATAATAATACCGCTGAGTTTTTATCGTAAGAGCGCGTTCTAATCTCGAGAGGAATTTCAAGGTATTTTTGATGTAGCGGTCTGCTGGGAGGCTTAAGTACCGATTACGCGAATACGTGAAGAAGCGATTTGAATAAGTTTTCTCCTCTCGGGGGTTTTAAGATCCGTTAAACGATCCGCGGTTCGATTCAGCAGCTGAGTTTTTCCGAATCCCAAAATCAAAAAAGCAGCGGGGAGCCGTCCGGGTGTCCGAGTACAAGGTGAAGGGTAAAGGGTGGAGAGCGGTGGGTGGAGGGCGGAGGGTGGAGGGTGGAGGGTGAAGAAAGGTAGGAAGTAGGTCGAGGGAGTGGATCGCTTTCATTATGCTCGCAGGCCTGATTAAACAGTAATAACGATGCAGTAAAATTTTATGGGACCCAGGGATGCCTTTCCTTGGGATCGGCATTGCCAGCATCCAACTTAACGGGGGGCCGGGCTTAACGGCGGCTAGGAACGATATAGGATGTCGCTGCCTCAGGAGCCGCGCACTTGCATCCATAATGCAACAATACGTTGGGCTTAATTAAACTTACTCTCTCTCTCTCTCTCTCTCTCTCTCTCTCTCTCTCTCTCTCTCTCTCTCTCTCTCTCTCTCTCTCTCTCTCTCTCTCTCTCTTTCTCTCTCAATGTCTAGGTCGGGTCCACGATGTGGATACGCAGGAAGCGCGAGACGGAAGTGGGAGGATTAAACGCCCGAGACAATTGGTGTGACATTTCAATGAGCTCGACTTTTATCGCTCCTAGGGCGGACATTCTATCCGATAAATTTACGAGCTTCCTGCATTAATGGTCTTTTCTATTAATATACCTCCTTCCAGGTCATTCGGCTACTTCGTATGTCTATACTTCAGATCTCTCTCTCTCTCTCTCTCTCTCTCTCTCTCTCTCTCTCTCTCTCTCTATCTATCTGCAGTTCATAAAACCACGTGGATGAGGGGTGGGGCTACCGCTGGGACAAATTTCTTCGATCGTTTCCTCGCTGGATCTACGTAAACGTTTGCCGTGACAAGAGCAATTTCACCTAAGGCCAGATGATATTTATTCCTTGTCCCCATTCTCCTCAACAATCGCGAGAAATGTTACAAAGGATTACAAGGACGGGGTTACGACGGGGATCGATACGTCGATCAAATTTATATCTGCGCGAGACCGAAGTTAAGTACTTCCCGAGCTCATTTTCGCTTTGTGCGACGAGGACGCCCTGGAGGTTTTATGCACAAGAAGCTTCGTCGATGCGCTGCGCATACGCAATTCCCTTTGTCCCTTAAGGGGCTAAAGTTCACGCGAGCCTGAACAGAGTCCGAATTAGTTTATGCCGTTCGCGTAAATCTTTAAAACCCATTTCCCATTCAACTACGAACAAAAGTCACTTCCCCGTGACAAGTATCCGTTGTATGCAGTCGATTAGTACGATCATCGTCGTTTAAATGCATTTAAAATATCTCACTAGTCGGCCTAAGTGGGATGGGGAGACGATAAATTGTGATTTATTTAAAAGTTGTACTGTACGCGCTGTAGGAGTTAGTGCATCGAAGCCAATGCGCGAGGGAAAAAATGTACGCGCAGGCCTGAATATTCCTGTCTTGGCATGCATATGCGTTTCTGTATATTGCTTCCTCGTCTCGTGCCCCAGCCATACAACGTACACGTAAAGTGTAGGAGCGTGGGCAGTGGCCGTGACGATTGCTCGTGACCAATAGTCTGGCCCTCTCTGAACCGGCGGGACTTCACGCATACATAAAGACAGCGTTGATTTGTAAATTCAAAAACTGCCTAGACGATCCGTATTTTGGAATAGAGGTCTCTCTCCTCGTCCTCGTCATCGTCATCTTCCTCATCGTCCTCGTCGTCCTCGTCGTCGTCGTCGTCGTTGTTGTTGTTGTTGTTGCTGCTGTTGCTGCTGCTGCTGCTGCTGATGCCGCCGATCCTCCTCTTCGACCTTCTCTTTCTTATCCTCGTCATTCTCCTCCTCCTCCTCTTTCTACCTCTCGCTCTGCTCCTGCCGCGGGTGCGCGCTTGTGCCGGGAAAAGTCCGAGCATCTACCTACAAGGCTGGTTTTGCCCTTGTGCCTTCACGGACGTCGACTACCTTTAGCGCGAGCAACAGGACCTTTTAATAGCCTCGGGCTCATGCGGAGCCTTCCCTCCCTCCTCTCTCTCTCTCTCTCTCTCTCTCTCTCACTCTCTCTCTTCCCGACCTTTGCTTACTTAAAACCCTCTGTCAAGGCGGAGTTTGTCATGATCACTCTCTGGCCGCGGGACTTCTTCGCCCTCTCCCGCGTTTCATCCTCGCCCCTCGGGATGCTGGAAAATTGCTTTTCTAAGAGATACATGATTTACTTTTAACTCGACCTTTTTCCGGAGTAATTACTCGGCTGGCCGGGATACTCGGCACAAGGGCCACAACATTTTATTATAAATAATAACTGAAAATTATCAGCTTCCCAGAATTTTCGGTCCGGACCAATGAATACGCGGAACTGACAACCTTTTTCTTCTTTTTGTTATTCTTCCTCTCTTTTTCTTTCGTCCTTATCCCTTTCACTTCTTTCTTTTAAATTCCTCCTTTCTTGTCCTAAGAGGAGACGCTGCGCCGAGGGCCGAGTCTCTCGAATCGGTATTACTTTAATGACATTCCTATATCTCCGGATTGATAGAGCCCCGTACGCCCTTACCGTTCCTCTCTCTCTCTCTCTCTCTCTCTCTCTTCCGCTTATTCGGGCAGGGGAATAACCGCTGCCCGGGAGACTTTATTGCACGAAATCCTACTCTTACCTATTAGCTGCTTACATTGTACGAATCGGCCATTAGGAGAAACTGCTGCCAGTTAGCAGCCGCAGATTAGATTAGATAGGGGCCCGCCGAGGAATTTTATTCCAACGCTAATTAAACATTAATCGAGCTTACGTAATAATGGTCGCGGCAGAGCAGAGGAGCTTAGCTTTAGAGGACTGGGTATTAAAAAAAAAAAACAAAAAAACAAACAAAAAAAAAACAATTAAATAGTGTATTTTGACACGTGTTTTACAATGGTCGCACTGCGATTCTCGGTCCAGAGCCCCCGATAACCCCAATAAGCCCGACCTCATACTCGTGCGCGGGCACCAGCCGCCGCCATTGCCTCCATTGCCTCCATTGACGCCAAACGCCAAAAACAAAAGGCGAGACAAACAAACGAAACAAAAAAAAAAAAAAAAAAAAAAAAAAAAAAAAAAAAAAATGGTAGAGCCAGTGCCGGCGGAGGCATTAATTATAGCTTCGTCAAGGGGGAACATGAATAATACAGGTATAACATGAAAATTTCCAAAACTTTTTCCAGACGTACTCCCAGTTATTTCGCGAATCCTCCGTAGGATCGTAATTAATTCGTCCGCGGTAAGGGCATGTGATTACAAAAGATAAATAACAGTAATCTCGGTGCCGGCTGTCAATCAGCGCGGTGCGCCGATGGCGGGATCACGAGCCGAGATCTCGGATCGAGCGGAGGATCTGCTCGCTCGAGGATCGGAGATACGCACTCGCAGGGGGAGGGGCGCGGCTCGCCGGCCCTCGAGGCTCGCCAATGAAAATACGCGCGGCCGACGATAATTATTTATCAACCCCGTAATGTTCTATGATTTAATGTAGGGGCTCGTGGTGCGCGCGATATCGCTCGTCGCGCGTATTCGCCGAGACCTAAATGCGATCCACCGCGGCTGCTTCGGTCCCGCTCTGCTTCATTCGGCTCTCCACCGGGTCCCGATATTTTCACGGGCATGCGGAAATGTGGACAAGTGACTCGACTTATCCCCAATAACCGTCTCGTGAGCTCGAAATAAATCATATCGATTGGACGGGGCTTTGCGCGAAAAATGTTTTGCCCACATTCGTAAGGCAAGGCAGGTTATTGGGGAGGGCAATTTCCAGTATTAAGGGCTCCTCGATGGCAACATTTAATGCCCATCGAGCGCACACAATGCCGCGTCTATGTGATTTAAGCGTAATCGCTTCCTGTATGCTAATTTCCGTCCTATAATAACGTCGATCGTTTAAGTTATTTTCAAGTGGGCTCGATGTACTTGTATCCTTAAGGATTAAGCGCAGCCGCTCGGCGTTATTAATTTTCCCATTAAGGCCCATTGCTTTTTAGTTACACTTGCTTCATCGGCCATCAAGCAGCGGAATCGGTCGCTTTTTATGTAAGCTTAATGGCGGCTCGGGATCCGGCGGGCCGCGACTCATGCCGCTCTTACGCAATAAAGTCAACAATATTGATGATGGGAAAATAAAATTTCCTCCGAGGGCATTAATTAATAATGCCCACCTGAATT
Source organism: Ceratosolen fusciceps (assembly GCA_018883505.1). Classification (NCBI taxonomy): domain Eukaryota; kingdom Metazoa; phylum Arthropoda; class Insecta; order Hymenoptera; family Agaonidae; genus Ceratosolen; species Ceratosolen fusciceps. Next base: position 4,743,920 of record RCIC01000008.1, read on the forward strand.
ATCCTTTCCGCGTAAAAATTACTGGCGATGCCGAATGGCGTTGAAATCGATCAAGATAACCGACATAACCGCGACAGATAGATAGACAGACAGATAGATAGATAGATAGATAGATAGATAGATAGATAGATAGAGAGAGAGAGAGAGAGAGAGAGAGAGAGAGAGACGGAGATAGAGTCTCGAGCGGAAATTGTATGGGCAATTGTATTCTATGGGCTTTTGTAAAAGGGGGAAACTAGCCGATGTCGATCGCCAGCAACGATCGGCGCGAGACGCGATTTTCCGAGCGCGGCGGGAGTGCTCGAAGCAAATGAACAGCTAATTGACTTTCGACCGTGGTCGACTCGGGGCGGAGGGAGGAGCATGTCGCGGATGGCGGACGCATCGAGAGGGGGGTGGGGGACGGGGAGATAAGGATCGGGCAAACAATTACAGGCTCTGTATGACAAGGCAGTACGTCTCGCTCGTAAAGAAAACGTCGATAGGCATTAGGAAAAATCGAGGTGGGCCTATAAATGCTAGCCGCTCGCTCCCCTCCCCCCCTAACCAACCAATCCGTCCCTCACTCCGTGCCCCAATAGCAGGAGGAGATTAGAATTTGAGCGACGTTTAGTGAGTAAGCCGAGCCGGAGCTCCGTGAATTCCGCATCGCGATACTTACGATGGTCGGCGGGGGCAGGGAGCGGTACCCGGTGAGGCCGGAGTCCTCGTCCCGTCGGGGCTTGGCACTCTAAGCACCGGCTGGGCCCTTAGGATTTATGCTCGGCCAATGCCAGGAATCAATCTCCCCGGCTCTCCTCCGCAGATTGCACGTGATTTTGCATGGATCCGCGGGTCTCGGACCCCGAGGCGCCTTTTCATCATCGACGGTCTGTCACGAAGCCGAAGCCCCTCCTCCACCTACGTACTCTGCGGAATTCACTTTGCGCGGAATTATCCGGTGACTAATATATGGGGATAGTCCGAGCCGACTGCCAACGCTCAATGATGAATGCCCCACGAATAATCAGCTCAGCTGATTATACACATCCACCGCGGCGATATATTATAATGGAAATAAGACCTTTTACTTGGCCCACCCCCGCGCCCCCGCCCCCTCCGAGCCCTCGCTACCACTGCCTACTACTACAAGCACCGGCACCGTTCCGGTCACAGCCGCGGCATTCCAGTGCCCTCCGCTCGATCCCGATCCCCTTTGATTTGCCTTTTTTTTTTTTTTTTTTTTTTTTTTTATACCGATGACCCTCCTGGAATCCGACGCACATTTCCATTGGCCGGATAACGCCTCGTGCACCACCGCGTCCGACCACCCTCCTCCCAGCCGATGTTTGTCTAAATGTACTTTCCCCGGACCTAATGGCAATATGCTAATAATAACGATAGACGAGAGGCACCGTTAGCCGATTGATTGAACTGATTCAGTGCCGAGTAAAAGTGTCCAAGGCCCAATTGAGTACAAAATTGAGTAATTAAGATTGGGAATGAAGACAGCGTTCCATCCTCGGAGATCAAAGTACAACGGGCTATTCCGGCTAGTCTATGGCTCTCCAGGTATACCCGACTTTACAGGCGCGCGTACGGACGACTTATATATATATATATATATAAATGTAATATAAAGGCGGAAGAAGAAAGAGGGAACGGAGGAGCGAGCGAGCGGCAAACAAGGAAAAAAGGCCGAAGCTGAAGGGAACGGAGAAAAATAAGCGTTCCTCGTGCTCTGAGATACGTATGCGGGTCGCGTGTCCAGTGTCCCGAGGATCCAGAGGCCCATCTCTGCCTTCCGAGATCCCCGGAGTCCCTCCGTCAGCTCGGAGGCGGCCCCGGCACGGCCCCGGCACGGCCCTGGCCCCCGAGGCCCCGTCCGAGCCTCCGTCCGACTCTCCGTCCGAGCCTCCGTCCGAGCCTGATCCCGCTCATCTCGTTCTCCGATCCCCGCACCGCCGCTTCACAATGCTAGGAATCCGGGACGCGCGTTCTCCGGCTCTCATATTCACGGCGAGGCGAAGATACCTCCGCTCGATATCGGACTCTCCTACTCTCGCGAGCACAAAGCCCGACAACAAGCCCATCCCCCTCGACCTTCCCTGAACCCCGCGCTCCCCACCCCCGACGCTCAAGCCGAACGGCTCAGACGGAGGCGGGCCGAGCCACTAAGTAGCTCCCGAGACCGACTCCCCTTAAAGCCCTAGCTATTCCAGATACGCCCTCCTTTTTCTACCAGCACGGCTCCTTTTCTCTTCTTCTTCTTCTTCTTCTTCTTCTTCTTTTTTTTCTTTCTTTCCTTTTGTTTTTTCATTAATCTTGCGAAAATTACGCTCCTGAGCGTGGACCTTTTCCCGCTCCCGCTTGTCTCCCTCTTCCCCCTCGCTTATCGTCCCAAAATGCTTCTCAAACACCATTTACTCCTACAACTCGTGAACTCTCGGAAGCTAGAGGCTCTTCTGGTAATGTCGATTCCTCGTAGTCGGCGGACTGCGCTCAATGCCGAGTCGAGAGCACGGATGAATATGTAAATCAGCCAACAATTGCAATCGGAGCAACGCTGCAAATGCACTAGCAAATATTATTTACTTCCACGTTAATATTAAAATCATGGAGAGTGGCTGAGAAGGGGCTGCACCGAGTCGGCATTATAAACTAAAAAAAAAAAAAAACATTGCCTCGGCTATCTCTCTCTCTCTCTCTCTCTCTCTCTCTCTCTCTCTCTCTCTCTCTCTGTATGTATGTATCTGGGTGAGTGTTTGTGAGCGGCGATCGATACGCTGAATTTTATAAGAAATGCTAAAGCGAGAGGATGGAATGGAAAGCGGAACGAGGAGAGCTGGAAACGCTCTCGTGGCAGTGGCCGTTGGGCTGTTGGGTGGGTATAAGGGGCGGGATGGGGGTCGGAGCATGAGAAAGAGGAGCTTCGGTTTAGTGTGATGAAAGAAGGGAGGCTATTTGAATGTTAAATGAGCTAGCTAAAGATTTTTCTCTGCCGGCCTTCCCGCTTCCCCTACTTCTCCCTCCAGTTCTCGAAATACAGACAGAAAAAGGCAAAGCAGCTAGCTCCCTTTTGCACGAGCTGTCATTATGCGCCTGCGTATAACTTCCCTTCTATGCGAGTTGATGATTTTTTTTTCTTCTCTCCTTTGCTCTCTCTCTCTCTCTCTCTCTCTCTCTCTCGAGCGCGCGCGTTATTTTCACTTCCTTTCTCCGAGAGCAAAGCAGTGGCCGGAGCAGCCTCTTCCTCGCTCGTGGGAATCTCCGAATTAAGTAACGAATTAAGGGATTAAAATATTTATTCTTAAGATATGGCCATCCTTGCGCTCGTAAAGCCCTTCAAAAAATATAAAAGCGAAGTTCAGATCGTTCTTTCGAGAAATCGTCGATCGATCGTTGCATTTACGCAACTGGTCGTTGCCTGCAATCAAAGCTCTCCATTACAGAGCTCATCTCTCTGGCCAATTGTACCTAATGAAATACTTTATAGACTCCGGGGGAGACAAAAACTTTACCTAAATAATCATAAATTATGTTTATTCGGACCACACTTTTTTTCTGGTAATCTATCCTATAGTATCCTATTCTATTCTATCCCAAGTCTGCGCATACCTGTATACGCACACGTGCGCAACAACAACGACAACAGCAACAGCAACAGCAACAGAAACAACAGCAACGACACGGAGGGGCCATTATTGGCAGAATAAAAAACTTCTTCGAATTTCAGCAAACTGGCGTACCTGAGATTTCCTTAGCCAATATTAAGTATTATATAATTTGGATAATAATAAATTTCGTTTTAGCTGCATTCTGACGGATTTAATGTGAGCAGAGCCATTCGTAGGTGCTATAAAAACATAAATTGATTTATATTTACGGCGCATTCCTTCCTTGAATTCTCACTGGATAAAACAGACTTTTTTATCTTCTTTTCTTTTTCTTTCTTCCTATTCATAAAATCATTCTCAGAATGCAATGTTGCGTCTAGCACGTAACGTCGATCGATTCGACAATTCGAATTATTGAATAGCAAGAGGGGGGGAGGGGGTCCTTGCTCTTCCGTCCTTCTTACACGTATGCGAATTACAAAACCAAGTCCCGCGGTTGGTGTTACGGTTCCAATCGATCGCAGCCTCTCGTATTATTATGCAACAAATATTGCAATATAAAATTGCAATGGGCTCGCGCCTCCGAAGGAGGAGCCACGATTTCGTTGGTATTCGTGCTGTTTTGTTATATAAAATGACCAAATACTCGCCTCTGGAGGGCCAAATACGTCCGCTGCTTCTTTCGTTTGCCTATTAACGCCTATTATTCCCGGAATTCGAGATGAAATACATATTTCTAGTAGCAGCAGGAAGAGGCTTCCTCTATTCTTCAACGGGGATACCGAGGGAGGGCGTTTGAGGATCTTTTGGAAATTTAACGGAATTAAGGGGTACGGGAACAACGGACATTGAAGGATCGAAATGAGGTGGAATGATGGTGGGTGGGGAGGGCCAGGAAAGATATTCGGGAGGGTAAAAAATGATTGGCCGAGGGTTCATCCACGAAAAGATGAATGCGTTCCTTTCTTTTTTTCAGAACGAAAGCCGAGGGTAGTTAGCATAATTAAAAATAATGCCGTATTACCTCGAAAACTGTATTGGCTCCGGAGCCCCGAGATATTTTATAATCTGAAATTTATCGACGAATCGGTTAAAAAGCGAACTAATGCCCAACGACGGGGCCTCGCTCGCAGGCTAACGAAGGGGCCTTTAACGAAAGTCATCAATCGTCCTTATTAACACAATGGATTAACGCGAAATACAAGGAGAGGAGTCTACGGGAGGACGGCACATAGGCCTTCGGCTGAGGACGGGGACGGGGACGGGGACGGGGACGGGGACGGGGGGAGAGGGGGGAGAGAAAAAACAAAGGAAAAAGAGTCGAAGAAGGCGCGCTGGATTTATCGCCAGCGGCAAGAGCGAGGGCCAAAGTGGCCCCTTCGCGCGACGAGGGACGGGTAGGGAAGAGGGGTAGCGGCGGCGGTGGCGGCGGGGGAGGAAGGGCGGCAGGAACGAAGGGACGGCGGCAGCCACTCGGGCAATAGATGAGAGGCACGGGGGCGACGGTGAGGAGCCGGCCGGGAGAAAAGGAAGAGGTTCCGGAGAAAGGTTTATGTATGCATTTGCGCGACTTCTTGCTCTCTTTCCCACTGGCCATTTCCGCTTTTTGCACGGGCATACAGCGCTCATGGAGCGCTCACGGAGTCTCGAGGGTGAACGCGCGCGCGCGCGCGCGCGCGACTCACGCTCTTCGATACGCGCTTGCATTTGCATAAGACACGAGCTCGGCTTGTGCTTCTCTTCTTTCGCTCCTGACCGCCCCTGTCCCTACCCCTCCCCCCACGACGCCTCAATGGCACCGGTCCTTAGGGCCGCAACCCGCCCGACCGACCCCCGCAGCTCTTTTTCTCCTTTCGTCCTCCTTCCATCCTTCCTTCCATCCTCCTTCCATCCTCCTTCCATCCTCCTTCCATCCTCCTTCCATCCTCTTTCCATCCTCCCTTCATCCTCACTTCATCCTCCCTGGGCCGCATGCATTTATGCGTGTATCTTGCGCCTCCGTCGATGTTGCGCCCGCGAGAATTTTAAGAACCGCGCATGCCCATGTTTATACACAGAAAGTAGCAAACGCTAGCCTTTTCTTTCCTTGCGGCTCCTGCTCCTCGTCTTTTTCTTCTCCACGGCCCCACGGAGGACGCACGCGCTCTCATAACGAGATAACTTTCGTTTGTTCTTCTTTCCTTTTTTCTTTTTTCTTTATTCTCTCTCTCTCCTTTTTTTTTTTTTTTGAGGTGACGAAATCTTAAGTCGAGTGCACGGGCCGGCGAACCCGTGTTACTCGGCTTGTATTACAGTCCCGAATTACGCATTTCACATGAATGCCTGCTTAGCCTCTCCTGGCTCGACGGATTTTTCATTGCCCCGGTGCCTCGCCGACCCCGACGAAGCATCGAATCTCCCTCCTCCTACAATACTGTAAATTACAAAATTACCCATTGAATCATACGCAGCCTGGGCTTTTACTTTTAAGGAAACAGTAGGGCAGAATAGCCGTCCAAGCTTCGACTCCATGTATTGGTTACATGTATTACGAGATTACGAAGCCCGGGCCCGGATTCTTTATTTAAAACCCTCTCCCCCCTTTTACTATAATGGCCGGGCCTTCTTAAACGACCGATGATTCGAGCTAATTAAAAATAACTACTCGACTGAATCGATTCTTTCATATTTCACCTTCCACGCTCATCCGTACTTCCAACGAGAGCTTTGAGGATTTATCCGTGAATCAGGAAAGCCCGCGCTATTCAATCAATATTCTTCTAAAAATCAATTGCAAAATTAACGAGTAAATCGCAAAGTTTTTATCTCCGTTTTATCTATAATCTTATTCGCTGTATGTTGAGTAAACGTATCGAGTTTACTAATACTAATACTAAGCTCAACCAGTGGAAATGTTTTTTTTTTTGTTTTTATTTTGTTTTTGTCCTTCTACATTTGAATTTAAATCTTTATTCAAATTCCGAAGATAAAAATACAGCAAACGAGAATTTATTTCTTCACTCAGTCGTATTTGAAAAATACGTGAAAAAAATGCAGTGTATACGATTTTGGTCACGATGGCCCATTATACATTATACGTATATCACATTGATTATTACAAATAATTATAAAATCAATAGCCGTGCAAAATTTATTTAATGACTATTAGTCAAAAAATCTTAAGGCAAAATACGCACAATAACCCACACGCGCGCTTCTCATACACAAGTATGCATATGTATATGTATATATATTACGAACGTGATCATTTACATAAAACACGGATTCCTTATCTCGGTAAACTGAAAACATGATTTTAAAATTTATTCTTTAAATATGTGGTACATGCGCAGACGTCCTTGCATTATTACAAAAATTTTACATTAGTAAAATTAACCATTTTTGGTGCTCCATCGAAATATATGAATAAATCTAGAGGGGGGGAGGGGACGACAGAAGAAGAAGGCGGAGGGGGAGGGGCGCCGGGGCCATGTGCAGAATGTATAAGATTTAAATAAAGCGCAGGGGACGAAGCTCGGAATTCCTCGAGGTAGCATTTGGCTTTTAATTAAAATCGATTTATAATAATAATGGAGGTACGAGGTAGCAGTGCTAGTAGTATGTTGGTCGGCGGCGACGGGTCTATGGGAGGGGTGGGCGGGCGGTAAGAGCGGCGAACAGAGGTAAGAGTGAAAAAAGCCCGCGGTGTATAAGGCAAATAATCGGAGTCCAACTAGATACGGTATGGCACACACCCAGACAATGGGCTGTGCTCTATAAGACGCGGCGGTCCCCTCCCCTGTCCCTGACCATGCCCAGACGCGGAGCCCTTCTTTCGCCCGTTGGCGAGGCTGGTCCTACTACGTTCATTACCAGGTATCGGCTGACACGCGGCGACGCTCTCCCATGTACGTACGTATCTGCCCTCTTAAAGCCGGGCGCTCACATTGTTTCCTGCCTTCGCCCCTTTCCCCTTTCCGGGATCCCGCGGGCGCAAAAGGCAACGCGCCCGCCCGCACAAACGCGCTCGCACACGTCGCCCCACCGCCAGCGCCGAGAGAGGGCAAGAGAGAGGGTAAGAGAGGATGAGAGGGTGAGAGAGGTTGAGAGAGGATGAGAGAGGGTGAGAGAGAGGGTGAGAGAGGGTAAGAGAGAGAGAGAGAGAGAGAGAGAGAGAGCGTAGCAGAGCGTAGTAAGCTCTTTCGCGAGCATAATGGCGATTTCGATGCCTTAAAGATTTCGCGAATAATTAACCGAGCTGATTAGCATCTTTATTTTAACGGCCATGGCCGAATGGGACCGCTGCTTAAATATCGTCCTATTGTTAGCTTTTCATTCGCATACCTCGCCAAGCGGCTTCGGCTCCTTAATACTTTGCGATTGTTGCATTGTTGAGCCCTACGTTATAAGCCGTAGGATTTTTATCAGCCGGGAAATGATAAAAATAGCCCAACCAAACTCTGTCAACCAAGAATTTGATAGCAAATTACGAGTTACGAGTCCTTGGGCGCTTAACCGAACCACCTTAATCCGCGATTTCCTTACGGAATGTGCTGCTGCCTCCGTCCACGGGACTCGATCCTATTATTAAATTCCGGAAACGAGGCCTTTTCTAGCGGGGAGCCTATGCGAGACAATAACGAGTCGACGGACCTTCGATAAAATCCTCCTCCTCCTACTCCTACTACTATTACTACTGCTGCTGCTGCTGCTGCTGCTGCTGCTGTTGCTGCTACCACTGCTACTACTGCTGCTGCTGCTGCTGCTGCTGCTGCTGCTGCTGCTGCTACTACTACTACCTATGGTTAATGGGCCGAAGAGTGATCCGAAGCTGCTGGACAACGTAGCAGCGAGTGCAGAAACGCTACTTAAAGCCTTATACTTTTAAATAATGAAGCCGTTACGCGGACTCATAATAAATACGGGTGAGCTCTTTGCAATTAGCTCAGAGCTCGAAGCTCAAGGGCACATATTGTTGCGAGAGAGACTTATCAGTAGAGTCCTCCTACCCCGGAATCGAACTCCCGACTCGGGGAAAATAAATAAAGGAAGGAGCACCGCCACCCGATCACTTGCCCATACCAATTAGAGCCACCCCGGCATTTTTAATGCAGACGCTCCACGGCTATTTTCAATGTATTAACGGCTGCTTAGGCCCTTCTTAATTTACCATTTAAATTCCGAATAGGAAGGCGCCTAAGCATCTACTGAATTCGATTAAAATATAATATCCCCTCCCCCTCCACCCCCACAGCTCGACGCGCCCAGTATTGATATTTTCATTTAATGCTCGCATCTCCCACTCCCATTCTCATCGGCCATTCTCATCTTATTCAATAATACCAAGACTTTATGACGTTAGCCCCTGCTCACTTAACTCTCCGTCTTTTAGGAATTCCCGACTCCTCGGGATAATGACGTCTTTCTCTTCGGGCCATTGCCAATAAATATAAGCAGCCGTGCATATTAAATAGGCGTAATGGCTAAAAATAAACTCGGGGGCGGTGGTGGCGGTGGTGGCGGCGGTGGCGGCGGTGGCGTCGAGCGTTTTCCCTCAAAATTCCGCTCGCGTGAAATTCCTGAGCCGTGCGTGCCCCCGTATATATTTCACGTCGCGCGAGTATATCATAAACTGGATGATCGATCATTCTCAGGAATCCGTATCCCATCGCCAATGCCGCCACGTATCTTACTTGCTAATCGCACGCGCAAACCTATCGAAATTCAATTAGTTGTTCTTCTGCGCGGATTTCAGTGAAATATTCATCTCGATCGCTTTGGTCGCACGCACATGCGTAGAAGCGCGCGCTTACGCGCATATTTATGAATTATTAATGAACGCCTCTTGATCGCTCGAGCAGCCGAGCTTTACGAGCCAAAGAAAATTAAGGTTGAGCCTATAATTAGAGCTTGTTAAGGTCGATAAAAAGCTTCGCCTCCCTATTTAGGGCCGATTAATTCGGTGCTTAATCCGGTTCGAAAGCACTTGGGTGTTTTATGCTAGAACAATAAATGGATAAGAAGCGGATGTGCGTCGCAATTCAGTCACCCAGATCATCTAAATCGGTGTAACGGGGAGGGAGCAGCACTTTGAACTGGCTCTGCCGATCCATAAAATACCGATACGACTCGAGCGCAGCTTGACTTTGTTTTTTCTCATGGGACGGGGGAGGGAGGCCTCCGCTGACAATTACGATTTCTATTAATAATTTTACACCTTGATTAATTGGTGGGCAGGAGCTACAACTTCATAATGAGTTCACGTTTCATTAATCCATTTATAGTTTTATGGGGCCGAAGGTGCCGCCGCTGCCGCCGCCGCTGCTGCTGGTGGTGGCAGTGGTGATGGTGGTTAGTGGTGGTGGCAGTGGTGATGGCAGTGGTGCTGGTAGTGGTAGTAGTGGGGTAATTCAGTCTCGCATTATGTTACCGACATTAAGAAGTCATTTTCTCTCATAGATTTAACGATATATGGGCTCGATAAGGCGCCTTATAACATGATTCGGTAGTTAAAAGTTATGACGCTACGGAGATGTAACGCATCGGAGGCGCAGGGAAGCTCGGAGCCGGGCAGGAAAAATCAAATTGACTTGTCATTTTCCATGAAAGAGAGCGACTCGTGAAAAAAAGGGGTAAGAGGCCCGTGAGCACTCACGCACTTATCGAATACTCGATCGAATAAACGATTATAAATAAAAGTTCGAGTCCTATCGGATGAGTATCTATCGGCTCGTCTTCATTCACTCCTTCTCTTCGGCTTTTTTTTATTATTATTAAGTACGTATAACGGAAGGAAGACAAGAAAAGAACGAATGGACAGGTAGATGGATGGATCAACGGAGAGAGAGAGAGAGAGAGAGAGAGAGAGAGACTGGTACGTAAATATTCAAAGTCTCTTTGGTATCTGGATGAAATTTTTCCGATAAGAAACCCAGAATGCAGCGATTACTCCGTGTCATCGACGAGTAAACCGATCGTCGATCACAAACGACAATTCGATTTCATCTTTGATGTTCAAATGTTAGCCCGTCTTACACACACACACACACACAACACACGATATGTATGTATGCATGTATATATATATACGTACGAATATTGAAAATAATTGAGTTGAGAGAATACGAGAAATAATTATTATATCAATTTCAGTCCTTAATCAACGACTATAAAACCTATCTGAAACTCTTCAACATAATTAATAAAACATATTCCAAAAAGGAATCAAGCACTTCTTCACAACTAATATCTTAAAATTAAAACATTGTTGCCTTCTACTTAAATTACAAATTTTCCCTTAATTACTTATAGCCCTGCAACACGTTTAATACGCATTGTTAATTATAATTTTATGGTCTTGAGTAAAAATACAGTCCGAGACAATTAAGTTTTACGATTATTATGCGCAAGAGCATATTGTCGAACAAATTTAACTGAGGAATTCTATTCATAGGTACTTATACGAATCTTTCTAACATCATTAATTAGGCAAGTCCGTATGAAAAATGGCATGCACAAAGCCTCTTGCGAATTTAAAAAAAAAAAAAAAATTAACTCATTATAAGTACTAGATTACCTGCGTAATATAATAAATGTAATGTAATTGCTTCTGAAATAATTGTTAATTGACATTAATTTTTTCATTACAGACGAGGTACGGACGAATTCATTGATCTTAAGAAGTCTCTTCCTTCGGTAAGTCAAAACAAAATATTCGATCCGATCTCTATCGATCTATTATAGGCATCTTGTTATTTTCGTAACGAAAAGGTTAAGAAAAATAAAGAGATGCATTAGAAGTACAGAGAGCAAGGAATGTTAATTTTTCAATTGTGGTAATTGATGGAGACGGGCGGTAGGATTAAAGTTTTTCGCGGCTCATCGTGGCCGTGATTCATGCCTTGTCCGAAAGATTTCTCCTCGGAGTCGATGATCGCTGCGCAAATTGCGATTAGCGCCCGCTTATTTAAATGGCATTCATTTCCGGATAAAAAGTTTTAATGGTCGTCGGGAGGCCGGGCTTGGCGGGATGACGGGGAAGGGGGAGGAGGAACTCCCGGGCGTCGATAAGCCGCGGTCAGGAAGAGCAGAGAGGGCTCTGGATGGCCGACGCGGGGTTTGGGAGAGGATGGCGATGGGTATTGGGGTGTGGAGGGGACGGAGGGGTAGGAGGTAGAGGGGGCCTCGATCGCCGGCGCATCCCGGACACTTTATCAAGGCGGCTCCGAGAAAAGAGGGTCGCGATCGCATAATCCAAGGAGGAGGCCCGCAACGTTCCTAAGTAATTGCCAGAGGGCGAGAGGAAAAGCTCGGGGATCCGATCCTCGGGAGAGTCGGGCTGGGGAAAGAAAAAAAAAAAAAAAAAAAAAAAAGGAGAGACAGGAGCGTTAAGGGGGATTTACAATCTCCGCGTAATTATTTATCGCGAAATTTCCATTTCCGATAAGGGCCCTTATGCGCAAAATGTTTAATTACCGTTCTACCGTTTGTGAGGAATTACGCGATCCTGCGAACCTCAGCTGCGAGCGAGCATATAATCATTCCTTTACGAGGAGTCATTAGAAAGCGGGAGGAATTTATCAGGATGATGCTTCACCAGATGCTGCCGATGCTACTACTAATACAACTACCACTACTATTGCCACCATTACTATTACTACCACCACCACTACTTCTTCTTCTTCTTCTTCTTCTTCTTCTTCTTCTTCTTCTTCTTCTTCTTCTTCTTCTTCTTCTTCTTCTTCTTCTTCTTCTTCTTCTTCTTCTTCTTCTTATTATTATTATTATTATTATTATTATTGTTATTACGGTTATTACCGTTATTACCGTTATTTTTATTATTTTTATTGTTATTATTATTACTATTATTATTATTACTATTATTATTATTATTGTTATTATTGTTGTTGTTGTTGTTGTTGTTGTTGTTTTTATTATTATTATTATCGTTGTAGTTATCGTGATCGTAAACGTTATCGTTATTGCTTGGTTTTAACCTCGTTAGCAGAGGCATATTGAATGGCTCGCGCGAAGATGACAGGGCTCAGGTATCGAGCTCCTATCGTCCAAGGCAGAATGAAGTTTAAAAATTCTCGTCGGTCGGTGAAAGTCTAAATGATACGTGCTCACTGGCTTTGACCGAAACACCTTCTGCCCGATTATAATGTCGTCCCTACAATAGGGTAGCGATTACCGGCTGTACTAGCTATTGCATACAACAGTCATTTCGTCCATGCATTTCGTCGTATGAAGAGAAAATAGGAAAAAGTTATAGTTTTGAGTGTTAGAAGAGGACGATGATTTTGGTGGCTTCGATCGTCGAAGTAGGCAGGGAAGGTTGATCGGCTTAATGATCGGCTGATGAATAACGAAAGAGAAGGGAACGGGATCCATCGGACGGCAACAAATTGCAGTTTCACAAAATACGTTCTCCCTCTATTGTGAATCGGGTTTGAGGCGTCGCCGGGTGATCCGAGTGATTCGAGTGATTCGAGTGATCCGAGTGATCCGAGTGATCCGAGTGATCCAGGCGGTCTCTAAAATTTAAAATCTCCCCTGTCGCGTCAGCTTCTGCCCACCCCCCTCCCCCGCCCCTACCCCGAGAACGGCGGTGGGGCTCGAAGGGTTCACCGAGACCAAGGACTACTGCCAGCCTGGAATCTTGGCGATCACTTAAGTGCGCTTAATTAAAGTATCAGCTCGTCCTTAAAATGCGGGGCCGGTTTCCATTAAAGCAGCATCGAGCGGTGCCGATAAGACGACACTGACGACTTGCGAAAACGCAAGAGCCAACATCTGGGAATCGTTGTCCCGAGACGTGTACGTGTGATTTTGCCCCATGCGTGTGTCCCTGTTTCACCCCCCTCCCCCGTACTCCTACACCCAACCCTTCCTGCCCTTCGGGAGCCCACCGATGCTTAGCTCCGATTCGAGCCTTCCCTCCTTGTCTCCATCTCTCTCTCTCTCTCTGTCTTTCTACGCTCATTCGGCGATTATTTATCGCCGTACATCTGTGCGAATTTCAGGTCCCCTTTCACCTCCCTTATCGGGCCTCTCGGATTATATTTACTTTAATAATAGCCGCGTCCCGGACAAAGCGGCAACCACGAGGTCTCGGGGCCGGGACGAGCGCAGCTAATAAATAAGATACTTTTATTACGATAATATCTTGGAACGGATTTTAAAACTAAGTCTTCATTTGCGGCATTCCCGCGCTTATCCCTCGGGATCACTGAGCCGAGGAGCTATAGGCCATCGATAGGCAGATAGATATTCCGAGCTATTTATAACGGCGATATTCGACGATATTGGTAATAAATGGAAAGGCTTCCCGGCCACAGAAAAGAGATGTGCGTGTGCGATATTAAGGAGTCGAGTGAATTGTTGGTGAAAGAGCAGGCGACGGTGGCGGTGGCGGTGGCGGTGGCGGCGACGGTGGCGGTGACGACGGTGGCGGTGACGACGTCGCTCGCGCGGGGTATAAGCACCGCAAAGGAAAAAGTCCCGTGAGCGAGGGGGACAGGAGTCCCGGAAGGGACGACGGGAGTTAAAAACCTATTAAAAATTGCAAATCCGTCAGCGGCGATGGAAGATTTTTCCAGATACCGAAGCCCGATGGATATTTTCTTTCGTGGGATAATGACAGGTCTAAATCACTTTAAAAGGCATGGGGAATGCTTGAAAAAGTTCCATATGGAGCTGAGATCAATCGTAGGAAAGGTACTACTTATACCCGTGACTCCTGATCCGGCTTTTTCCGCCGTTCGCCGGCTTCCTAGAATATCTCCAACAACTTATATTATTATAATAATAACAATAATAATGAGTGAATTATAAATCATTGTCAATCGGACTATTAAAATTATCCCCCCGTGATCGGTGTCATAAATAAATCATTGCTCCGAATGGCTCGGCCGGCTCCGCTACTCCAGGGAGAGAGAAAACGAGAGAGGCGCGCGATCACTCGGACGGACTCCATGTTTTGGAGCACTCGCGCACCGCGTCCGCGTACCTACTTACCTCGGCGTCCGCGAGGGAGCCGCTGCTCGATTATACAGTCCTAACGAATCCGCGTGTTAGGATTTACACAGTGTCCTTGACAGTTCCCGGTATCGAGCATTCTCTACCGATCCCTGGAGGACCGTTAAATTTCCGCGTCGCCGGCGTCCTGTCCCTTCCTGTCCCTCCCTGTCCCTCCCTGCCTTTCCCCGCTAACAATTCGATACTCGGGCTGCTTGTCCCGGGGAGAGAATTCCCGATACCGGCGAGCGTATAAATTACCGGGGATCGAAAAAAAGTCGAATAATAAAAAGTCGGACGGGGCACTCGCTCGCCGGCATTATATATTCCGATGTATGACGAGCTCTTTTCGTCCGGGCTCGATCCCATTCTCACTCGAAAGTCCACCGCCGTCTCCACCGACGCCCCCATCGCCGCCCCCATCGCCGCCCCCATCGCCGCCTCCCGTCGTCGACGAGATAACAGACGCGCGCGACCGATTCTCCAAGAAAGTGGGAAGCTCTACGATGGATCGAGAAAATGTCAGAGGAAGATTTTCTCGGATCCCCGTGCCGAAAAGCCTTGTCGTAAGCGGATTGACGAGGATCGAGGCCATTTTATATAAAGCGATTGTCAGTTCTCGGAGCCGCGTAACCGCTCTCTCCTGCAAGAAATTTCACTGGCTTGGCTTGGCTTGACGTATTTTCCGGATGATTTTCTGGAATTAGCTGCCACCTATATAGTATGCAAACGCAAATAGCCGCTCGCGGCCGTATTGCCTGGCCTACAGAGACACTCGATCGTCCCGGTATGGGAGGCCGGCTTTTATCGACCTTACGATCTTAGGCCTTCGTCGTATTAATTAACTAACAGGCCGTCGCTTATTGATAAGCTTAACTTTGATTATAAATAAATTTTACGCCCAAAGTATAAATTATTCGGCCTCTTAGGGACTTTATGAACAAACGTAATAGAATATGGGGATAAATAAATCATGAAGAATCAATCAATCACGTTTTAAAAAGTTAATTGTCAGGGAGGTGAGCGGAGGCGAGTCGAGCCACTCACTAGCGTAAGGACAGTCTTTTAAATGTGACAGCTTTACTGTAAGAGGGAAGTTAAAATATCGGCTGAATTTATCATGTAATTACGCGAGTCAACAGGATTTTATGTACCCGTGCTCTCGCTTAAGCCTCTTCCGCCAATCTCAGCTACCAGCGCATGCAGTGTACTTTATTGCAAAGAAGTATTTATTGTCTTTGGAGCGAAGTGCACAAGAGTCTCACCATTGTAGAGGGCAAGAGAGAAAAAAGTGGCGAAAACGAAAGGTGGTGGGGGGTGGGTGGGGGTAGTGGGGCGGGCGGGAAATTGATGTCGAGGAAGGCGCCTTGATTTACGGACAAGTTACGATTGTATTAGCTTAAGCAAAATACAATTCTGTCGGATTATTTAAGCCTTGCGAGGGCAGTGAATCCCCGAGCGGTCGGTCATCCTTTTGTTTTTCAGGACCGAAAGCGCAAAGGCTCTTCAGCCCAGGGGTAATAAAGATACCGAGGCGGCTGCCCTTGACAGAAAAGCGCATTTTCCACCTGTCCCCGCGCACTACGTTCAACTGCGCAGAAAATATCATGGATTCCGGGAAGTGAGGCGAGAGGGAATAAAAAAAACGAAGGCTTACCTAATAATCGAGCTTGGGGCTCATTCGAGCGTACGTATCAAAGCAGCGCGGTTGGTCATCCGGAGGTGTAGGCAACGGCGGGATAGCGGTGGGATCGGCAACGGTGGCGATGGCGTTGGGCGGCCGTGTGGATTATTGGGGGTGGGGTGAAGGGCAAAGGGTTGCCGTAGAGGAATAAGGAAGGAGAAAGCAAACTAACGGCCGGGGGAGGGTAGGGTAGGAGTATGAGCAGGAGGAGGTGGAGGTGGAGGCGGAGGTGGAGAAGGAGGAGCACGCAAGTTGAAATTATATTGCGCACGCGCGTATACTGTTACCCATGGGGATTGTACATTTTTACGGCTTTTATTTCATTTTATGACCGTTCGCTCGGATGAAGTATATGGTATAGTGTAGGAGGTAGCAGCCGGAGGATCCCGTGGAGCGAGTACGACGCAGACTCCGGCTGCGAAATGAAGACAAGGGAAGAGCGTTTAAGGTGGCCGGCCGGTCAGATAGGAGGTGGCGGCGGCGGCGGAGGCGACGGCAGCGGAGGCGGAAAGAGAGACCGGAGGAGAGAACGCATTGTAAATTGAATCTGAAGGCTGTCCAGATGGGCACTGACACGGTACTCTTCTCTCGGGCGCTACTATTTCATCCGCGCTGACACTCCTCCAAGCTGGAGACTATCTTCCCCCTCCTCCTCCTCCACCCTGCCCGTCCCACCCGTCATTCCCCTACCCCGTACCCCCTACCAGTGACTCGCTCCCTCCGAGGAAATTGATTGCGCGCGCGCGCACTACCCGACCTTCCGGTTTAGAAATCCAGCACGGATTACCTCTTTAACCCATTAGCGCCCACCGCATAGCAGTCCATGCTCTTTTTACCGGGGCCGATGCGTGGCCCGTGATCTGTAGCACTGCATTCCTCGGGTCATTTTTACGTCGCATTCTCTCGTCTCGTTACTCTCGCCCGGGGAATCGGTTGGGAATCAGTTGGGAATCAGCTGGGAATCGGCCGCGATGAAAGTCCTCGTGATTATTAATCCATGGAAGGGCGCTTGACTTTAAGAAAGAATAATGGGCCGTCGGCTTGATAGATGCGCGAGTCCCCTTACCCACGGATAGAGAAATACGCCCGATCGTATCGGATTCACTCGAATTACGGCCACCTAACTAACCTTAAACGCATTTATACCCACAGGTTAGGCGGGAAGCCTAAATCATGTACGGGGCCTTTAACCCACCGGCCATATCGCAATCCCCCCCCCCTCATTGTCCACGGCCAATTCTTACGCTTAATTTCTCGAGACTTGAAAATTAACCGATTAATGGATTCTCGCGTCGCCGTTAATTGCTCCATTCGTTATTCGCCAAGAGTACGAAGCTATGGTATGCGCACATGAAAAAGCGCAAGGAAGATAGCCGAGGCGCCGCTTAATTTTTTTTATCTACGAGCTCGAATTAAAAATAACCCCAATAACCTTCGCGAACACTTTTCTTATTTCATGCGCCGGATGATGAGTTCGCGGATCTCTAGGGAAAACTTTAAAAATCATATCAAATCCGTTCCTTAGTAATCCGTCCCTCATCGTGAGCGTTGCGCAATATCTTAAGAAGGAAATGTAATTTGACTAATGGTCGAATTGAATAATCGGGCCTCGCGTGAGCTCTCGGCCCGTCGGCATTGTTCATCCGAGCCACTTGATTCCGTAATTTTTCTCCCCCGCCCCCCTCCTTCCGTATTCGCGCTGCAACTAATCGATCCTTTATGGGCTAGAAAAAACAATGCTAGAGAGAAATAGGGAGCTCGGCTCGCGAGGTAGGCCATACATTACATGATAAATTGCAACGATAGCTTCTTCGGATTCTAAGGGAAGTAAAAAAAACGTCCCGAGGAAAAAAAGAAGAACAAGGCTTCTTAATTTATTTTATCACGGAGAAAGCTATTTTTACAAACCTATTCTTCACTTATAATTAATGTCTTAATTAATTTGGAGAGTGCAACTATTAGTTAAGTACGAACAAGTGTATGTATAATGCATCGGCTGTAAAATAGATTGCACGATAGGGCCCTCTAACAGTTCCTCACCCCCCCACCCCCTCACCCACTCTCACCCATCAATTAGTTACTAAGTTTAATTGTGCTGGGAGGTGGGGGACTTTTTGGTCGTTAGGACTGACCTTGAGCGAAAAATATGTAATATAAATAAATGCAGGAGCGTGGAACATTCGACATTATAGCAGTATCGAGTGCTAGACGGCGGATTTATTTATTTAACAGTGCCCCTCGCGTGCGTGACGGGAGTCTCTAAATATTTCGCTATTAAATTAACTATACCCAAACGTCCAATGTAATCCAGCGCAATCCCGTGCCGATGCTTAAAAAAACATCTACTCGAAGCGCTTGTTTTTCCTTTTCATTATCACAGAATTGAAAATTGAAGCCGCATACATTACCGATATTCCGTATGCGATGTATCTTCCTGGCACCAAGTCCCTCGGACTATAATTGACCATAATTTGCCACTGGCTCGCTACACTAGAAAACTCCAATTTTGTCTCCCCCGTTAATGTAAAAATGTAAAATCGGCCCCGTTACGCGTGTACTTTTAATTCGCGTATCGTCGCAACCTCTGCGAATAAGATGAGAGTCTCTTGCCACTCGCATACTCGTCGTATGAAATTAGCGGCGATCATTGAGACAATAATAAAACGTAATTCCTTGACTAATCCTTCAAAGTTTTTTTTTTTTTTTTTTTTTTTTTTTTTATTATCGCCAGTCTGTGAATTAAACGAGAGAGAGAGAGAGAGAGAGAGATTAGGCTCGAAGTACATAAGAAAGATTAAGTACCATGCGAAATGACAGTGAGCAGCGGAGAGAGCCTTTTTGCCTTTTGTATGGTGGCAGTCCGTCATTGAAACGTCAAAGACGACATTTTGTATTTGATTCGATCCGTACTTATACGCGTATTGAGCTTGTTGCTTCTATTATCTTGCTACGGCCATCGTAAATATCATTACTTTTTGTAATTGAAAAATAAGAGGTAAAGAGGCTGAAGAAGCTCGCTCATTGGCGATCGATCTATTATCGACAATCGTAAGAGAGAGGAGGTGTTATTGGGGTTATTGGGGAGGAATGTATGCGTGAAAAGTCCAGCAATATAATGGAATACGTGTAATTTTCCCTTAAGCCGGACGTTCTTGTGGCCAAGTAAATGGCCAGGTATCGTATATAGGTATCGGGGAAAGCTTGTTGGTACAGGACGGGCGAACCATTTGCCAAAATGTATTTACGCTGTAATAATTAGAAAGGGGAGCTTTATTGGCGGACGTGGGGCGAGGAAGGAAAAGAAATGAGGTGAGAAAGTGTATGAATGACCTCGTCGGTTGCAATGTAAGAAGAATTATGATGGAGAGGTAGCGTCTGGCCTTTAGATTAATTGCACAGGATAGAAAATTCTGCAACATGTTAAGAGGACTTTGATGCGTGATAGAAGACGGTGACGTCGACTTCTGATTGGCTGCCCCTGATAGAATACCCCCCACTGGGACGGAAGGCCCTGACAGAGCCGTTTGATATATTATTCATGATTGAAATATACATGTACGCGAACGTACCTGCAAGTATATCATGTGCAAGCTCGCAGGAGACTTGAAATCGGTAGCTTCGTAATTTCTAAATGAACGCTCGAAAATATTTTATGCGCCAAGCTAAACATTTGTTATAAATGAAGGGGCTCCCGTCTCCGAGAAAAGCATAGATAAAGCTCCAGGACGGCTCGCGAGTATCAATTACGATACTAATCACAGTTTGTATTCGTCAAATTATTTCTCTGGACTGAAGAAAAAGGAAAAAAGCAGAAAAAAAAGAAGAAGAAAAGAGCTAAAATATTTCGACCGTTATTAACGTCGCTTTACGTAAGCGCGTACGTGAGCGCGTACGTGAGCGCGTACGTGAGCGCGTGCGCGCGTGCTCCGTGTCTTGACGCGACGTCTTAATATAATTACGTCTCGGGACTATTTTTAAGTGACACGTTATTCGACGCAATAAACGCTCAGAAGTAATTATAAAGAGAGAGAGAGAGAGAGAGAGAGAGAGAGAGAGAGAGAGAGAGAGAGAGAGAGAGAAGATAAGGAAAATACCTGCCGTACGTTTACTCGTAATAATACATTGAGAGAATGGGAAATAAAACGGACTTCTTCACTTATCAGAAGTAATATTTATTATTACTACCTGTAAGTAAACGTCGGCAAATAAGATATAAAAATAAAGGGATGGGGATTTCTTTTTACGGGCGTATAGTTGAATTTTATTAAGAAGAAAAGTGATGGAGCCGTCGAAAAGGAACAAAGAAGCTTCCCATCGGATGAGCAGTCGAAGGAAGGAGCCGGTCTTTGTAAGAGAGCTAAAGGTTGATAAAAATATTTTTAGCTTCATAACCCGAGATCCCGTCCTTTGCATGTACCTTTGCAGAAGCGCAATTTTCTACGGCAAACTTTTTCGAGAGCGAAAGTAATGCAACGAGTGACGGAAAAAAAAAAAAAGAAAAAAAAAAGTCATCATACTCATCGATGCCGTAAATATTATGAAAAGGTTATTTTCCCACGAATCTTACATAAAATTCATGGAAAAATCATTTAAAAAAAAAAATAGTAACATTCATAATAATAAACAAATGCTCGGAGCAGGGATTTTTGTTTTCTATAAATCAACTAATTTAAGTGTTGTTAGAAATGTCTCCCCGTTGCCGTGGAGAGGCTAAGGTATATCGGTATAGCGTAAAAATTTCTCAATCAGTCCGATACGGTATAAGATATTGAAAGGATGGCTATTACCTTATAAATTAATAATAAAGTTTTTATACAGTAAGGTAAATTTTAAGTATTCATAATGGTGCTCATGCGCTGCAGAATTTGAATAAGACAGTGGTAAATTATGGAAAATGTGAATTTCCATAAACATTACAAGTAAACTTTTCGGCTTCGAGTGAGATTGGTGGAGAAAGGCGGGTAAAGGGGCCGGAGGGAGGGGGAGCGAGGCTGTAAAGGTGAAATGTACGGTATAATCGTGAATATTAATTGACAAATAAAAGGGTTTAAAGTTTCTTTCGAACGGAAAAAAGCTTGCGCCGTCTTTCATATGCTCCCCCCACCCCCACACACACCCCGCGCTTCCCCACACTACCAACTGCAGCCAACAACTGGTATCCTTCCTTCCTGCGCGATAATCTCCTGTAGATGATGGCCTTATTTCTTATATTCCTGCCCCTCTACAAAAAGACGACGGAGAGGAGGAGGAAGAGAAGGAGGTGGAGGAGGGAAAAAAAAGGCCGGGATTTTTTCTCGGAGTCGAAGACTCGCGCGGGGCCGATGTCTGCGCCATTATCTCGGGAGAATAATAGACGCGAGCCCGCGCGATAAAGATGCTCTATCGCCGATCTTGGCTTACGTCTCGCCGACGTGGCCGTAATCCTTCCTCCCGCTGGCCGCTTTGATTCATGCCCTTCATCCTCGTTTGTTTTTACTAATGAATTTTTAACTTAGCCTCGCACACACGGACAGCCCTGTCCCCCCTCCCCACCCCCCAGCCGCTAAACGAGCTTTCATAAATAAATTTCCCGTCGGCCGAAAATATTTCGCAACTCTTCGTGGTTTTTATAGATCGTTCGAGGTCCCGGACAGTTGCGGACTAAGGCGTATTTCAGAGTACAAAGCGTGTACGACGACGTTGGCCCCCAATAACCCTTCGAGTGACCTCATCCCACGGAAAACTCCTGTCGCGCGTCAACTTGTGCCACCGCCGCGCGTCCCTTCGATCGGGGAAGGCTCATGACAAATCTTTAAAGCCGAATCGATAGGTAATGCAAATAAAGAAGAATCCCGAGGGTTCTGAAATACCTTTGTCCTGTTAGTTTCCGTGTGCGTGTATGTACGCGCGCAAGTATTAAACGGCTCAATCGATCGAGCGAGGGTTATTGGGCTTTCAAGTGCGGCCCTTAACGAGTAAGAAACCGAGGTGAAGTTTACGACATGAAATAATAAATAATTCAATTTTGTTACTTGTTCCATCGCGAGGGTAGGTGGGTGGATAGGTGTGGGGGACGGGGACGGTAATACCGTATTAAATGAGGATAGGTGCGCCGGGGGCAGGGACGGCTCCGTAGAGTGGAGGAAAAGAAATGAAATATTTACTAATAGCCGGTAAGTAATGGGCTTTTATCGGGTGCAGAGCTCGTCGGCGGAGGCCGGCGTTGTCGAGGGGCCGGGAGGACGGGACGCGAGGGCGGGCCGCGAGGATGGGCCGCGAGGATGGCGAGCATGAAAGGCGGCTCCGGGCAAACGATCGCTGCCCCGCTCCTATATAGTTTAAATATATTTTATGCGCGGGGCGGAAACTCGATATGGCAATATAGCGCGGCCGTCGTTAAAGTTCGTTTAATCCGGGACAGAACGGGAATGAAAAGGAGTCGAGGCACGGAGGCGTTGCCGCACGCGCCGTACATGACAATTGCTGTAATGAAACGCGAGATCATAAGCGTTCATCTCCTCTTTCCAGTCCTCGCCACCACCACCGCCACCACCACCACCACCACCACCAACAACAACGACAACAACGACAACAACACAACAACAACAACAACGACGACGACGACGACGACGACGACGACGACACCGCCAACGTGACCATCCCCGTCGCCGAGCAATACAAGGATATCAGCGGTTGCGATCCTAGTGACGATCGCGACGATCTGCGACGATGCGCGCGCTAAAATTAGTTATAAAGAACTATAAGGGGATCGTCGGGCGATGGCGGGGACGGGGGAGAGGACTCGAGAAAACGACTATCGGAAAAGCCCCGCCGTCCATTACTTCCATCTCGTTCTTTTTCCCCTTTTTTCATCTCGAATACATTATTCGAGGGAGACTTTTTGTTCTAATCCCAATCCGAGGCGCCGAATGGACTGTAATCGCAATCTCGCCCACGAGTAATATTAATAATTTATCAAATCCAATTAAACTTTCTCAATGCTGACAATAAAAGTTATACCTTTGACATTAAGAGCACGAAAAACGTACCTACACATTAGAACGATAATTACTTTACACTATTACGCCACCATCATCATCATCATCATCATCATCATCATAATTATCATTATTATTGTTGTTGTTGTTGCTGCTGTTGCTGCTGCTGTTGTTGTTGTTGTGGCCTTTTCCCAGTTATTGTTATTATTATTGATATAACTATATATCCAAACGAATGACTTACAATTATATTAAAATCATGTGCTCGTTGCAATTACCCATACTGAGATTCCATATGATATTAAAAGTCTTATTGTTGTATTTATTCCATCGAAGGAGCATCTTCGTCAGCCTCAATAGGGCTCCGATGTCATTTGTACGTATAGCGTGCCGATCTATTAAAATCTACTTTTCTTGGAGCGTAATAGCGTTATCGCTTGAAATAATCCGGACTTTCAAAATGTCCACCGAACAACGGAATTATTACGTAACCGAAGACGCTTTTTTTTTTTCAAGCTTCTATCGTATTCCAGGGTTCCGTAATAACGTAATGTAAGAATGCGCCGGTCCCTTCGATCGCTAATAATTACATTACCTGAAATTTAATTAAAATGTAATCGTCAGTTTGGCCACGGTTTCATAAGCCCTGTAATAATACGTGGAAAAATTGAAGTTTACAAGCGCTTTGCGTATGCATAATTTACGTCTCGAGGTCCTAAAGCTAAAGTCCTCGTGGATTTTTCATGGAATCGAATGAAAAGGAGGGTAAAAATGTTATCGGGAATTTGTGCGAATGCTCTTAGTTCAAAGAGCCCGATAAATTCTTCGATAGAATTAAAACACATATCGAATGATGGAGATTATTTAAATTAACAGTCTTCTCACGGTACGAGAAATTCTTTATAATGATTGCCAAAGGCTTAATATAAATATGTAGCTTTCGATATCGCTCGAAATTACTTAATTAACTGGTTTTCTTTCTCGGCCTTCTATTACACATTTCATACTCGTGTAATTCGCGTCTCACCAACTAACCACGGAGTAGCTCCCGTTTACCATGTAAAATTAAAAGGCCAAAAAAAAAGAAAGAAAGAAAGAAAGAGAAAAAGAAAGAAATAAAGTAAAAACAAAATGAAATATAAATACTTATAACTTTTTGTGTCGTGCGGCAAGCGCCGTGAATATCTAGCCGCGATTATACAAGTGCTTAAATACGTTGCTCGGATGAATGTAATTATACTAAAAAGAATCCGTTATTCGTTGAAAAGTCCGCGGGGGCAGAGCGGAGCAGAGCCGAGCAGTCGGCGAGCCTGACTCTGTGTGTGTTTGAGAGAGAGAGAGAGAGAGAGAGAGCGAGAGACGAGGGAGAGATTCTTAATAAAGCCATGAATGTAGCGTACGAAGGAGCTTTGGCTGTCGAAGGAGATAAAAAGAAAAGGCAAGTCGGCACGAAAGGATGAAAACAAAAAAATAAATAAAAATAAGGAAAGAAGAAGGAGAAGAAGAAGAAGAAGAAGAAGAGGAGGAGGAGGAGGAGGAGGAGGAGAAGGAGGAGGAGGAGAAAAGGAAGAGGAAGAAGAGGAAGAAGAGGAAGGAGAGAAGGAAGAGGAAGAGAGATAAAGGCAGCGCGTGAAGCGAGGAGCGAGGGGTGGATGATTAAAAAATCATTGTGTAGAGCATGGAAATTATTCGTGCAATTGCCTCTCTAGTAGCATACTCTCGTCGCGGCAGCGGCAGCGGCAATGGCAACACACAGGATCCAAGTGTAGGAGGATAAAAAGGAGCAGGGAGGAGACGAGGGGGTTAAAAAAAAGGGGGGGGGGGGGATAACAAAAAGAGCAAGGAGGTAACAAAAGCAGCTTGACAGTTTCGTCACGGACAAGCGTTAACCGCACCTTAAGGCTGTTATACTGCTGGACAAGTATGTGGGTTCGAGGCAGAGTCCGAGGAGTTGGTATGCGTTATACGCGTTATAATTCACCGGTAAGAGCCGTAACTCACGGGACGAGCTCCTTTCCTCCACCTCCACCACCTCCACCACCTCCACCACCTCCTCGCCGAACTCCCGCCTCGTCCCCTACCCACCCACCGACACCACCATCGCCACAACCACCGCCACCATCATCATCATCATCATCAGCAGCAGCAGCAGCAGCAGCAGCAGCAGCAAACAACTTAGCGGAGCTTCTTCGGTAGAGAGTCGCCCATATGGGCGGAGCTGGCAATGGCTCCGCTTCTTACTATTTATTGCGTGTACCCTCTGCCTCGCATTCTCCCTCCCCCCATCCCTCCCTCTAACCACCGTTCCAGGACATTTTGACTTCTTGATCCGCGAGATTTTCATCGCCCCGGGAATCATATCGGTATTACGTAAGCTGGCTTGGCCGAGGATACCGAGGGCCCGTGTCACACGGCGCCCGCGAGCCTCGCGCTGCCTTTTGTCTCCTTGTCTACGATCTTCCCTTTACAAAGACGCGTTTTCTTATCTGGCCGGGATCAGCCGGAGATAGGGCCTCCATAACTGTATATACGATGTCCCGGGCGTCGTTAATCCTCTCCTTTTCTACCGGAGCCGAGGGAGGCCTCTCCTCCTCAAAATCCCATTGTCGTCCTGAAAATTGTTTTTTCACGCCCCCTATACACTTTATCTAATTGAAAGACAATAAACTGATTTTTACCATCCGAGCTTATGCATAAAAGCTATTATAAAACGGCCTCATTATCCCGAGTCCTTACCCTCTAATTATTTATTTATTTATTTATTTATTTATTTATTTATTTACCTCGACCGTACGCGCTGATTGTCAATCGCTCGGTGCCAACTCCCCGCCTATCCAATGGCCAATCTGAATTTCTAAGTCCCCGCCCCGCCCATCGCGACCTCCGCCCGCTCCGTCTTACCGAAAATCCACAAAACCAGGATTTTAAGAATCGAGGACTCGCCCGGTCCCAATAGCCGCGGCCAGTCGCCCTAACCCAATCGGAGCGTGATACAACGGGGCATGTCCGTGCTCGATTGTACGCGGTTAGGAAGGGCCCGGCGACACAAGCCACTCGCGCTCGGGCCATCCGGATATATTCAGTGCGGGCGGAATGATAACGAGGCGCCGGGGCGAATCGTCGTCCTATGCCGGCTTCGGCTTTGTCCAATTAACGTCACATGCGGCCGGCTCGCGAAATCGCTTTTAAAAGGGTGATGGAGATGCAAAGTGACCGAGAGAGTATGAGAGAGAGAGAGAGAGAGAGAGAGAGAGAGAGAGAGACGCGCCTCATATGCGGGATGTCGGGGAAAACGAGGAAAAGCGAGCAACAAGAGGTGTCGAGCTGCGCGACGTCGTCGAGTGCGAAAGAGGACAGACCGGTTGAGGAGCTCCAGTACGTAACGAGACGCTCCCCCCCGCCCCTCCCCTCCCCTCTCGGCCCCACTCTCTTTCTCGCGCTCCATGCGTTTTATCGATTCGAATCTACGGTTTTCGAGAGACTGAGCGAGCGAGCGAGCGAGCGAGCGAGAGAGAGGGCGGGGAGGGACCGTGGCGGTGAGGTGAGGTCGGGGTTGGGAGGGGGAGCCGACGGAGGGAGGACAAGTCTTCCATATACCTGTACCGAGATAAAGAGAAACGCCATTTAGCTTTATAGAGTCACTTTTGAAAAGGGAACTAAATGCCGTCGACGTGATCCAAGCTCCCCTCCGGCCCGTCCCGCGTCCCCGTGCCATGCCGAAACCAGCACTTGAGCAACACGGCCGAACCTTCGCACTTCTTCTCACTACTTTCTTAAACATATTTTCCCCAAGATTACTTGGCTTTTTTATTAGCTCTCCTTAATAATATCCGCGTAAACTCAGATTTTCATTACAATATGTATTTAATTTGAATAAATATACAGTTACAATACAATTCGTTTCTAATATTAAATGATGTGAGTTGCAATAAGAGGTACGGTTTCGAGGTTTAAAAACACACAGGTAAAGATAAGCATTTTGAGAATTAAATTGGCGGTAAAGATGTAGCGTAATAATAGTTATCGCGGTCGCAATTTTCAAATAATCTTAGAATAATTGTATATATTATTTTACTCGATAACAGAGTTGCCGATTTGAGCGGAGTGGGTGATGGGTGATGGACGATGGACGATGGACGATGGACGATGGGTGATGGACGTTTGGCGATGGGGGCGGGGGAGGGGGTAAGGGTTGACGTTTGAGGCCGTTATCAACACGCAGGCATAGTAAGAGATAGCCGATCTTACAGGGAACGACATTCCCTGTAATAATTAGTCGAGAATAGATAATAATTGTCTCGTACGAGGTGGAATACACGTTAATGCAAAGCTTAAGGCAAAGATATCAATAAAACTCTGTCCGGCGAAATTCGCTTACAGAATTTACACACTTATCCAGGCATATACATCTTCATTCGCTCGAACCTTGCTCCTCCCCCTCCCCCCTCCCTTTCCCTTTACCCATTCTACTCGGTCGCTCCTTATTTTTTTTCTTCCTTTTCAAATTCTCTTTTATATAAGTTATATCATTTTATCTGTGCGCCTGTATTTATCTCCCTCTTTTTCTTCAGCCGAGTGCACATATCTCTTTTTCCTTGGCTGCTCGTGGCTTTGTAACCGGGGTATCGCCGTCGCCCGGACTCACGGCCGCGTCGGGGATCCTCGGTCCTCGATTCAGCCGATAAACGGCATCATCGACGGCACGGATTAAATACTATCCCGGGAAAACGCGACGGCGACAGAAGAGCATGACATTCCCGGCAGTTACGTTTCTTACCTAGAGAAAAACGATTTTTTGTCCCCCTTCCTTTTTCCTTTTTTCCTTTACTTTTCATTTTTTTTTTTATTTATTTTGTTCTATTCTATCCCCGTGCGGATTTAACGGAATCAGGCCTTTTTCATTTCAATTTACTCCCCGCCAAGATAATCAACGAAATACATTCTTCTTTTCTTTTTTTTTTCCTTTCTTATAAAATCCTGCGTTATTATTTAGCCATACGCTGGGAAAACTGTCCGCATCTCGGCAAGTCTTAAGAAATTTCTTCAAACGAACGTGACGAAAAGTACCACAAGCTTTTATTATTCGACACGTTAGATTTAGTTGGGAAACGGCAATTGGGTATCAGCAGTACATTATCAATAACAATAATGAACGCACGCATGTGTGTATACGGACCGAATCGGTATGGGCAACGTTATTGCCCGAACTTTATTATCCTGACGACGCTACTGCGGCTTAAACAGACGTAATTTCGTTTAATTTTGTTTACGAGGCCAGAAATATTGCAATATTTTTTTGGCTCCCCGGGGAATAAGTAGCTTCTTTCAAGGCATTACTTATCAGCTTGTTTATGCGAAAGGGGGCGAATTAATGAGGGTCCGATAGGTCAGTTAGACAATTGTGAATAGAAGTGGTTGGGCAAGTGCAAGGTTTCGCGTGGATCACTTGCACGACCGGCCAAAGAAATATCTCCGGGGAATTCACGTAAAGTAGGATAAGTGTTCAGTTGTAAATGTCGAGAGTTATCAGCGTCGCCGAGCCAACGCTCTACTCGTCAATATATACGTTTGCCTAGCGCCCGACATTACAGGAGTTTCGTGAAATATGAATATTAATAGGCAACGCAGGCAACAAGAGGCTTACGCTCCTTCGGCGGAGGGTAAAAAGAGAAGAAGAGGAGGAAGAAGAGGAGGAAGAAGAGGAGAAAGAAGAGGAGGAAGAAGAAGAAGAGGAGGAGGAGGAGGAGGAGGAGGGGGGAGAAAAAAAAATGATAGCCCCGAGTGTTGTAGGTATGCGCGGCTAAACACATGTTGGACGTCGTGCGCAAAAAGGGGAGGAGGAGAATAGAAGGCGCAGTTCGTGAGCGCTATCGAGTTCGATAATCTTAATGATCGACAAGCGATACATCGTTGACGCTGGCCTACCTCCGCCTCCCTCTCCGTCCGCCCGACGACGTTTTCTCTTTTTTCCAGTCTTCCTCACTCTCTCTCTCTCTCTCTCTCTCTCTCTCTCTCTCTCTGTTTCTCCCCGTTTCTCTCTGTTTCTCTGTCTCCCTCCCCCTCCGGCGTCACCATCCGAGCTCGCTCACTCGCTTGCCGAGGCGCGGACCGAGCAAAGGCCCATTTGTTTCTGGGCCTGATTGCCGTTATTATTGCAACTGCGACAAGTCTTGAGGGCCGGTGCTCTTGTTTCTTTAATCAAGCCCCGTTGGAATTACAACTTACTCGGGCTCTTCCCCGACATCGGACCCGCTCTCACATTCGGATAAAGTGTCCGCGCATTCTGCCGCGGCTATCCGCTGCCGACCCGCGCGGGTTAACGTTGCCTGTCCGGGGCCCGAGGGAGGCTTCCTCGCCGGATAAGCTACCTCAGGAATGTCTTTTTATTGGGGCCATAATTTAACGGCCAATCTCCGAAGAATAATGCGCTCGGGAGCTCGGATAGCCGTAAATACTCGAGTCGGGGCACGGGATAAATAAATAAGCAATAATCTTTGGCATTACATAGATAGGCTCGTATAATAACAATAATAATGGGGCTCTCGAATGATTTTCGAACTTTATAATTTAACGATTTCTAGAAAGATGTAAATGAGCCAGCCGCGAACCTCTCATACACCACCTTCACCACCACCACCACCACCACCACCACCACCAGCAGTGGCAGTAGTGGCAGCAACATCAACAACAACAACAACGACAACAACACGTACACCCAGGCATCGGATCGCTATTTATTGTTTTACACGACAAAGCCGGTCTTTTGTATATTTATGAATTACGAAGCATGCAACGCCACCAACAACGGCAGTATGCGCATTCCTAGCATAGAGTCTGCTCTAGACCTAGCGCTCGTGCCACCTATTTATATCGAATATTGAAAAGGAAAAACGAAAGAAAAGAAAGGAAAAGAAAGAAAAGAAAAAAGAACGGCAGGGAATAATAAAGGGAGCTGGGAGGTGCGGGGAGGGCGAGTAGAATAGTTCCATTACAAAGCATTTAGTTTATAAATCTGAGCCGTTGGATTACGTAATATGCACAATGCGCCCGAGAGCCCATGTAACCCCCCTGCCCACCCATCAGCCCGCCACCTTTTCAGAACCGCGTCACGGATTTGCCGCCGATCCGCGAAATATTACGTCCAACGGCGAGAGCGACAGGCCGTGATTTACGTCTTCGCGCGACCTTTTTCACGCTTTACTCGCCCCCCCATCACCCCCTACGGCCCTTCCCTTAACGAGTAACCGCGTTAAAGACAATCGGCGTAGCGAGAGTCGAGAGTGTCAGCGGGGGGGCTCGTTTATGACGGGGAGCATTGACCGACCTCACGTCCATCGCGCGTCCTTAACCTCCGCCACGCTAATTAACGCTAATTCAAAGACAAAGGTGCGACCTTCTCTCCTTCGAGATTTTGCACGTACGTGCGACTGCCTCCTCGAACGCTTATCCCGATAATTGAAAATGTCCTTGTACCGTAAGCTCAATAAACAGGGGTGGCCTTTGCGTCGTCGGGAGGACGACGGGTGGAACGGGGCTGAGGGGCAGGAGGGGCAGGTAGGGTCTCCCTATGATTTTAAACTTCTTCTCGTTCTCGCAGCTAATTGCGCCAGCTAATTCAGCCCTCGGTAATTAAAACAATTATGCACTCGAGGGCCTTCCTAAATTTCGGTTATTACAAAGTACAGCTTCCTGCGAATGATACTTTTTAATGGGGCTCGTAAAGCCTTTTTTAACGAGGCTTTTTGCCTCGGACTGTTAAGTGGAGTCACGAGGGGCCGTTCCCATTCATAGGCTAAGGGACTGGGAATGTACCTGTACGATACCTGGAGACGGATCTAGATTTCCCTCGACGATACATGCAGGAATAGCCAAGTGTCCGGGGGACATTTATTTAATAGTAGCAGGCTACGCGAGCGGCCTTATACAACGAAACGCCAGTATAAAGCAAAGACAATGAGCCCGGCTTGATTCTAATGCTGGCTACTTTGTCATAATATCTCCTGGGTATCCGAAGCGCGATCTTTCCTCTATAATTTAGCTCGGGCATAAAAAAAGAACGTGGCTGGCCGAGGACGAGGACGTGGACGAGGACGAGGACGACGAGTGGCGACGAGTGGCGACGGCGACGGCGACGACGTGTAATGTACGACTCGTCCGGGTGCAGGAGAATTAACGCGCGCGCGTTGCAATAACTGCATTCCGACGTGCGCGCGTGTTTGTGTGTATGACGACTGATACGCGGCTCCCTCCTCCCTCCGTACCCCCGTCCCGCTCCTACTCCGTCGATATGTATATATGTATATGTATATATATATATATATATATATATATATACACACATATCCTGGATTTTTACAGAGCTCTTCCGAGTGGAATTGTGAGTCACCCGACTCCCGGTACATGTCTGCCTCCGCCGGCACCGCTGCCGCCGAGACGGATACGAAAAGGATGCTTTATTAACTCAGGTGGCTCCGTCCGTACGTGGCCAGCGCCCGGGACGTTTTATTTATGCCGCGTATCGATCTCGCGCACTCGAGGGGAAAACCAGGAACGATATCCAGCCGTACGAGTGGCAGGGGGAGATGAATTCCGGAAGCGGGATTTTTGACGTGCGCGCCATACAGCTCGGCTAACGAAACTATCCGACTGCTGTTGCTGCTTCTGCTGCTGCTTCTGCTGCTCTTCCTCATCCTCCTCTACCTCCTGCTCCACCTCCTGCTCCACCACCCCCGACGCTCAATTATCCATCCCCGCAGGGTAACCGTAGCTCCGCCTCGAGCATCGACATTTCTCAACCTCGTCCGTAAATACTCGTAAACCCCTCGCTGCGCCCTCCCGCCCTTCATCGCCGTCGCTTTAAAAAAAAAATATATATATATATACGCCGCTACGTCATCTGGACGGACTGTACTTATAAGGTACGATAAGGAGGCTTATTAAAATTTCATCCTATCGATCGGTACGGCCAGGAAGAACGGCCGAGGTAGGCCGCGCCACTTCTTCCTCGATAGCGATTGCCAAGGAAGGCTAAACCCACTACCGGACACGAGCTACCGATTAAGCTCTGCCAGACTTCCTCTCACCCCTTATTAGGCTCTCGGCCAAAACGACGGCTCGTGTTCTCACGCTGCCGATTGACACCGCTTCCTCGGAGGAGTCCCCGGATCGAGTGACCTCTCGGCGCGGCTAGGCCCCCACCCGCCCTACCTCTGCACCCAATAACTACCATAGGTGGCTCAACGGTTCTTTCTTGACTCCTCCTTGGGCCGGGGCGAGATAAATCGTTATTATCGTGATGGGGGTCGCGGTGGGGGGGGGGGGTTTACTTTTTGCTCGGGAGGTACGCGCGCGCCTCGTCAATGATACAGTAAGGGGGTAACGGTGGGGTGGGGTGGGGTGGGGAGGATCCCCTCACGCCCCCCTCTCGCCATCCATCCCTCTTTCGCTTCTGGCGCGCTTTCGAATTACCGCGAGTAATAGTTGTTACAGTTTTTGCGAAACGTCTGCGAGCGAACGCAACAAAATCATATTTCGCCGAGGCTAGGCCACGTTTCTTGTTAATCCACGTTATTATCGATCATGAGCTCTTGCGGAATCCTTCTCTTCCCTCCCGCCATTCCGCCCAGTACCACCTACCGCCCCATTATAACTTTCTTATAAATAGGCGAGAAATGATTTATCAATATTCGCATAGTCCGACCCGAGCTCTCCGACTATCGTCCTCGCAAATTATTACAATCAACGAGACGCGCACGCACCGCCGCCTATTATATCGTACCTATTATCCTTTAATCAAATTTGGATTTGGACTTTTTCCCCCTCTCCCGCGGCAAATTGCAACTAAGCCGCTCTCAAGGGATAAAGTGGACGAGCGAGACCCAATAACGTGCGCGAGTCCGCCTCGCGCAAAAAAAATGTCTAATAATACCTAATCGTATTGCGCTTCGCAGACATAACGTTCCGGATGTCTAAGAGATTTTCATAATCTCGTGAGGGTTTCAATTCCTCGCTTTACTCTGCTCACCTCTCTCTCTCTCTCTCTCTCTCTCTCTCTCTCTCTCTCTTTGAATTATGTAATTGAATTAGAGGAACGGGCCGAGCCCAATAAAACTTTGGCGCTTGTAAATCAGGATAATGATAATGATCCCTGGGTCTTTGGCTACTCAGAGCCGATAGCGGATTCTGGTGGTGATCGTGGTGGTGGTGGTGGTGCTCGTGGTAGTCGTGGCCGGGGGAGGGGTGGGGCGGATCGCGGTATCGATAACCGGCGACGCGGATACTATCGCTCGGAAAAAGTATTAAAAAAAAAAAAAACGGGGCGAGGATGGGCTGGTGGGTGGATGGGTGGATGGGTGGATGGGTGAGGTTGGCGGTCGGTTAGCCGGTAGGCGGTAAATCTCGGCTCCGGCCGAAGAAATTACAGCGAGCTGGCCGTCATCCATCCCTGTCCGGGGGCCCGTCGCTGCCCGGCCATTCAATTATTCCTCGGGTAAAAGAAAGAAAGAAAAAGAAAGGAAGAAAGAAAGAAAGAAAGAAAGAAAGAAGGAAAGAAAGAAAGAAGGAAAGAAAGAAAAAGAAGAGCAAAAGGGCCTTTGTTCGCGGTGCGCGGAGCAGCATGAGGCCCATTCGCACTTTTAAGCGCGGCGGACGGAAGCGAGGCGCGATAGGCAGGTTAATCAAACGACGGATACACCTAATAATCCAGGGGCTGCGGGCCGCGTAATTAATCGCGTGGGCGTCGTGACTAACGAGCGGTAGCCTTGGAGGATGCCGGGGCACTCCATCCGATACCCGGCTCTTATCCGCCTTTATCTACGAGCCGACGGGGACGTGCGCCCTGGAGCCCTCGTCCGCGCATCCGCCGCCGCCGCCGACGCCGCCACGCTCCGGATGGGAGAGCCTACCGGGGTTCGCACAATGCCGACGGGCTAAAATTTCACTGCTCCTCCGCCTCCTCCACCTCCTCCACCACCTCCTCCTCCTCCTCGTGGCGATAACGTTACGCGCGCTCCTTTCATAACCGGCTCCCCTTCTCTACCCCGTCCCCGTTTTACATTAACTCGGCTTGCCCCTTTGTCTTTCTAATTATTGCGCTTCATCAATCTCGGCAGCAGGCTTACCCGAGAGATCGGCCTCCTCCCTCAAACCCCTTCCCCGTCCCCTCCATCCATCCACCCACCCACTCACCCATCCATCCATCCATCCATTCATCGCAAAACATTGTAGGAAAAATTTCGGCCGACTCGTCTCTCGCCCGTCAATTTTTCACCTCCGCGCGGGGGTTTCGTGCCATGAGCATCCCACCACCACCACCACCACCACCACCACCACCACCCCCACCCCCCGCCAACCAACACGTAACTCTGAGCGGTTATACCCTCGCGAGATCCCACCCCCACCCCTCTATTTGTTTCCCGCCCTCTCCCTCGCGACGACTTTCTAACGACTCCGCTCGGATTTGTTTTTAATTGTTTTATCGAATTGGGCAGCGGACCACCAAGTCCCACTCGTCCTATTAGGACAGGATAAATGTCCGCTCGAGGCCCAATCGGCGAGCCTTTTCCTCCGATCCCTCCGATCCCCAACGAGGTAAACTCGACGTATCCTCGAGCTCCATATCATTAATGGCTTGTTTCGTTTTAAAAAGCGCAGCCATTCGCGCAACTTATCCAAACACATTGATTTTTCGGTAAGAACGGCTTCGATAAACCTTATCCTGAGGCTCGATCGCGTTCCCTCGGCTAAATGTATACATTATATCTATTCGCAATACAATGTATACGTGGCCGTGCATTAATATTCCAGGTTTGCGTAATTCATGGAAACGCTCCGCAATTAAATACAGATATTTTCGCGTTCGGCCGAAAGCTTTAGATTATCGCGGCTCAGGGATTTTCAGGGGGATTTTGATTGGATTTTCATTTATTAAGGAAACAATAATTCGAAGCCGAAGGAGCCGAAGAGCGGGCAAGCGCGGCTACCAACCTGAAAATATTTCATCATCTCGATCGGACGCATTGATCGTTATACGCGTAGAGCGAGTAGATTGTAGGCACAACAACGGCAAGTATAACTGTACAACTCTGTAGGAGGCGGGGATCGCGCGTTCCGCCTCCCCCAATGAAATAATAACCGATAATTTGAAATTAAATTATATTCAAGTTGTGTTTACGGGATCGTATAGTGGAATGTTGGACTCGCGTTGATTGGCTTGGCAATTAATGGCTGCGTCGTTCCTTAGCGGCTCGGCTCGGCTCGGCTCGGCTCGGCTCGGCTCGGCTCGACTCGACTCGGCTCAAGCAAGCAAGCAAGCAAGCAAGCAAGCACATTATCTTGGTCTGCGATTAACTCGCCACGAGTTTAAATTCCCGCGCTATTAGTCAAAATTCAATTTAATATCAACGAGAATTACCCTCCGAAAAGTAATTTCGCGCATTTTAAGGAAGACGTGGTTAAAAGCCAGAAGGTGCTCGAGTGGGTTATGCATTGGTCGGTGCGCTCTGGACAAGCTCGGCTCGCTCGTTGTAAAACAATCCACGGTTATTGAATACCTGAGTGAATTGTATGCATTCGAGACGGGCCGTTGTGTGGGTGAGGGCGGCCGATAGCGGAAAAATCCAATGGTTTCCCGAGCCGATCGCCGCGCAGAAGCCATTTGCGTATCGGAGCCCGTCCGGTCT
Source organism: Ceratosolen fusciceps (assembly GCA_018883505.1). Lineage (NCBI taxonomy): Eukaryota > Metazoa > Arthropoda > Insecta > Hymenoptera > Agaonidae > Ceratosolen > Ceratosolen fusciceps. The sequence continues at coordinate 4,779,855 of RCIC01000008.1, forward strand.
ATCGACCGAGGACTCTCCATCATTAAAAGGAAACGCGGATCCCGGGCGTATCTCCTCTTTCTGCAGAGGAGTCGGTCCTACGGAGGCCTCCTTGCACTTCCACCTCGGCGGCCCCTCTACCGTGCGAACGTACAGGCACAATAGCACCGGGAGCAAGGAAGGAGGCTCGTAAACAGCTCCTTCTGTCCCCGGGCAGAATTTACCGATTCCTCATGGCGCATATTTTGCCGATCCTCGCTGAAAGTGTCGAACCCTTTAATCCTATCCTCCCTCGGGGCCGGAGGACCGAGGCCAACAACGGGGAATGACAAGGCAGGCGCGGTATCGGCTATGTATGCAGCGTTAGATAAGGAGCTTCGCCGACACGGAGTTGCCCGGCCGTTCTGTCGCTGCCCACATGGGACGCTAATATTGACTGGCTCCGCGCGACGATAAAGCACGAGGGACACGATGGTCGACGCGGTCGGGGAGCGCGGGTGACGAGGTAGGGAGGGGAGGCTAGTGAGACACAGGGGACAGAACGATGTGTAATATCGCGCCGAGCGAGACTCGCGCGACTTATCGGCTACGCCTAGGCCAACTCTGCATTGTTTTCCTACCCGACATCTCCTTTATCTTTACCTCATCCTCCTCCTCCGCGTCCTCCGCGTCCTCCGTGTCCTCCGCGCTCTCTGCATCCTCATCTTCCTTACCAAAAGGATCCTTATCGAAAGAGTCTAGCGCTTCGTTATACGTGACAGCCTTCCGATTTCGTCTCTTTACGATACTCAGCTTTCCTAAGCGAGAATCGAGGCCTATTTGTCCTCCTTTACACGACCCTCCCACTTCGACGAACTAAACGAAAAACCTCTTGATTTCGAGTTCAGTCCCTTTCCTTAATTTACATTCTAAATACGCGGTTCGCGCTTTTTTTTTCCCCTCGCGTCCGCTCCATTGGTACGTATAAATCTTGTATTGCAAATAGCTAGAGCAATAAGTGGCTTTCCGTGGTGATTCAGCGCTGAAAAATTCCTTCCCGAAGAAAGAGCCGTTGAATAAGTAAAAACAATATTTTAACCGAAATCAATGTGTTTTATTTACACGCGCATTAGCTCAGCCGTCGATTTGCATATTCGAAAAAAGGAGCCCAACGCCATTATTTATTGCTATTTTATGTTTTACGGTGCACGGGCAACCTTTGTGTGTACAGTGGATAAAAATAAAAGTGAAAAGGATTCAAAATGGCCGTAAAGAGAAACCGCAAGCTCGGCTTGGCTCAATATGGAACGTGCCAAGCTGTCGAGTGACCGCAAATTTCAAAGCAACAGCACATGATGAACAAAACTCATAGCTTCAATAATATCTTGACCGCGAAAGAGAAACCTTCCCGATCACTTTTCTCAAACGAATTTCATATTTTCTATCGAAATAATATATCGATTTTATCCGCTGCTCTGCGGATTTCTTTCAAATCCCTGATTAATGTCCTCGATCCCTGTCGGAAATCAATTTACTCCATTCCGATCTCGACTACCGCCTCCTTTCCTTCTTATCATTTAATTATCATTGATTACGGATTCCCTTTCACGATTGACTTCAAACGTATTACAAGCTTTACTGCTAATGTTACTTTAAAAAAAAAAAAAAAAAAAAAAAAAAAAAAAAAAATATCTCTAAACAAGTCTGTATTTTAACAAAATACACGTCTCTTATGGAATATTACGTAACGGAATAGAAAGGTTAAAAATTGTTGCTCTCGTGTGAGTTCTTTTGATGCTTTTAACATAAAATACTTTCTCTTAAAGCTCAACGGCATGAATTAAATAAGCCCTTAAATGCATATTTAATACGTGATTCTCATCTGAAATGTACATGTGAGTAAAAAGTCCCGTACCTTTAAGGTAAATCAATGTCTCTCTCTCTCTCTCTCTCCCTCTCTCACCCTCTCTTCCTCCCTCTCTCTTTATCTTTATCTCTTTATCTCACGCTCTCAGAATTCTAAAAATTTTCTTTATTCTAATTCCTCAATGTATTATTTTGGCATTATTGGATAATTTATATTTATGTGTACATAATACTCGCATTGTGTAAATTATTTAATTTTTACGATTACGAGCGACCATTAGAGCTTATTAATCATTAAATATTGGGGTTATTAAAATAAGCAATCAGAAGGTACATATAAGTACGTATGGAGGTATAGGCGCACGGACGTATATAAATAAATATTTATTTGCTATTTGAAAATTCATTTACAAATTATAGATTTTACGGCAATGATAAACTGCGTGAAAAAGCAGTATATCCGACTATAAAGGAGTGGATTTTATTTCCCCGATTGCAATTCCGAAGCTATGTCGAATCATAACTCTCGAGGAAAGTAATTTATTAAGATATAAATAATATTCCTTAAAGAAAATACATTATGTCTATTGAAAAGTAATTGCGACTCTTTGCAGGCAGGTTATGCACTTTATAAATATTGTTGTTATTGGTATAAGTAAGTAACCGCTGAAGGCTGTCGATCCGTTTTTACCCTTTGTAATTACCGATTGTAACGATGGTCGAAAATGATTACGCGGTTGCGGGATTATTATAATTAGCAATGACGTTGAGGCGAGGGATGAGCGTGCCGCAAGTGTCACTCGTGTTCACGGGAACTAACTCCGACCACGGAAGGAAACCACAAGCAAATATCGTTTCTGCTTTGGGAGCTCCGATGGAAAGCCATTTATTTACGGCAACCAATTAAATGAATTCAGCCGATGACTATGCCGTGAGACTACTTTGTGCGTCGCTGGTTTCCCTGGCGCGAAAACCGCGGCCACGAGACAATATAAGTGAGACTGGAATTCAATAGGTTTTCAGAATCGGCAGAAATAACCCTCGTTATTTATTTATTCGTAATGTAACGGAAGGTTATAACGAATCGAGGCATTTCCCTCGGTTCGTAAAATATCGATTTCCAAAGATATGAAATAACGCTGTTCGGCTGGATAACGCTAATGAGAGATATTGAAAATATGTTGTTTCAGAGGCCTATTAGTTTTACGTCTTATTGAAAATATTCCCCTTACATGCGAAGCAATTATTTACGAGGAAACGCTTTTAAAGCTTGTTTCAGCAGGATTTATCTTGGGACCGTAATACTGTATTGCTGCCTCTGATATTATTTGGCTTATAATATTTGATATATATATATATATATATATAGAACGATTAAATTGTAAAAGTAAGGCGATACTCGTGCTCGAGCGCGTCAATTAAATTAATTACTAAGATTTATATATATTTGTAAGCTCGTTGTGTAGGAAATTTCTCCCTCATAATGCCGGCGGTAACCCAATTGGCGGTAATACAACCTAAAGCCAAACGCAAGACGTAGAAGCGTATCTCTGATTAATTAAAATAAAATCGGAAAAATTAGTCACTTAAATATTTAACATTTAAGTTAGTCAAGTTAAGTTAGTGGCATTAAAGAAATGCAGGCGCTCTTACGGACATTTTGAGCGTTAAGCTAATTCATAGGGCACGCGAGGCGAAATTTCCAAATCGTTTATGCATTTTGTGGAGATCGGTCGAGGCAAAATCTAAACTTATTACGTAAGGCTCGCAAGGATTGTGAAGCAAAGCAGGTATCTTAGCCGATAATGTAATCAAGGTAGTTCATTGTAAGCAAGCCGATTCTTATAACTGGCATAACTGGCAGAACTGGCCTTACCATAATTCTACGAATACATAATACCTTTACCACTGGACGTATGCAAACGCCCAGAAGATTCTTATGAACGTTCGCGAGATAGCGGAGTTTTAATAATTGTAGAAAATTTTGTATTGATCCGTTCGTTCGGCACGGGATTGGGAACGAATGGCCCACGGTGGTGCTCCTCGAGTCACGATATCCTTCGAGGTTTTCGGAAAAACGGTAAAGGGGCCTTGTCGGCAGGTGGGAAAGTACTAGCGAGGATTCGGATTTTTTTCTTTCTTTCTTTTTCTTTTTCTTTTTCTTTTTCTTTTTACAAACATGTTTGTGAGGGAACAGGGCGGGGGCTGCAGTGGGAAAGAAAAATCGGGCCGAAGGAGCAGAATGCGTGCCAAGGAGCGAGGAGAGCCGATGTGAAAAACAAGCGAAAGGAGTCATGGGGGTCGGAGGTGGGGGCCCCGGGGACCGGACTCCGAACAAAGGAAGCTGTAAAAACTGGGTTAAGGAAAGTCTCCCGCGAGAGAGGAGATCGGGAGTCCCGGTGGGGTGGGGCGCCTTACCGGTGGCGTAGGAGTGCGACGAGGCGACGGGGCGCCGAGGCAGGAGGAGGAGGACGAGGAGGAGGAGGAGTAGAGGAGGGAGGAGGAGGAGGTGAAGGAGGAAGAGGCCGATGCAGAGGCACAAAGCTGGCGATCCGTATGGGAGAATTTCGCAGGCTTATGCAACGAGAGACGTCACCGACGGCAGCGAGCCGCAGCCGTAGCCGCAGCCGCGCTCACACATCCCGATCCCATCGAGAAAGCGAATCGATCCTCCTTCCCTCACGGCCCACGTGGCTCAGCGCGGCCCGCTCTCCGCCCCCGGCGGGGAGGAGGCGGGGCGCGAGAGACGAGCCGTGGGAATTTTCGGGGATGGAAGAGCCGAGTCGGCATACCATCGCCGATACGTAAATCTAAGAGCCGAGGCTGCTGCGCTTTCTAGGAGGCCACTTAGAGCGCGCGGCTGGTGCGTCCGTATCGCTTGCGCCATCCGCGCGGCCGACTAATACGGGGACCGGGGATGCTGCTGCTCCCTCCACGCCGACAAAGAGACTCAACTCGCGACCGATTGACTTTTCCAGATTCCAGGCTACCTTACTACAACTCTTCATAACTGGGAGAACTGGCGTGCTCCGCGGTCGGGAGGGGGCGTGTGGCGCGGAGTGAGGGAGACTCCGCGTTTGTGGGAAATGACGGGAGATATTAGAAAAGATCGAGAAGCGCGCTATGGAGTTTCGTTGTTATCAATCGCACGTATAGCCGATTCATAACGTGCGCCGGAGCATTTGCGTGTCGCCCGGGGCTCCGTACTCGCCTGGCCCCCTCGCCCCCTGATCCCCTCGCCGCGGCCACCACCGCCCTTGCCGTCATCATCGCCGCCGCCGCCACCGCCGCCGCGGCCCAATTAAACACGTGCGCAGCGAAATCTCGGATTTCATAATTAAGGATACCTTTTGTACGCGGCCCGCTCGCTACAGCGACTCGGGCCTCTATCTCAGAGATCGATGTGGATTCCGCGCTCCCCGGGCGCATGAGGCAACGGTGCCCCGCGCCCGATGAATAATGAAAAGCCCGTCGACCTGGTCGAGGGACGCGGGGGAGCGAGGACTTTTTCTCGCCCCGAGACATCGTTTGATTTACCTTGATGGAGCAAATATGAAGGCACGCGAGAGCGAGATTGACTGTTTAGCGTTATTTTGTGAGTCATGAATCATAAACAATCGCTGTGCCCGTAACTACTATGTTAAAAGATCGTAATGAATCGACACTTTATCCAATAGAAAAATACAGATCAATATTGCCCAGACGTACGCAAAATTTATCTCCCATTCTTTATAATTAATAATAAAACTTATTGTCGATTACGATTAGCCGCGAGTGGAGCTATTATCATTATTATCATCATCATCATTGTTCTTGTTGTTGTTGTTATCATTGTTGTTGTTGTTGTTGTTGTTGTTATTGTTATTGTAAAGCTTTCGTAATTACTTAGTGGGAGGGGTTATTGCGCTCGAGTGCGGATGGAATATCCCAATAGCGTAACGATAAATCGGCGGTCACTTAGTTTTATATTATTACCGGCTCGTACGCGTACCCCGTAACGCTACTTATTCTAGCTAAATTGCGCCATCTTCGCAAAGGCCGATATAGTAAAAAACATCGAGATTATGCAAAATTCGAATTAGCCCGCTCCCGTTGGCCGATTACGCGTTCAGAAAATTTGTTGTGTCTGCCCGAGGAGTGCGCGAACCACCGACACGCTTGATTACTATAGGCAAATATAGTTTCTTTATCTGAACGGGTTGTTAGGATTAATCGGCGAGAGTTCTTATCCGATGAAAGTAGGTGGATGAAGGTGGATGAAGGTGAATGAAGGTGGATGAAGGTGGAGATGAAGGTGGAGATGAAGGAGGATGAAAGAAGTGGCCTGAAATTACAGACTCGGACGTAGTAATACTGTCGCTTTGTCGAATTCGCCTTTGTGAATATTATAAAGCTTTTGGAAGGTCAGTGGGGTCATTGGGGTGACGGGGTCCGGGCGACCCGGCAGCTCGGTACCGTAATAAAATTCGCAGGAATGGTAAGAGTAATGCGCGTTAATCGGCTGGCACGAGTAACAGGCGGGGGACCAACAAGGATCCAGCCGCGAGCGTATAATCGGATAAGTTCGGTAAGGAGTTATCGCTCCTAGGGAGCGAAACATTTTCACAATTAAAGGCGGCACTTGAAGCAAGTAGCTCCTGGCCGTTGTGTCGGCTGTGTTTCGTAAGCCGAGGTAAGTTTCGCGAAGCTTGACAATGAGCCCGCGAAGTCGTGTACGTGTACAGCCAATCAGTTTACGGGGCGAGCCGTGCGTTCGAGGCTCGACGAACCGCCCGTGTATGACGACGCCCGGGATCCGCGGATGTCAAGCCGTGAGAAATTCCTACACCCTCGCCCGGCCGGTGGCGGGGGCTATAGGGGCGGAGGGTACGTTCGAAGCTACACGTGACGGTGAGCGGGCCCACGAGCGTAAGCGACGACAGTCGCGGCTGGTTTTCGTAAGATCGGCGGCGGGTCTCACCCACTCCAACGAGAAGTAAGCTCGGCCCCGAACGAGGGTTGAAGCTCACCGTTCGTCCAACGTCAACGTCAACGGCAACGGCAACGGCAACGGCAACGGCAACGGCAACAATGCCGCACAATCGCCGATCGATGGTGACGGGGGAACGGGGGGACGGGGGGACGGAGGGTAGAGCCGAGCCGAGCCGAGCCGAGCTTGTTTTTCAGCGTGACTTCGGGGCCCAGGCCCCGTGCGGGGGAGGTATTGAAAAGGTCATTGGGGTCCCGATCGAAAGAGCCGAGACGTAAAAACGGTGGTGTTCCTTTTGGTGCTTAGTTGTCGGATATCGCGCGCCGTTATACACGGGACTCCGTCCCTACCCCCCTACCCCCTAACCCCTGCCCTCTACACGTGTTTCGCCGTTCCGTCGGTCCCATATTATTTCATAATTGAGCATTTACGTCATTCGGATTTATTTTGTTGTAACACACTCGTGATTACGTAGCCTTGGAATTGCTTTTATATAAATTCTGGGGGCTTGTACAATCAGCCGAGGCCGAAGGAAATGCATTACAATGGAAGTAAAGTAACGTGTGCCGATTGCACTTGTCGGATTTAGAAAAGCAAGTCATAATGAAAGCTAAATTATTTCCCGGCTACATATATATATATAACAGTCGGACAGCCGGCTTTCAATAACACGGAGCCTTTCAGCCATTATTATTATTATTATTATTATTATTATTATTGTTGTTGTTGTTGTTGTTGTTGTTGTTGTTGTTATTGTTATTATTGTTATTATTATTCGGTCTGAAAAAGGTCGGTGATAAATGATACTCGGCCTATCTTAATCAAATCGAATTATAATTAAATATACACAATTAATTATAAAATGGGTAAAAACGTTCTTTAGCAGCGGATTCGTGATATTTGCCCGATATTACCGATATTATCGGACAAGTAAGCGAACGAGCCTTAAATACATAGATTAAGAAAATTCTTAAACGTCGCTTGCGCGATGTCGATCGTGCCAAGTAGTTATTAGCGATGGACTAATAATGCGATCGAGCCGGAGGGCTCGTCAGTGGCTCTAGACAGAGATGCTCGAGAGAGAGAGAGAGAGAGGGGGAGAGAGAGGGAGAGAGTGAGAGAGTGAGGGTGATGGGAGGAGGTAGGAGGAGGCTCGGAGGAGATAAACAATAAGCGGTAAAATGCGAGTCGAGCGACTCGGTGGACAAAGGACAGGAGCTTTAATAATCGTCCTTGTGGAATTCGAATCTCGATTGGGAGCGCTGATAGAGCCCCGGGTATAAAGTACACTCATCCCCGGCATGTAAGGCTAAGTTATTACAACTTTACACGGGAAATAAGTAGTGGATACAAATTACGTAATCTGCCGTCGAGTCGGGTGAGTAATTGTAAATTTGTAAAAACCGCAAGCGGACACGCGCTCCTGTCTGCTTGTAAAATCAATTTGAGCCGCACGCGCGCACGCGCGCACGCAGCTAGACGGCACTTGCCGAGGGATCGCCTCGGTCACGCACACGCATATACGCACGCGCATCGGTGGCTGGGATTGGGTTATTGGGGCGGTTGGGGGGGTCGGGGGAGGAGCGCAAGAGCGGCAGGTCCCGAATAACGAAGTATCCAGGCGGAATATTTTCGAAAGTCGATAGCGGCAGAGCGCGCGGCGAGGGTAGGACGATCCGATGCTCTTGTCGTCGGCTAAGACGCGACGGGACGGGACGGGACGGTACGGAACGGTACGGCGGGGCAAGGGTAGGGGGGGGGGGGGATCGGGATGAATAGGAGCGCGACGGCACGGCAGTGTCAGCGCTAATGCGTCGCGGTTGCCGGGAGACGTGGACGCGTGCCACTTCTCTGCCCGGCGATTAAATCTCGAGGAATTTCGTTATTTCCGCGGCCCGCGACTCGCGGCCTGGTTAACGACGTCGGCCCGTCAAAGCCAAAGGGACACGGGGGCTGGGGTGGAAAGAATTCCCCGAGAGCTCCCGACTCCGGTGACTCCCCGCTAGCCGATCCTTAGCGCTTCTGCGAATTGATTCGTACGAGTCGCGAAATAAGAGCTCCGACTCGCGCTCCATCAATTTCAACGATCACTTTCAACGCTCCGCTGCATCCGCGTTATTTTCATCCCCCCGCGCACCCGCGCACGACTCGGAATTATAATCATTTCGACGCATCGCTCCGACTCGCAGTAATTTCTCCATCTGCATAAGACGTAACGCGTGTCGCGCACTTGATCCGCATACCAGCGCTCTCTCTCTCCCTCACCCTCTCTCTCTCTCTCTCTCTCACTCACTCTCAGCTCTGCATTAAATGAAATGCCTCGTTTATTTAACAACTTATTAATGCTATAATTACGTGTAATAAGTCGGCTGAAAACGTCCGCGGGGCTTAATTGATTTCCAACTTCGTTTCAATGCCCGTACTTCATTTGATCGGAAAAACGTATGAATTCCAAGCCTCGGTCCAACGGCGCCTGCGTTGAATTTCGCTGTAAGGATTAAAGTAACGAGGCTCGACATTTCTAAACGACCGCGCGAGTCTTATTAATAAAGCTTTAATAAGACTTTGAGTGAGTCTTTTACGAATGATGAATCCGAGACCGACGAGATGACGGCTACGGGCGAATCCAGAAAATGATTTACTGCCGATCTACAGAGGAAAAAGAGAAGCAGCTGCTGCGGGAGCTTCGATCGGAGCCTATCGTGTCGACTTCGGTATAATTCTAATGACGAACGGACCACTTTGATGGGCGAACGAATAAATAAGTAAATAAATAAATAAATAAATAACGGGGAACCTGTTATGCGCGAAAACTGCTTTATCAATCGAGTAGGATTAATAAAAATCCGTAAAAAATCCAAATCCGAGGGGATAATAAGTAAATGGTAAGAGATCGAGTCGGAGTCGATATTTTACATCTTACCGTCGTGCTCGTCGTGCTCGTCGTACTCGTCCTACTCCTTTACGAGGAAGAAAATAGTAAGAAGAAAATAGTTTAAAAGCGTTGGAGCGCGTGTGCGAGAAGTTCGGGCAGACGTTATTTCAGCGACGGGGTATTACCCGGGTAATGATGTTTACGAGTCGCCACGCGGGCTTATTGGGGTTATTAGCGCCTGTAAGGTTATTTCGTCGGCCAGGAATTCAGTTGGCTACGGTTGGCTACGGATACGGGATCATTGGGATCCGGAGGGCAGACAGTTCCCGCAAGTCTCGGTACTCGGCCTATTTATTGAAATACACTGCCGGAGGCTACTGGAATCCGTCGAAAGGAGACGCTCTCTGGGATCTCTGATGAGACACGTTATTCCCCTGTCCCGCGGTGACGTCCAGCCGCGTTATCGCGTCGTCGTCGTCCGGCAAGGAGGGTGCGTCGCGAGGTCCCCGTCACTCGGGAACAGCCAGCAGGACCTCCAGCGGGAGGACCGCGTCGAGGGTAATGGGACTCGAGCGGATGTCGGCCAAGTACTCCGAGGCTAAGAAGATGTAGGATTAATTTCATAGTATTAAAGCCGCGCTATCGTATAATTGAGCTACTTTTAATTTTATTATGGCTCGGCGTTATTACGAGGCCTGCAATTAAATTCATTTGATCAATATTAAATGTTGACGTCGCGGCTTTAACGTACCATTAACCGGATGTCACTGTCGTATGTACACATCGTAACGAATCCTATCAGACTTTTTTACAGCGTAAACAAGATTCATAAGCGGGACGCGCTACAGGACGATCTTTCCTACTTTCACGAAATATCCTGAGTAACATTTGCATATCGCCGGGACTGGAATGTAAACGAGGAGATTATTTATTTATTTTTTTCCTTTAACAAAGGGCTCGGATCGTCGGGTGGGGCTTTTATTATATGCCCAACGAGTCCAATATCTAATTGATCGGCTCGATCGCTCGATTGTTCGTGAAAAAGTGAATTTAGCCAGCTGAGATTTCTTGGCCGACGTCGAGTAAGGATGCGGATCTTCATCAACGAGCCCGGAGCTCTTTATCCGTACCGATAAGCTCTCCGCTCGCATTTCATACTAGATACTTTAGCAAAACTGCCAGGTCTATTTTATATCCGAATGTTCAATGACTGCAATCGAGCGCACGATCACGATAACGTATTAAAACGTTCGTTAAAATCTCGGCGGTCGTTAGGCCAGTATGTGGGCTGACTTTTCTGCCTTACTATTCTTATCGGAGCACGCGAAAATTCCAGTACCATTTAAAGTAACTGACTGGAGATCGGCACAAAGCACCTACGGAACCTAAAAGAAGAAGCCGAAGTACAAGCAGAAGAGGAGGTGGAGGAGGGCCAGACGAGCAGAGAGCGGAGAATGATCTGGAAAGCATGTAGAGGTAGGGCAATGTTATTAATTGGTCCGATGCCGTGGCCGAAAAAAGACAAGAAAAAAGAAAAGAAAAAAGAATAGGAAATAAAAGAAGAAGAACAAGAAGAAGAAGCAGAAGAAGAAGAAGAAGAAGAAGAAGAAGAAGAAGAAGAAGAAGAAGAGTACCAAACTCTGAACCGCAGAAGGTGATTAAGCGCCCTGGGGTATTTGCATAAAACGCGGGCGCGAGGAGGAAATAGGAGTCTCGAAGGGGCCCGCAATCGCAAGAGGGACTCGTCCGGAATAAAGAGCCGCGGCCGCCGATAAAGGCAAGAAGGCACGAGGGGGACGGTGACTTTATTCGAAAGAGCGTAATCATATCGGAGACCGCGAGCCCGTAACTCGGGGAAATACACGGTGCCGTGATGGTCTTCTTATCTCTCTCTCTCTCTCTCTCTCTCTCTCTCTCTCTCTCTCTCTCTCTCTCACTCTCTGGATACCTCGCTTACAGCTGGCCCCCTGCTCTCTTGCCGAGCCGGCTCGCCCCTTTCGACCCCTTCTTCGTCAGAGACAGCCAGACAGACACCTCCCCCCTCCGTCGGGAGCAGCGCCATACAGGCAAATTCAATCAAGCGTCGAGTGCGCGAAAAGGGCCGAGTTCTCCCCCTCTGGTGCATCTCGGCTGTGCATCCGCCGTCGCAAAGGGGTATCGATCCGAATATCGCCCGAGGGGTTGGCCGGGGTGGGGGATTAACAGGCTTGAAAGAAAAATGGTGGCCGAGCTGGAGTGACGCCCGGCCATGGAATCCGAAACAAAGAACGGGCCTCGAGGAAGTTTTGCATCGCTCCGACTATCCCCCCTCCCCCCAGACCCCTTCGCGCCCGACGACTCACTCTCACGCGTACGTATACGCTCTACCCTACGCTCTTTCGTCAACTGCATAACGCAAACAAATTCTTTTCCTTACCTCACCACTTCGTTACCCACTCTCTCCCCCTCCCCCTTCGCGCTCTTCGTCATTACTTTTATTATTACTATTATTATTATTGTTGCTGTTGTTGTTGCGTGGTGTTGTTATGTCGCCGTCGTCGTTGTCGTCGTTGTCGTTGTTGTTATGACGCCTATATCCCGCGTATTTTCACGATATACTTGGTTCTTTATCCTATAATTAGCAAGTGTCATTGGGTATGACGCGTAAAGGAGTCCCTAAAGTCTCTGAATAAGTTGGTAGGTTGTAATTTAATTTGATTAATGAGACGTGGATGCTGCTTTCTCTACGTCTAGAGGACCCAAGACAATCGAGCAGAGCGCGCATCTTTACAATGAATCACGCCACACCTTTGCACGTAATTGACAAATGTAACATAAATAAACAACAATGAGCTTGATAACGGATACATTATATGGGAGGCATTGGAATAACAAATACTTTCTAGGCCGTATAATTTGAGTCTCCTAGAGCTAGCTAGAGTCGAAGGAGCCAGTAATTAGAAATAATTAAATATTTTGTAATCGATCCACGATCGCGTATTTACCTCATATCAATATTGTTCTCTCACACAGTGCAACGATCATCAATCACTTGAAGCCATAATTTATATCTTTGGAGAATGAGGAGGTATAAATTAACTGTGACTAGTGAGTTTGTCGGTCGGATGCGAAAAGAGGAGGAAAAAAGTATTGGGAAGAAAAAAAGAAGGAAAAACAAGAAATAAAAAAGCGAAATGCAGGATAAATGGGAGAGGGGAGGGTGGGACGGAGGGAGGGAGAGAAGGGAATTGAAGTAAAGGACCGGGGAAGGATAGTGGGGGCGATAGGGGGGAGGGGAGTTGGGGCGGGAGGGAGAGAGAGAGAGAGAGAAAGCCCGTACGAGAGCTAGGAAAATAATGAGAATTCTTTTGGCCGGGCAGGATACATTCATGGGGAATGACGTCGTGAGTATTATTGGTACGTATGTGCGCGACGTAGATGAGGCTGCAGATTCGCGCAAGAGAAGCTGCGCACGAGCCGAGCCGAACGAGGGATAAAGATGGCAGGCAGATTGCCACGGCAGTCCGAATATAATATGCAATAAATTTTCCAGATGTTATCGCCCTCCCCCCACCGCCCTTCCCCTCCTCCTCCCACGAAGCTACGACGCTTTCGCTAGAATGGCTTTATGAAATCCGGATGTTTTGCGTAATTGCGATTGGAAATTGTGCGTACGCACGCGTAGACTTATCTATCGGCCGGTCTATGGCCCCGCTATCTTTTCCATTACGATCTCGCGCGCTTGTCGGCCCAAAACTTCGTCCCTTTAATAATGGCTAATGAATCGATCGCCCAACCGCGGGACGATAAACGAAAGTAGAAGAAGAAGAAGAAGAAGCGGAAAATCATGCAATAAGTCGTGGACTCGGCCAATGGATAACCCGCGGAACGCGTTGCGCGTTCAGTGAGTCGATTAACCAAAAAGGTTTTTGGACCGTCGATGGAATGGCGAATAGCGTCCGAGCCTGACGGTAAAATCCAACGCGGACGGAGGGGTATGACGGGCTAGGAGGCACGACGGCCAGTGGGCTTCGGTAGCGACCGACTCGTAGCTAAGATAAGGGGTAACGAAGGCGAGATAGCCTCTGTGCGGCCCCGTCGGAGCCGCCCCTCGCCCTACCACCAAGACGTACCACCAAGTCCTAGAGGAGGTCTAAGTGATCCTTGGCCACGGGAGCCATTGTTGTTGCCCGAGCACCTCCCCGACTGATCCATTAGGGCGTCTTCGGGTATTCATTGAACGCGAGCCGCGATACCGCTCGGCTCCTTAACTTTTAATGACGTATTAGGAATCCCGGCGGACAGATAAGGATGGCTTTTTACCGGGCACGGCTTGGCCCGGGGCCCTTTATTCTCTCGAGGCCGCGAAGATAACGCCACCGGCCAATGCTAAAATCGAGCTACGGCTACCTCGGTACCTCTTCCTCCTCATCCTCCTTCTCCTCCCCTCTCCTCCTCCTCTTCATCCTCCTACTTCTCCTTCACCTCCTCCTCCTCCTCCTCCTCCTCTCTCATCCTTCTCATCATCCTTCTCATCATCCTACTCCGCGCACATACCTATCCGGTTTGATGCATCGCCGAGTGATGCCAATGGGTCATATTGATAAACCATACCAATGTCGCGTCGCGCTACTCAGTAGTCGAAACCACAAGTTATTCACACGCTTTTCTTTGTTACAGATGAGCCGATCAAGTCGAGTGCCGCACCCACAGCTCCTCTCAATGGCGGCAAACAAACAACATTCGCCGTAAGTTATTATTTCTCACCGTTATTATTATTATTATTATTATTATTGTTGTTGTTGTTGTTGTTGTTATTATTATTGTTGTTGTTATTGTTGTTATTATTGTTGTCGTTGTTGTCGTTGTTATTATTATTGAAAAAGCCATTTCGATCCACTTACCGCGCTCTGGCGTGCGCTCAACGTGCGCTCGACCCGTCCACGCATCCTTAATAAGCTCATTTTATCGAATCATTATCGAATTACTATTACATTTGAGTTTCCAATCAAGCAACGGATGTCCAAATAAATTGCCGTTTCATCGCGAGCCGCTTCATGGGAAATTTTCAATGCCAGATAACGCAGCAGCACTTGCGCCCGCGTCCGCCATCCGAAAACTGAATCGAATTGCTTTCCCGATCCGTAAATGCCCCGACCATTACATTCTAATGGGTTTTTAAGGGCACGTGGCTCCGGAAGGCCGATAAAGCGAGCCGCTATCGCCGGATGTTTTCTTAGCCGGTGCGGATAAGGGCGAAAAAAAAATATAATTCGAAGGCGGAAGAGGATTCGCCGATCTTATCTCGCTGGGTATCGGGCCGATAGGGGCGGGGTCACGTGATCGGCGAGGCCCAACCCAGGCGCAGGCCCGAGCAGACGACTGCTACCTTCGTGACGGTAGATCGGTATCCTCGATCCATTTAGCTCGCTCCTCCGTGTGCAGAAGTCTTCTGCACACGGATGCCTCGAAAAAAGTAAACCACTCCCTGGCTAAACTTTGCTTAATTGCAGTTTCCCGACCACCGCGTCACCCATCACCCCCTTGCCCTGCCAGCCGCCCACCGAGACGCGCGGCATGCCTGCCCACCGCCCCGAACGTTGTGACGTCGATCGCGCTGTCGCCTACGTAATACAATCAATTTTATTTGCATCACTTATCCCCTCCCTCGTTCCCTTTTTTTCCCCTCCCCTCGATTCGGCATTCCAAATCACGTTTCTTTAATGCAGCTATAAATTATGCGGCTGCTTTTTATCCCTGTATACACAAGAAATTGTCTAATTGAAATCGACGATTGATTTTCAATTTTGTTTTTACGGGCGCGCGGCTATGACTTTAAATTAGCTTTTTAAACTACAGTTTTAATGGCAATATTTAAATAAATATATATATATATATATTTATATACATATATACACACATAGATATACGCGTTTGCGCAATAAATAAAAAATATGCTAATAATTTTTCAGATAGCGTTAATTGTAAATTGCTTCCTATGAGAACTCGATGAATAGCGAATTTTCTAAAACCGTATTTATTCAGTGATCCGGCCGAGTAATAAATTACTTTGAATGGGGGTAAAAACTTAATTATAATTTTAAATGAATTGACGTAAAATTAATTATAAGGCCAAGCGATGGCCGGCCGCTTGCGAAAAATACGGAAAAGGCGCATAATGTTAAAGAAGCATTAATTGTAATTTTATTAACTTATCATGCGGTCGTTAATTAAGCCTTGCGTAATGGAGTGCGGCCATGGTATGGAATGGGATGGGGGATGGAGAGAGAGAGAGAGAGAGAGAGAGAGAGAGAGAGAACGCCATGACTAGGACTCAAATAGACGGATTAGCTCGTAACTTGGACGGCAGAACGACATTCGCCGTCGAGTGCGACGAAAAATTTCCTCGATATGCAATTAAGAGTCGTGATGTGCGAGCAACGGACGGGTCGGAAGGTCCACCGTTCGGTTAGCTGTGCTGTGAGAGTCGGCGGGGAGGAGAGAGGTAAACGGGACACGCGAAATCAATCTAGATTTTGTTGAGTATCCCCTACAATTTGCTGGGTTTTAATGGAGGAGTAGCTGAAAGCGGAGCGAAAAGTAGAGCAGAAAAAAAGCATCAAATCCAAGATCTGCACAACCGGATACGAGGGACGAGTCCATTGCAAGTGCGAAAGATAATTGGCTACTCTCCTCCCGTGTATCTCCGAAAGACGTATGCGTATCATGGTGTATTACAGCTACGTCAGACAATCGCGCTCTCCCTCCCTCTCCCTCCCTCTCTCTCTCTCTGTCTTTCAACTCGCGGCCTTCGTCTGTTCGCGAGATCCACCCCGCGGCACCGAATCTTGACAGACACTCGAAACAGACTCAACGTAATACAAACAAAAATGAACAATACCAAGAAGCGGCTTTTCCATTCGTGTACAAGCTCAGTCGTTGAATGACAATGAGCACTTTGTATTTCAGAATACTGCAAAGTAATGGGGAAGAAACGACACCCAGTCATTTTAGTCAACGCGGATCGCTCGTTGCGAGCGACGCGAAGGGTGAGTGAGTTTGCGGTAGCGTGGGGGGGAAGGGGGAGGGCAGGAAAGAAGCTGGATTAGGAGGTATTATGCGCATGCGAGGGCATTGATTGGACTCGCGTATACATGGTTGCCGTTTTCTGGGGCGCGACAGAGCATCGTTCGGACTCGGGCAACGAGGCCGAAATCTGTTTTCCAGAGTTTTTCCAGAAAAAGGAGGACGTAGTCCCGAAGAACGGGAGCAGAGGAGCGTGCCAAGGCGTCACTTAAACGAGATACGGATTCCGCAAGACTCGGCAGAGAGAAAATCACTATTTTCCGTTGATCGAGCTTCGGAGCGAGGGATAAAGGACGAGATCGAGGCAGCAATTGGCGCGGCGGCGGCGGAAGGGCGAGGGGGCGGAGGTTTCCCGAGACGAAGAGGAGCGGCAAACACGCGTATCTGGGGTTAAGACGCCGATCGTGTTGCGGTAGTAGTGGCTGCAGAAGCAGCAGTAACGGCTCCGCTGCCGATTTAATGCCTCGCCGAGATGAAGAGGGGCGAGCTAGGAGGGGCGGCGGCAGAGAGGCATTAAGAAAAAGGGAGGGACGGGAAATTGAAGAGGAGCATATCTAATCGTTAGTTTTCAAGGTGCCCCTTTCTCATTTCAAGCCGAATCCCACCTTCCTTAGCACCTGCGAATTACACGTGCACCTAAAACTAATTTTACATGTATAGTTTAACTATTTAGCGCTCTGGATTTGCATGAGCGGTTATTACGTTTAATAACAGCCGATGCCCATTGCCGAATGGCCATTTAAACGCCGATTCCAATTCCGTATGATAAAATGTAAAATAAATATTGCGAGCGTTACTCAACGTAACGAAGAGGCAAGTCGAACAAAACAAAAACTGAGTTATTGAGAGAAAATATAAGTAATGGCTCGCTCGACTGTGATTTCATCTCGCAATTACATAGGCGAAATGAAAATATCCTTCAGCTAGTGAAATTTGAATGAAATAATAATAAATATGTCATCGGAGAAATGTAAATATCCTTAGTGCACGGAACAAATAATTTTTCCGAATGATAACAACATTAATAATACTCCCCGTACACATAAATTATTTATACTATTAATTATATCGACGACAACAAAGTTACATTTGAAAATTTTCTACCATTTCTCATACGCGCAGCTTATAAATTACCTTAAGCTCCCAACACCCTGATTATATAAAAACATAGAATTTCAAATTAAGAATTGTCTCTCTCTCTCTCTCTCTCTCTCACGGAGTCCTAACTGCATCAGTATACTTTATATGCCCCGTGCTTTCTATCGAAACCTTAAGTAAATGTTAATTCGTTGTTTAACCTGATCAGGAGGTAGGGGCGGTGTTACCGACGGTTAGGGTAGCACCCGGAAACTGAGGAAAGACGAAGACGAACGATACTACGAGACGATACTACGAGGTTTGATACGACAATAAACGATCTACGAGAGATACTACAAAGCCAACAACACACGGCCGATAGGACGCACTACGAGAAAGATGATAATCGAGCGGCGGGGTGGCTGAGTGTGAAGTAGGATGAGAGGGGACAGACGCGCAGCGGCCCACTAGGCTGGCAAATGAGGGAGGGAAATACTTCTAGTACATTGGGATTGGGGAGAAAAAATAAAGCACTCACGGGGGGGGAAGGGCAAAAAACAAAAGGCGCTCGGCGGGCTGATAGGAGAGGGAAGCGGGCGCGAGAGAGGGAGGCGGGAAAGCAGTCGCATAACAGTTTGGTCGAGAGAAAGCACGGAATTGACACGAGAAGAGAGAAAAAAAAAAAAAAAAAAAAAAAAATTGCTGCACCACGAGGTACGCGAAAGATTAACGCAACGCGAACCCACGTAATAGATCCGAAAGTATCGGCGCGAATTACAACCATCAACGGCTATGGTGGACGCAAAATAACTCTCTAATCACCCTACCGCGAGTGCCAAGAAAGAGCGAGGGTGGAACAAGCATAGTGCCGGGTTCACAGCCGAAAAGGCAGAGGGTGACGTTAGCCGCAACGTCCACGAGGACGACCAAGTTAAGACCGGCGGCAAGCCGAGCAGTAAGGCCACGAGGAAGCGACGCAGGCTGCAAGCCAGCCACGAAGCTTCCGTCCTTCAGGAGCGTGCGAATCAGGCGACACCTAAGCCGGGGCGGCGCATTGAGAGGCGCGACGACAGTGGAGTGCGCATAACATCCCGCTGAGAGCATAACGAGCACACGTACAGCGTACCCGTGAAGCCGCATCCGAAACCGGGGCCACATCGAAGGGTGCTTGCTACGGCCCTGCCGTCCGCACAGATTCACACAGGGGACCTTCAACAGAAGCCGAGTCGGGCATAAACGAAAGCTGTGACGGAACTGGCGTTCGCACTAAGCTCCCTCGAGTGAATCTCCAGAGCGTCAACACGACGATCAGCTGACCGAGTCGAAGGCAGACGATAAGGTTGCAACTGAGGCAACGGGAAGCGACGCGGCCGTGGATGCCGACACTTACATAAACAATAAACATAAAGTTAAGAAAATCTTAAAAGAGAATAGTTTCATTTGGCCGCTCTCCTATCCGATTGCCCCTATCCTCTCCTGACGACGCCAGTAACAGGCGGGGTGGATCAGGAAGTGATGCGGAGGGACGGTTTGAGATTTTAAAGAGTCTGTGGGAGATTAGCTACACTTATCGTATACTTGCCAGTCGATCGGATGTGCAATGGAAGGTTATATTATCAAGTCGGAGGTATAAAATTTAGACGACCCGACAGAATAGATATATATATATATATATATATATATAGAGAGAGAGAGAGAGAGAGAGAGAGAGAGAGAGAGAGCGAGAGGAGGTAGCGATGAATAAGAAGAAAGAAGTTAAGGTGGGAGAGGGGAGGGCGGCAGTGGTAGTCCAGGAAGAGTGGAGGAATGCAGAGCAAATTGCCGAGTATAATGTAGCTCGGGATTACAAGGAAGAATGGGAAACGGCAGACAAGAGCTCTCGGGGGCCCCCGAGATATCGCCCAGGGCTTTCCACGGGAGGGCCGCGGCTTTCCAAACGGTTTTTTTCATCCAGGGCCCAACGCCGACATCCGGCGATTTTCATCTCGCACTGCTCCCGTCGACGTTCCATCTTCCCGACTCGCCACGGATGAATGACCACCACTACCACCACGACCACCACCACCACCATCGCCGTCGCTGCCGCCGACGCCGCCACCCCATCCCCCGGCCGCTTAACCGACTCGAGCCGTTCTGTGCCAGGGGCAGGGCGCAAGCTTCTTCGCCTATGTCCGGATTCCGACATCCGGAGCTTGCGATCATCCGGGTCAAAGACTAATGATTCGCTGGTAGATGAGGCCCTTAGGTGTGCATATAGACCACGTAAGTCGAGTATGCAAATCATCGACTGGATAGCAGCGAATAATACTAGACCGGGGCAGGAGAGGCCGGGAGGCCGAGGATCGCGATATATCGTAATTTAGATCCTTTTCGGCGATTACTAAAGCGGCTCATTAAAACACGGACAGACGCACACACACACACACGCACATATATAAATATATATATATATGTATAATCCCGCGTATAGGAGCGTTCCCCGTTCGGAGCTTCGGTTCCCCTCCCCCTCCACCACCTACGGCTAGGACGCCGTATTTCCCCATCAGTACCTGGTAAGCTGTATTAGCGGCCTTTCCCGGGCATTTCCCGTTCGAGCCGCCGATATTACTCATTCGAACGAGGCCCGGCACCGCCGCATGCACGCGTGATCGGGCAATAAAACCATAAACATTTAGCGCACTGCTCTGGCTGAGCCCCACGGCGCTACGTGCAAATCACTCGACGCGCGATCTATCGGCTCTTTATGGCTCCGCGCACGTGCTTACGTTCCGCCCGACCGTCTGCAAAGAGCGGAGGGAAAAAAGCTCGAGCGGGGCCGGTTATCGGGCCCGAGCAGTCCTAGACAATGGGAAGTCTGGGGAAACGAGGCCCGTAAAGCCGAGGGCCGGATATTTCTCTAGGCCCCCGAGGGTCCCCGAGGCCTGGGAACTTTCCCCGTGTGGATCCGGTATGCGTGCCGTCAGCGTGCTTTCGGCGCCACCGAAGCTCCGGGTTCCGTGTCCACGTCTCCGAGGGACTTGGAACGCGCGGAGGTAGCGCCCAGTTTCATTAGCTCGCTAAAGCGAATTATACCTTATCTAAAATGCTACTTTAATATTTATATGGAGCTTAATCCAAGGCCGATTCCTTCAACTCCTGTTCCCGCTTCACCACGTCTGCCCCGAATAATAATAGCGATCCGAGCACAGGGACGTGAATCCTTAATCGTCAAAAAAGGCCGTGGAGACGCGGATGCTGAACGATAATGCGCGCGTGCGCTCTCTCTTATTTCCTTGTTTTGCCTCCTTTTCGATCCGACCGGCCGACTCTCCCTCCTCCCTCCTACCGTCCCTCTATGCTGACCGGCATTTCCGAAGGCTCTTCATCATGCGATCGTCGACGCATTAATAGCATATGAATTAAATAGCTCGGCGGATGTTATACGTGAATATAAACAAGACTCGTCTAGGCCTCCGCGCAATTACGCATGCGCGGATACCCCATTACGTTACACCTCTCTCTCTCTCTCCCTCTCCCCCACGCCCCTCACCGCTCGTTCCTTTTTACTCGACATTCGTCCCATAAAAACTATCTGTCCATTAATGATGATTGCGACCATCATCGGCGATCAGAATCAACCTGCAAACATGATAAAGAGCATTTACTCACGTGTTATTAGCAAAAGATAAAGGCATGTATTCAATGGATCCTACCGCCTGACTCCCTCTCCCTCAGCAACTCTTCCCCTGTCACTCTTCCGATCCACTCTACTCATCTAAACTATCTATTTTTTCTATCTAACCACCTACCTGCCCGCCTGCCCGCCTGTCTGCCTACTTCCCTGCCTGCCTGCCTGCCTGTCTACCTACCTCCCTGCCTGCCTGCTTGCCTACCTATCTATCTATCTATCTATCTATCTAACTATCTATCTATCTATCTATCTATCTATCTATCTATCTGTCTGTCTGTCTATCTGGCCATCCATCTCTTTCGACCTCAAGTCAATTGCTTACAGCGTAAAAAGGCTGATCCTTATTTGTTTGTCTCTGGTCGGTGCTCTCTACCATCGCCAGATTCGAATCATTCCTCACCTAACGTCCTGATGATCAATGAATGAAATAAATGCCACATTTAATTATCCGTGCAATAAATATCTACGGTTTCATAAAAGTAAATCCCTCGCCATTTCATTCCTTATCCACGCCCCATCCGAAAGGAAATGCAATTTTTTACGAGCCCAACGAATACACACAACCGTAAACACACAGGCAGGCACGCGCGCACTTGTAAGTATTTGCAAAGATTTTCTATATGATTAGAAAAATATCGCTACGGGCAGGGCGATTTTATTATCCTTGAGACAGTATACGAGTACTTTTATGGGAGGCTGGCGAAAATGAATGTGTACCTCTGACTAAATAATTAAAAAATATTGCAAATGTAAAAGCTTACTCGGCCAATGCTCCCGTCGGTCCACCACAGAGTACGATAAGCATAACAATGGTGCTAAAATTTGCACGAGGCCGGATCGGAGGCTTATAAGTGTTTGGAGGTTTTGCAAGTCCGGATTCGGTAATAATGGGAATAGGATCCAAGTGCGCGGAGAAATCGTCGAGAAATCGTCGAGAAATCGTCGAGAAATCTCTCAATGCCACTCTCCGATCGATCCTCCACCTACTTCTCCGCCTCTGCCCCGCTGAACCGTGTATAACCGTACACCGCTCGAGTAAAAAGGCCACACGAAAAGCACCTTACCCGAAGAGATAAGGAAGCGGATAAGCCCGGAGAGCTTAATCACCAAGGTGAGATGACCCTGCGTAGCCCCGACACTTGATCCTCGGACCTTAACTTTTTCCCGTGATAGGGTGGGCGGGGGCGGGGGGGAATGGGCACGCGATAGCGAGGATCGGCAAGGCCCCGACAAATTCCCGGGCGGTCGGGCCTGTCGCTCGGGAGGCCAGTTTCCTCCGGAGCTTCTACCCGCGAGCGAGACCTGGCTGCCCGCGCTGAAATATCATCCCGATATCGCGATCTGCGCCCCGGCGCAAATTAACCTCCCGAGCGGCTTCGTAAATTCCCCGCCTTCCCCGGTCCCTCCCCCTTTACGGCCGCGCATACGCCGACGGCTAATTGCGCGGCTGGCCTAAAATCCGGGATCCGCTCGTTCGATTCCTTGCCTTTTCCCCGGCCTGTCCTCCTCCTTCTCCTCCTTCACCTCCTTCTCCTCCTTCTCCTCCTTCTCCTCCGCCAACGCCGCCACCGCCACCACGCCACCGCCACCGCCGCCACCGCCACCGCAACCACCGCCTCCAACGGCGCACTCGCGATATCGATACGAACTCAGCGGGAGAGGGAGGGGTGGGATGGGGGGACCGCCGGTTACCCGGACCAGCGATTTAATTACTGGAAAATTGGAAATTTCCTCGCATTTAATGCGGCTCCGATAACGCATTATTAATTTAATTACCCACCTCGGAGCAGTTGTTGCGATAATTGACCAAGAAAGACGATTTCTTGGCCGGCTTCTTTATCGTCGCTAAACTCGTTCTCTCCTCTAATACACTCGGTCATCCCCGGCGTCGCCTCATTAATTCCCCTTTATTTTTCTATTTTCTCCCGCTCGCCGTTCCTCATATTAAAATCTTATAAATTATTAATCCTAGTTAAGGCGGCGACCTACCCCCCGGCCTACGATGCCATTTAAATTTTCCTGTAAATAAAGAAATGTCAATTTAAAGAGCGTTTTCTCCCCTTTAAATATAACTGCCTTTTAAATTCATCCTGGCCGTCGACTCCTGAATTAAGTTATAAAATTTCAATAATTGAAGGCCTCCTCGATTCTCTAAGCTCTCTGCTGAGCGAGTGAGAGCGAGAATGAGAGCTAGAAAGAGAGAGAGAGAGAGAGAGAGAGAGAGAGAGAGAGAGACGGAGAGATACTCGAAGACAAGCTCGAGCTATTATTACAACATCGTAAAATATATGTAAAAGATAATCACGGCGCATTATATATGGGGTATCTTATTAAAAATTAAGTCACTTTATAGAAATAATTTCCTTTCGTCTAATTAAATATCCGCTTCGATATTATCCCCGTCGATGTTATGTAAATTTAAATAATACGTGTTATTATTGCGTTAGAATTATTATGACCGCGCGTATGTCGTTGTAATAGCATTATAATTAAATAAGGTGCATTATCTGGAAGAAACTATCCCCCGTCCTTCTTTAGTACGAATTATGGAGTAAGTGCATAATAAGATGGGGATATTTTTTATTATTGATATTAAAGCATTGTAAGCATTATCTGGTGACGTCGACGACAAGCATGACGATTACCATTAAGATTACGACTCGGCTACTATATCGGCTTACGTAGACGCGCTTGGGACAGATCGAGTATAAATTCCAGTTTTTCATAAGTGAGCGCGAATTCGCGGATTTCCTTGAGCCGGGGCAGCGTCGGGGCTGAAATATTAGGCGGGAGAGGATCGGATAAGGCCCCGCTGTCTCCCGTTGCGGGCCCGGACAGAGCAGCCTCTGTCGATGCCTCTCCGCGGTCTGCGAATACACCCGAGACAGCTTTGTCTCATAGAGGTACATCGAGATAAGGGCTCGGCACTATGAATCTCCGCTGAAGCGATAGATACAGACCTGGCAGGATCGAGCGGCTTTCAAGTCCCCTTTTGCTTCACTCGGCTATCCCCCCCTCCTTCGCTCCCCCTCCCCCTCCCCCCTCTAGCTCCTATCTATTTATCTATTTGGCCGCATCCATCTACCCATCTACCCATCTACCCATCTACCTCTACCTCTAACGTGGCCGGTGACTCGAGCGCGAGGGATGGGGTACGGCGGCTGGGGTATGGGGGGGGGGGGGCAGGGGAGAGGTGCACGTCGAAAGAATGGCGCCTCCTAAGCAATCCTCCGAACCCGGGACTCTTCTCTCCTTCCATCACTCGCGATTCTTATCGACAGCCACACTGCCGGGCATTTCTCATGCACAGCCACCGCGCGTGCGCTTCCTTCCTCCAACCCCCCCCACTGTCCCCCGTATTTCATCTCCTTCGTCTTACGCCAGTCCGGTCTCCCAAGCGTTGCTTTCCTTCCATTAGTTTATCTTTCTTCCCTCTTCTTGTTTTTGTCTCGTCTTTCTCTCCGAGCTCGATGAATAATTAATAAATTCTTTAATAACGAGCAACTCGGTCCCGAGTATTCCTCCAAAGTTATACTATTCCTATAAATGTAAAGAAATCGACATCAGCTCTCCAGCCTATGCAGTAATAATGCCTA
The DNA here is from genome assembly GCA_018883505.1 of Ceratosolen fusciceps. Classification (NCBI taxonomy): domain Eukaryota; kingdom Metazoa; phylum Arthropoda; class Insecta; order Hymenoptera; family Agaonidae; genus Ceratosolen; species Ceratosolen fusciceps. Next base: position 4,804,931 of record RCIC01000008.1, read on the forward strand.
CCTTTTGCCATTATTTCATTTTGGCCCCTTTCAATTCTCCCCCCTCCCCAACCCATCTTCCCTCAATCGATCCCTTCCCCCTTCCCCTACATAATGTACTGTTGATTCTGCAGCGGCAGCGGCAGCGGCAGCAGCAGCAGCAGCAGCAGCACATCCTCGATAGATAAGCTTATAAGAAACGACGCGCAACGTACGTCTGCCCCTATCCGTCGTGGCACAACCCTTCCGCTCTGTTTGTTGGCTCTCACGTGTACCGAGACCGGGGACTGCTAGTCGAACGTGACCGTGCGTTGACAATCGAGTTGACTCAAGGAGTAGCGTAGGCCTGGAGTCCCGTCACTGGGCTTTCGATTAGCCAACTCGATTAGCTGTCGTTTACAGAAGCGGGGGCTTACGGGGACCGGGGGAGGCAGGAGAAATGCATTTGGCGGAATCCACTTTGCCGTCCCTTTCAGATGTCCGACCGATGCTTCAATGGCCCTTTACCTACCAATGCATTTTTCTATTATTATACCTGCATGCCGCTTTCGCTTCAGCCTCCTTACCCCTCTCACCCTCCCCCACTCCCAATAACCCCACCAGCCGCCATATCGCCCCTTATTAAACCGGTACATTAAAATTCCTTAATTAATAATAAAGTGCCGATGACGGATTGCATGGGTTGCGGAAACGCGCTTTCTTCTACAGTATTCACCTATTTCCTAATCCCAATAACCTAACTTCCCGTCTACTTCAAACTATCAATACCTTCGTAAAGTCGGAATATTGCAACGGTAGTAGTAGTAGTAGTAGTAGTAGTAATAATAACAACAACAACAACAACAATAACAATAATAACAACAATAACAATAGCAATATGAAGAAGAATAAGAAGAAAAGTGGGAATGGTAGGAATAATAGACCGGTGAGAGAAATTTTTCACAGCTCCCGGAATTGACCATTAAAACTTGACTTACTTGTATTTCTTGTCTACGATCGAGTGTAGCGCGTATTCTTATTGCCTTTTGTTATTTACTCGAACGCGGGATAGGATTTCGTTCCTCCAGTCCCATCCGAGGATTACAAAATTCATTATTTATTGATAATACGCACTTGCGTATTGTTCTTAGGCAAGCTGCGGATTATTTCTGGGAGATGGGAATGATGAAAGTTACATTCATTGCTTTGAATTAGAGAGTTTGCGCGGAGAATGGGCCACTCGGTAACCGAAATCTGTACCAAATGGTCCCGGGAGGAGTGTAGCTAGAGGGACTGACTCGAGTCGAGCTCCCAAGTCGAGCTCTCGAGCGTTGCCGATATATATATATATATATACATAGAGAGAGAGAGAGAGAGAGAGAGAGAGAGAGAGAGAGAGAGAGAGCGGGCATGAATCGCGGGTTACCATTAAAAGCTACTGTCGGAGCGATAAAAAGGAGCTACGAGGAAGGTCGTAAGTTCGATCGCGGGGTCGCCGCGATATTGCATTATTATTTATTAATTCGAGTCGCAGGAGATGGGTATCGGGCCGAGGTCGAGGGGCTACCGCGCATCACGACTCCTCGTGCTCGCTTATCTCGCCCCCATTCGCCAGGAGAGGGACCCTCTCCCATTCTCCCGAGGATGTCCTTCGTCCCCTGACCGCCATCGACCGACCACTCGAAGGGGAAGCTCCAGCGGGGCCAGCGATTTCCTTGGGCCACACGAGGAGTCCCATTAACAAGCTCGAGCGGTCAGATTAATTAATGATCCGAGCGCGGATTCGGTATTCCTAAATCCCAAATGAAGTCTGGCTATTGTTCTCGGTCCGGTGGCGTCGACGTGCTTCTAAAAGAGCCTCCGACGATTACGGGGAGAAGTAAAAAGGAAGCAGCTGCCGAGCTGGAATCGTCCATAAAGAATTTCATTACGATGAAAATGCGTTCCGGAAATTGAAAATCTATCCGGAGCGCCTAGTTCTAAATCACGGTAACGGAATGGGAAAAGCGGCCTGGAAGCCGGATAAATAAAAATCCATACAAGTTATAAATATTGGCGCGGAGGCTGTAATCAAGGTATTGCGGAGAGGCTCGTACAATAAACTCGACTACGTTTGGATGAGTGAGTGAGTGACTGAGTGAGTGAGTGAGTGAGTGAGTGAGAGAGCGCTGAGACAGATAGAGAGAGAATATATATATATATATATATATATTCTCTCTCTATATATATATTATATATATATATATAAATACTAGGCCAGACACAATGAGAGCAGCTCGACGCGCTAATGCCTTCGGAGTACATGCAAATGGATAAAAGGAGGGCAAATTTGCCGGGCTCGGCGAGCACGGCTCGATATTAAACGACAATAATGTTTCTTGCGGCCCTATAATCGTTCACGCTCGAGCGAAAGCGCACCGACGGCGTCCCGATCGATAATTATCCCGGCGAAAGAGGGAACAACCGGTCCCCGATAGCACTAAAGTCCCCTACGCCAGCCGTATTGGCAAAAAACTCCTTAAATCGCGAAACTACCGGACAGTAGAGTCCAATTTATCAGACTTTTACCGATTAGTCGTCTCTTTTCGTTTTTTCTTTTCTTTTCTTTTTTTTTTTTTCGGCTCCTCGACAGCCTCGTCAGCCGACGTTTTGTCATTCGTTGGAGCGGCGAGCTCTGCGTTACCGATCGAGCAGCGCGCACCATCGATTTAAATCAAATACAAGTATTGGAGTTTGGTCATGGGAGCTCGTGAGAGGCGGGTGGGGGGGGGCAAGGAGAAGAAGTCGCGGCTCGAAAGGTGGAGGATGTAGATTAATGGCGCGAGTAAACTGCCATTAAGCCTGTGCGCCGAACGATTTCTTGGCGCGAACTAATAGATCGAGAGCCGCGCTTTCTTTGTTGGGAGCGAGCGCGACTGCGACGCATAATGAAACATGACACGCGCGTCAAGTTTAGCTACTTCATAATTGTATCGCGGGCCACTTGTTCCCCGTAAGTGGCCGAGCAATATCCCCGGCTCTCGAGGCTACGTCTCCTCGGTCTGCTCTCTCTCTCTCTCTCTCCCGCTCTCTCTATCCGTCTCTCTTCTTTTTCCGTCCTGGCGCCCATTTTCGTTGGCTCGTACGAGTCGGGACGAGTTTTAGATGAAAGCTATCTTGCAACTATTTGATGTAAAGTGTACACGATGAAACGTGTTATTATTAGGAGCAGATTATTAAGTGTCTAAAGTGCTCGGTCTACCAGCCAAGCCTTCCCACCCACCCCCCTCTCTCCGCCAGCCCCAGCTCCACCCAAGCTCCGCCGAGCCGCGATTTATTTTTCATCCACGGACTATTTATTACGCTCTGTAATCGCTTTAATAAGTGTCAATATTGCTGATGCCTCGCAAAAGGGAGCAAGCCAAAGGGGACGGAGAAAAATGGATTAACGCGCAGCTGCTGCTCGCCCATATCCTACTTTTATCTCTATTTCCTCGCTTCCGTACTGCCGCGAGTCGCTAACTAGAAAAATATCATTAAGCGATACACGCGTTAATTCGCATAATTTATTTGTCCGAGATACGGGAGATGATAAAACGAAAACCCGACAGCGGATCATTTTTCCATTATCGAATAGTCTTTTTTTACTTTGGGGCATTGCTGTTATCTGTGCAGGGGTTTTTTTTTTTTTTTTTTTTTTTAACTGGTAAACATCGTCGCCCGTCACGTCTGCGTTATAATATTGCGATGTGTTTTTAGAATATTTCTTGTATTCGGGCGAGTTTTGTGGCTGGGCCAGGCAAATGGTTAGCAGAAAATGAGACGATGAACGAGGCCGGGGCCCGTGGCGTATCAGTCATGACGGCGAGAGATGCAAAATGTGAGATAATTGCCGTAAATATATTTAAAATCGGTGAGAAGGGCAAAGGATGGTAGAGCAGACCGACCTCGGAGGAGACGAATGAAATCATTAATTTCGATGATAAAGGTAGACTCGAGGGAGATCGATCGGATAGTAAGGAGTAATAACGTTAATAACGTTGGGACGGTAGCGTAAGGCCCGGAGCCGCGACGTCGAAACGAGGGAGGTCTTAAAAAAAATTGTAGACCCCCTGTATAAAACGATATTTTTACAGCGAGCCGTAGCCGTAGCCGGTGGCGGTGGCGGTGGCGGTGACCCAGGGGTCGGAGGAAGGGCGGGAGGACAAGGGTTTCGTAGACGAAGGGAGCCAATCTAGGTGGCATCTCGCTCGAGGAGGCGAGGCTCGGCTCCCCCGTTCCGCGTGATTACCATGATAATTCGCCGTGGCCGGACTCCTTGTGCGCGTACACCCGGATAATACGCGCGTCTCCCGATGGCCATGGGATCCATTTAACGAGTGGCCATTGTTTCCGAAAGCTCGGACCCGGCGTCGCTTCCCTCCTCGCGGTATAATGCCCCACGGCGATGCCCTTATTAGACCGGGGCAAGAGCACTCGCGGCGTAAGCTCTCGGCTACGGTGGCCCCTACGAGTTCCGAGGCGGCCAAGGTCGGCCATTTCGCTGCGCGGACCTCCCTGTTCTTTACCGATCCTCGGACGCGTCCGCTGTCCCGGCAAGATACGTCCATGCAGCTACAACCGAGGTCCTACAAGGGCCGTTACAATTTCAGTCCTTTATGTCTTTCTAATCCCCTCTCTCGTCTAAGCTAAGCCAATCGGCAAGGCCGAGGCCGATAAAGTTCCCCGTATCCCGGGGTCAATGCTCTTCTTCCCGCGGTTCCTGATTTATTAGCTTAAGACGTGGCCTCGGGGAAACCCGACTCCTCGGCAATTAGACAATCCGAATTATCTCGGGCCGGGGATGCTGCGTATCGATGCCGATAAAGCAGACATATTTATTGGCTCGATCGAGCTCTCAAATGCTTCACCGTTCTTACTAAATAGAGGCCTCGATCCCTCGATCCCTCGATCCCTCGATCCCTCGATCCCTCGGTCAGCAGGCCTAATGAGTTTATTAGCGGCGGCCCCGTCGACAATGACCAATGAATGACAAAGAGATCGAGTCGGAGAGCTGTCTGGCGAGTAGGCGCAACGACGGCGAGCCGTTCCTCCAGCAGCGGAGGCTCCGGCATTTTGAATAATACGAGTCGCGATCAAGCTTTAATGGCCTCGGATATCGAGTACCGATTCGTCACGGTCTATCGGCCATACGTCACTTATACGTCCCCGGCCTGTATCTGCATAGGATGCACTTACCGGGACCCGATGCCACTCTCCCGCGCCCGCCACAGAAAGAGAGAGAGAGAGAGAGAGAGAGAGAGAGACCGAAGAGGAAGTATAGAGATTATTTAGCTCGGCGAGCCAAACGATCCGGGACATGTATCTCGTTCTCCCTTCTCGCTTAGGCTCCCATTTCTATCTGTCTCTATATCACGCTACGAGGATCGACAGATTCCTTTACCTTTTAATAGCTGCGAGCTGCGAGCCACGAGCTACGAGCTACGAGCCATGAGCGAGCCACGAGCCACGAGCCACGAGCTCCTCCTCCGTCATCCACAAATGGCCCAAAATGGCTAGACAAAATTAAACTAATCCGCTTAACGGCTATTCACTAACGGATATTATACAAAAAATTATTCTCCTCCTTTCGCTGGCATCGTTGCGTCAAAGAAATTATCCGCGCCGACCGAATACACCTTTCCCTCCCCCGTCTACTCCCACCCTAGCTCTTCCTACCTCTTCCTAGCCGTGCTCGTCCTCCTCTACCCTCGATGCCTGTACAAATGCTGTACAACTTGTACGAGACTTTGGCAGCTCCTGCCTACCTCTACATAAATTCACAGCTAAATCCCTTATCCGTCGAATTTCCATCGATTACGAAACGACGAGCCGCCAATTGTCGATCCGTCGAACAATGTCCCGACCGAAGAGCGTCGCCATCTTCGCTCTTAATAACGTAACGGAATTACCGACCTTTACAATCCTATGCATTTATAATCCAGTCTTTTTCCCTCCCCCACCTCCGGAATAGTCGGCCTACAGAGCGGAACTTACTTAAAATTCATCGTGCAATTAAGGGGAAAATTCGCACTCGAAGGAAAAGAATGCGGGGAAAGCGGCTTAGAGAGCCGCTGCCGCTACCACTACCACTACCACTACCACTACCACTACCACTACCAATCTTACCGCTACCACTACCACTAGCTCTAGCTGGAATTCCGTATTTCCTTAATTTCCCGGTAGTCTCGATCGCGGACGTGTGCAGCCTCGTCGTCTCGGCGTCGTCCTCGTCTCCTCGGCAGGCCTCTCCCCTCGCGTTAACGACTACCCGACTACCCGACTACCAGCCTCGCTCGCCAACGCTCGCCAACGCTCGCCAACGCTCGCCAACGCTCCGACTCGTCACACGTCGGAAAACTGCCTTTTCTTCCTTTTTCTTATTTCTTTATTTTTTTTTTCTTACCCTCCAACCCCAATAACCCTCCCGACCGAAGTGACCAATGCCAACGACGTATTACGGCGGTAGTGAGCTATCCCCCGGGGCCGGCTCCTTTATGCAAATGGCCTCGGAGCGTGTGCCGATAAAGCACTCGGCCTCGCTCCATTGCGACGTCGTTCCGCTATTTGAGGAATGCCCTCCTGCCCGGGAAACATCGGCCCGGCCTCGAGACAAGGCGATCGCCTTCTCTCTAACTCTACGTAGAGGCACCTCGCGAGCCTCGCCCCTCTCGTCGCCGACGGATAGTCTCGACGATACATTACCAGCAGTACCGCCCCCCCGCCCCCTCCGCCACTGCTCGACTCTCCGCTCCACAATTATCCTCTTATTCCAGTTGCGATTAGCCTCTGTACCCGGTGAATCCGGTGCTTTCGCCTCCACTCGACGACGACGACGACGACGACGACGACGACGACACAACGACGACGACTAATCGAGGCAATAAAGCGTCGAGTGCATTCGTAGAATCGGCAATGGGTAAAGTAACGGCAACGAGGTAGAGATTATTTCGGGCTCTACGGTCCGAAAGTGCCTTTCGGCGCTCCTTTTGCTCGGCATGACTTTGTTTTAAAATTTCACGACTAGAGAGCGCCCAGTGGACGTGAGAGGGACCGCGAGAGAGAGAGAGAGAGAGAGGAGCGGGGAGGAAGGAGATAGAGGGAAGCGTGAGGAAGCCGAGTAGAGTTAGCGGGAGCCGAGAGAGTCGTGAAAAGTCGATGACGCGGCCGCTCGGAGCCAGAGGCGATGACTCGGCGGAAATGGGCCCGACCGGGCAGCTCCTACGGCACAGATGCATCTCACGCGATCGATGAATAAACGATTAAAGTAGACTTTTTGCTATAATCGGGCCACTTCAATTTCCACCGCGTAAAAATTGGCTTTTTCCTCGGCTCCCGGCCACTTTTATCCACCGTCCCGTAGCGAAATTACTTATGAAAATGCCGGGGCGCTCCCCCCTCCTCTCCTCTCCTCTCCTATCCTCATCCCGTCGCTCTTCTCTGCCCCCGCTCCACCCTGCCGCCGTCCTACGCACTCGGGCGGCCGCTTTTTGCCCTCCCGATAACTATTTCTATTCACTCGATCGTCGCTCTCTCTCTCTCTCTCTCTCTCTCTCCTTCACTCCCTCGCTTTATTTTTATTTATGTTTTATAA